>ONZH01005685.1:0-120304 GCA_900303285.1 Rhinella marina
GAAAGGCGACAAAAATCCACAGTGAAAACCCTTCCTGAACAGTTGATATGCTGTGGAGTTAAATTCCGCATTGCATTCTTAGTGCAGAATATTTTTTTCCGTGGCGAGATTATTTTACTCGCCAATATGGACGGGAGATCCACAGCGCATCCGCTAGGGGTGGCCCAGGGAGCGTTGGGAGTAAGGACAACCACCAGGAACCACTACAACTCCTGTCAGAGTCATAACTACCAGTCCCCTACTGTAGGTGGCGGCACTTCATTGGAATGTACTGAATTTTGTCTCTAGAAATGGATAAGGTTCCATTTTGGAATAGAAAGGGCAATCTAATGACTGCACGTTGGGGTCCCCTAGGGGCCTAAAAAATTTTTTGGGAAAAATATCAAAAATGAAAGTATAAAATTTCATATCACCAAATGAAAATAAGTGAAATAAGTAAACATCATGGGCATCGCCGTGTCCAAAAATGCAAGTACTATTAAAATACATATATATATATAAAATTACTCATACAGTGAATGGCGTAGCTGAAGAAAAAAAAGTGATCAAAAAGTCACACACAATAGATGTAACCAGGGGCGGACTGGGAACTTAAAGTGGCCCTGGAAAAAAATACTAGTTGGGGCCAAATTAATGGAAGGCAGGACCAGCAATACCATATTATGGCACATTATACCGCCCCAGTAGAGCCAAATACCACAGTCCATCACAAAATACTGCCAGCAGCACAAAATACATCCACAAAAGCTGCCACTGGCTGGCTGTGAGGAGGACTCAGGCGGCCCCCTGGGCATCAGCCCACTGGGAAATTTCCCTGTGAGGTCTATGCCCAATCCGCCCCTGGATGTAACTATAAAAATGTTATAGCAGTCAGAAAAAAAAAATTACAAGGTTTTAGCTTTTTATTTTTTTAATATTAAAACAATAAAAACTATATAAATGTGGCACCGCTTTAACCGTACCGACTCGGAGAATGAAGGGTCAGTTTTACCACATAGTGAATGTCGTAAAAGCAAAACCCATAAAACTGTGGCGGAATGTTGTTTTTTTTTTCAAAATTTTTTTCCCAGCTTCCCACTACATCGTATTCAATAGTAAGTGATGCCATTACAAAGTACAACTTATCTTGTGACAAAAACGAGTCCTCATAGGGCTATGTGAACGGAAAAATAAAAAAGTTATGGATCAGCAGAGACAGGGTATGAAAAATAGAATGCAAAAAATTGAAAATTGCCTGGTGGTGAAGCGGTTAATGAGAACCCTCTGGTGTACATCCAGCGGCTGCACTAATCTGGCAGGTAGTCTGCTGCAACGTGTGAGCCCGGAGTCCGCACCGCGCTGAGCGCTGGACTGATAATCATTACTATTATCACATAGGAGGAGTGCAGCACAAGAATTGTATTCCTTTTATTACAACACATGTTACATGTTACATGTTTTATTGCTATTTATTTATTTTTAGCATACAATATATGAGTATTTTATATTACCATACACTACACATTACTATATATTCCTATAATTATATATGATGGTATATCAATCCTAATCGATTTGTGTATGACATGTTTTATTCTTCCTTATGTTGTCGCATATGCATTAATGAATACCATTGTAATTGCAATTATTATTATTATTTACTATTATGTTATTTATTTATTATATTGTATTCATTATTACTACATTATTTTATATAATAATTTATATATATATTATTACTATTATATATACTATTGTACTTGTGCTAATGCTATAGTTTTTTTTTTATAATGTAATTGTGTTATTATTATTTACATTATTTGTATGGTAATTTAATTCTATCTATCTATCTAATATCTATCTCTCTATCTATCTCTCTATCTATCTCTCTATCTGTTATCTATCTATCTCTCTATCTATTATCTATCTCATATCTATCTATTTATCTATCTATCTATCTATCTTCTATCTATCTATTATTATCTCTATATATCTATCTATCTATCTATCTATCTATCTATCTATCTATCTATCTATCTATCTATCTATATATTATCTATCTATCTATCTATCTATCTATCTATCTATCTATCTATCTATCTATCTATCTATCTATCTATCTATCTATCTATCATCTATCCCATAGCTTCTTATTTTCCACAATAATATGATGTTATGTTCTGGGATTCTGATATGTGGAGTACAGAACATACACCTCCCTATTCTCCGCTGCCTCTTAGTGACTAAGCGCACACGTATGAAGAGACATTCATTCACGCCATGCACATTTGAGGTCACAGACGAGATTGCATGTGACAGCTTGCAGGATTCTTCATTCTTGCCTCTCATATTCCTGAAGTGATGGACACATCGACTCCAGGTCCATTCACCGCTCTCCTGAGCACAAATATTTTCTTTAGGTTGGATATTTTTCTCCAGAAAGAACAGTGACACAGGCGTCTTATTCCTGAGATGAGAGCGACCATTGTAGCTAAGACACATAATAAACAGTAGCTCAAGACCGGGAGTGCCTTCCTGGGTCTACAGCGACCTCGGAAAGATTGGGTTCATATCGCTAAGTCCTCAACACACAGTAAAGCTGTCAGATCTCACACTAAAGCTGTCAGGGAACCACGGGGCTCATGAAGTCATCTCACTGGAGTTTTGGCTTCTGCTTTGTAATAAAATTCAAGCGCGGAGTTAGATATGCCCCTAATTAGATATGAGATTTAAGCAGACACCCGAGCTTAGCTGCATTTTCTAAAAATCCACCTAATTTCTGATTTTGCCCCATGCTTTCTACTGCAGCACTGCTACTATTGACATGTTCCTGCCAAAAACTCGTTTTTCAATTTTTTTTTTATATTTGCTGATGTTTTATGTTTTATAAATTTCATCTTCAGTCTCAGGAGTACAGTCAGGTTTGGACTGCACATAGACCCTACAGGAAATTTCCCAGTGGACCGAAACTCGGGGGTGGGTGCTCTCCTGAAGTCAACTGTATGGCCATCCTCAGGACAGTGATACAGTTGAATACTGTGGTGAGTATTTTGTGCCACATTGTCACGAGGGAAAGACAAGGGTGGTGAGCCCTGCACTGAACCCCTCCTTCTTTCCCTGCCTACTTGCCTCAGTCGGCCCTAGGTAGCCGCGGACAACCACGAAGGCGGTCCCTACACTGGATAAGTGCGCAGGAGGGAAAGGGAAAACAGGGACGGACACAACACAGACAGGACAAACACAATGGAAGAGTAGTCAGCAAGCCGGGTCAAACACAGGAGGTCACGTAAATACCAGGGGTGAAGCAAAAGAGAGGTCAAAGTCCAGAATCCAAAAGTCCAAATCCAAGTAACTGTCCAAGCACAAAGGTCGCACGAGCACTGATCAAAGGGGTAACTAATCACAGGCGATTTGAGAGGGCAACTGGACTGCTTTAAATAGCCCTCCAATGGGTCATGTGACGGGGCCAGCGTCACATGACCTCATTTGCATAATGAGCGCTGGCCAAACGTGACCAGCGCTCAAATATGCTACAAATTTGGCCATGTGGCGTGGCCAGCGCCACATGACCCAATAAATAAGGGCAACCTATATAATATATACTCTGAGCGCTGGCTTGCCGGGCCTGCGCTCAGTACCGCCCACTGCTCGTGTCTAGGGGGGCGGGGATGCCGGGCACGCAGCATCCGGAAGCGCGCCCGCCGCTCCCCGCCTCTCGTCACTATGGAGACGAGGACGCATGTCGCGTCCTCGCTCCGTGGTAGCGGAAGTCCGGCGGCGCTGCAAGCGGGGAGCGCGCCGCCGGCCTCCCGTGACAGTACCCCCCCCTTCACGAGGGGCCACCGGACCCTTACCAGCGGGAGCAGGTTTATCAGGATGCTGCAGATGGAATTTCCGGATGAGTGAATCTGCATGCATCCTGGTCAAGGGCACCCAAGACCTGTCCTCCGGCCCGAACCCCTTCCAGTGTACCAGGTACTGAAAGGAATTCCGGACCTTCCTCACATCAATGATCCTAGCAATCTCGTGCTCCACTTGTCCCTCCACCTCGACCAGAGGCGAGGACTGTTCCTCTGGACCAACGGGAGCAACATAACGTTTCAGCAAGGACATATGAAAAACATTATGAACGCGAAGGGAGTCGGGTAAACATAATTCAAAAGATACCGGATTGATCACCTTGGTGATCCTGTATGGACCAATGAAGCGAGGCGCAAACTTATAAGATGGTACTTTCATACGTAGATTTTTTGTCGACAACTATACCATGTCCCCCACCTTGAAATTCACACCCTTAGAACGTTTCTTATCAGCCTTTGTTTTTTGGATTCCTTGGGCCTTTTCCAGGTTCAACTGAACCTGTGCCCAAACTGTGCACAGTTCTTGGGAAAAAACATTGACCTCTGGGACAACCGAAGAGGATGAGGAAAAGGAACCAAAGCGCGGATGAAAGCCCATATTACAGAAGAAAGGTGAAACCCCAGAGGAGGAATTCACTCGGTTATTAATAGCAAATTCGGCCAGAGACAGGTATCTGGCCCACACAAGCTGGTTATCTGTCACATAACATCTGAGATACTGCTCAACAGATTGATTAAGACGCTCAGTCTGACCATTGGTCTCCGGATGAAAGGCCGACGAAAAGGACAAAGATATTTCAATCTTCTTACAGAAAGCTCTCCAGAATTTAGACACAAACTGCACCCCCCTGTCCGATACAATATTCTCTGGAATACCATGCAATTTAACTATGTGGTCCAAAAATACAGACGCCAAGACCTTAGCAGAAGGTAACTTACACAACGGAATAAAATGACACATCTTGCTAAATCTGTCAATCACAACCAAAATCACAGTTTTACCCTCAGAGCAAGGTAAATCCGTGATGAAGTCCATGGACACATGCGACCATGGTCTGCTAGGTATGGGTAATGGACGCAGCTCGCCCATAGGTCGTGTCTTGGGATTCTTGGACCTGGCACAAGTGTTGCACGCAGTTACGAAAGCCTGAACATCCCTGGAAATCGATGGCCACCAATACTGCCTAGAGACTAACTCCCTGGTGGCATTGATACCAGGATGACCACATAATACAGAGTTATGGCACTCACCCAGTAGTCGCAAACGCAAATGAGCCGGCACAAACAATTTGTCATTGGGGGTACCAGTGGGAGCGAGATGCTGTCTTGCTGAGATTTCGGATGCTAGATCAGACGAGGTAGCGGCCACGATGATATCAGCTGTCAGAATGGGCTCAGGAAGAACGTCAGGAGGCTGATACGCCTGAAAGCTCCGGGATAAGGCGTCAGCCTTAATGTTCTTGCTTCCTGGTCTAAAGGTAACACAAAAATCAAAACGAGTAAAAAACAAAGCCCACCTCGCTTGTCTGGGATTCAAACGTTTAGCAGACTCCAAAAACATAAGATTCTTATGATCCATGAGGACCACAGTGCGATGTAATGCCCCCTCCAGGAAGTGACGCCACTCCTCAAATGCCCACTTAATGGCCAACAACTCCCTATTACCGATATCATAGTTCCTCTCAGCAGACGAGAACTTGCGGGAGAAAAAGGCACATGGCTTAAGATTGGTTAAGGTGGAGGACCCCTGGGACAGTACTGCCCCTACCCCATCCTCAGATGCATCCACCTCAACTACAAAGGGTTCATTCTGGTCAGGCTGGATTAACACAGGGGCATTAGTAAAACACTGTTTTAGCTTCTCAAAGGCTTTAATCGCTGCGGGGGGCCAATTAACTAGATCCGCTCCCTTGCGAGTTAGATCTGTAACTGGTTTGATCACCAACGAAAAATTTTTAATAAATTTGCGATAGAAGTTCGCAAACCCTAAAAATCGTTGGAGCGCCTTAAGGGAGGAGGGTCGCACCCATTCAAGGATGGCCTGCACCTTAGCTGGGTCCATTTTGCAAGAAAAAGGGGTCAAAATGTATCCTAAAAAGGCCACCTCCTGAACGCCAAAGATACACTTCTCCCCTTTGACAAATAGTCTATTTTCATGTAGCACCTCTAACACTTGCCTGGTATGAGAAACGTGAGATTTCCAATCTGCCGAAAAAATAAGGATGTCGTCAATGTAGACAATCATGAACCTCCCAATAAAAGGTCTAAAAATGCCATTAACAAAATTCTGGAACACAGCGGGTGCATTGCTTAGCCCAAAGGGCATTACTAAATACTCATAGTGCCCCTCAGGGGTATTGAAGGCCGTCTTCCATTCATCCCCCTCCCTGATTCTAATCAGGTTATAAGCTCCCTTCAAATCCAGTTTAGAGAACCAGCAGGCGCCTTGAATCTGGTTCAGTAAGTCAGGGATAAGGGGCAGCGGGTACCTGTTTTTGACCATGATCTTGTTAAGTTCCCTGTAATCAATACAGGGCCTCAATCCTCCATCCTTTTTACCAACAAAGAAAAATCCGGCCCCCATGGGGGAAACTGAAGGCCGGATGTGACCCTTGGCCAGACTCTCCTTAAGATAATCCCTCATGGATTGACGCTCAGGAGTGGAGAGATTGTAAATACGGCCCTTAGGATACTTGGAACCCTCAATAATATCAATGGCACAATCATATTGCCGGTGAGGAGGGAAGAACTCAGTCTCGGACATGGAGAATACGTCCTGAAAATCTCTGATATATCCAGGCAGGATAAGAGACTCAGTGGTACCTCCTAACTGCAATACTGATTTGCAACATTTGGAACAATCACCTCCCCATTTCTCTAATTCACCTGCAGGCCAATTGATCACAGGGTTGTGGTCCTGTAACCATGGCAGACCTAAAACGAGGTCAGCAGGTAAATCCCTTAGGACAAGGAAGGAGCAAGTCTCAGTATGGGAAATTCCCACCGTTAAGGAAACCTCGGGAGTACAAAATTCCACTCTCCCATTATTTAATGGTGTGGAATCTAAAGCAATGATTTGAATTACCTCCCTTAAAGGAACTAGCGGAATACCCACAGATTGTACAAAATCAAAATTAATAAAATTAACGGCAGAACCTGAATCAACAAATGCTTGACCAACCCCCTTAATTTGATCATAGGTAACAGAGATAGGTAGCAAAACTTTCCTCCTTACCACCGCTGGAGTTACCTTACTTCCCGCTGGAGATCTCCTAGAGGGCGGAAGTTTGGGACACTGCTGGAGCCAGTGGTTCATTTCACCGCAGTAAAAACAGGCTCCCTTCAGGCGTCTCTGGTCCCTTAAGGTTCCACCTAACTGCATGGGCTCCTCAGGAACTCTGGTAGGAGATGGACTTGGAAGAGGAATTTCAGGCAAAACGGCAACCTGAGGGATGCTTGAACGTTCCCTCAGTCTCTCTCTCACCCGTCGGTCTAGCTTAATGGCTAAGGTCATGGTCGCCTCTAAGGAATCAGGAGTGGGATAACACACCAGAAGGTCTTTCAGTTGGTCAGACAGCCCCACCCGGAATTGACTTCTTAAGGCTGGGTCATTCCATCCAGAAGAGACACACCACTTCCTAAACTCCGCGCAATAATCCTCTACTGGACGGTTACCCTGCCGAATGTCCCTGAGCTGAGACTCAGCAACCGCAGACAAGTCGGGCTCCTCATATAACAGGCCTAAGGCTAGAAAAAACGCATCCACAGTCAGCAGACTAGGGGAGTCAGGGGGTAACGAAAAGGCCCACTCCTGCGGATCACCCTGCAGCAAGGAAATAATTATTCCCACCCGCTGCTGCTCGGAACCCGAGGAGTGGGGGCGTAAGCGGAAATATAATTTCACACTTTCCTTAAAGGAACGGAAGGTCTTCCGGTTCCCCGAAAATCGATCCGGCAGCTTAACATGGGGCTCCACGATGGGGCTGGATGTAGAGGGAGCCACTACTGGTACGGATTGGAGCTGCTCCTGATGCTGGAGCCTCTCGGCCAGATCCTGGATCGCTTGGGCCATCCCTTGAACCTGGTCCGTGAGAGCCCGCAACTGCTCCATGAAATTTTTGGCCTGTGATTCTGTCACGAGGGGAAGACAAGGGTGGTGAGCCCTGCACTGAACCCCTCCTTCTTTCCCTGCCTACTTGCCTCAGTCGGCCCTAGGTAGCCGCGGACAACCACGAAGGCGGTCCCTACACTGGATAAGTGCACAGGAGGGAAAGGGAACACAGGGACGGACACAACACAGACAGGACAAACACAATGGAAGAGTAGCCAGCAAGCCGGGTCAAACACAGGAGGTCACGTAAATACCAGGGGTGAAGCAAAAGAGAGGTCAAAGTCCAGAATCCAAAAGTCCAAATCCAAGTAACTGTCCAAGCACAAAGGTCGCACGAGCACTGATCAAAGGGGTAACTAATCACAGGCGATTTGAGAGGGCAACTGGACTGCTTTAAATAGCCCTCCAATGGGTCATGTGACGGGGCCAGCGTCACATGACCTCATTTGCATAATGAGCGCTGGCCAAACGTGACCAGCGCTCAAATATGCTACAAATTTGGCCATGTGGTGTGGCCAGCGCCACATGACCCAATAAATAAGGGCAACCTATATAATATATACTCTGAGCGCTGGCTTGCCGGGCCAGCGCTCAGTACCGCCCACTGCTCGTGTCTAGGGGGGCGGGGACGCCGGGCACGCAGCATCCGGAAGCGCGCCCAGCGCTCCCCGCCTCTCGTCACTATGGAGACGAGGACGCATGTCGCGTCCTCGCTCCGTGGTAGCGGAAGTCCGGCGGCGCTGCAAGCGGGGAGCGCGCCGCCGGCCTCCCGTGACACATATTGTGATATTTGGGATTTTGTGTTGCACTAGGGGATTGTATTCTCCACCTACTTGTGTTGTCCCTGCATACTTCTCTTGTCCCTGCATACTTCTCTTGTCCCTGCATACTTCTCTTGTCCCTTCCTACTTGTGTAGTCCTTGCCTACTTGTGTTGGCCATGCCTACATGTGTTGACCCTGGCTACTTGTGTTGGTCCTGCCTACTTGTGTTGTCTGTTGCCTACATGTATTGGCCCTCCCTACTTGTATAGTCACTGCCTACTTGTGTTGTCACTGCCTACTTGTGTAGTTCCTGCCTACTTGTATAGTCACTGCCTACTTGTGTTGGCCCTGCCTACTTGTGTTGTCACTGCCTACTTGTGTAGTTCCTGCCTACTTGTATAGTCACTGCCTACTTGTATAGTCACTGCCTACTTGTATAGTCACTGCCTACTTGTGTTGGCCCTGCCTACTTGTGTTGCCCGTCTTCTTTCAATTTGAACGTGCTTAAAACAAGGTTTGAAATGTCTCCCATGTAAGCATTTGGGTTGATTCACACTGCAACTTTTTTTTTTTAAACGTAGCAGCCAGGTTTTTTGTTTTTAGGTTACAGCATAGTCTGGGTGCAGTGTTTTTTTCAGATTCTTCCCCTAGACTTCTCTATAACAAAAAAAAAAAAAATCTAAAAAAAAGGTTTCACACGCGGTGGAGATTTATCAAAACTGGTGCAAAGGAAAACTGGATCAGATTTCACCTTTCATTTTTCACAGTCTTTTAGAAAATGAAAGGATCAATCTGATTGGTTGCTATGGGCAACTAAGCCAGTTTTCCTTTACACCAGTTTTGATAGATTTCTCCATGTGTGTGACTAGAAAAAGGACCCCAAAATTTACAAGACTAAAAAAATGGCAAGATAGTGGGCCCCTGCCATCATGTGACATGACAACTCACATCATATGTTGTTTCATCCCTGAACTCAGTCTTTAAATAGCAATGGTCAGCGGGATCAACCCTATTAAACCAGACACGCTCACTGGTAGAGTTGATCCTGCTGACCAAAATGATACCTGCCTTATTAAGATCAGTTGCAGAGTTCCTGAGTAAAAATACTCAGGTTGACTTCAGTGCACAAATGGTTGTGGCCACCAGTGGAAAACTGAGGGACAAGGCTCTGCCTCCAGTGCACTGCAGACCTAATTTGCATAAATAATAAAAGACTTTTTTTCTGAGGAATGCTGC
Source organism: Rhinella marina (assembly GCA_900303285.1). NCBI lineage: Eukaryota > Metazoa > Chordata > Amphibia > Anura > Bufonidae > Rhinella > Rhinella marina. The sequence goes on from ONZH01005685.1 coordinate 9,950, forward strand.
AACTTATTTTCACAAGGTAGGTATCATTTGAATCAGCATTATCAAACCCACCAGACAGTATGTCTGGTTTAATAGGGTGGTTAGGTGATCTTTAAATGGTTACTAGTTAATATTACATGCATTTCACGCAAACACAGGGAGAACATACAAACTCCATGCAGATGTTGTCCTTGGTCAGATTTGAACCCAGGCCCACAGCGCTAACCACTGAGCCACCATGCTGCCCATGGATGTAATCTTTTGTTGTTGGTCATGTCAAGATAAGTTCTTCAGGAAACAACTGCCCCATGATGCTACTTCATCATCCCCTATCTCCTGTCCTGATAACCTCCAGGAGCTCTTACATAGTGACTGATATCTACGGTATTTTATTCGTTGCCGACTCTGGGTTTAGGAGCCCTTTAAAATATCACAAGCTGGGAAGGTTATGTAAAAGTAGTATGAGATAAGCTGGTGGTGACAGAGAAGACTTAGGTTCTCATTGTGTCAGGATATGGCCCCTGCATTGTTCAGATTTCATTCCATGGGAAACAAGGGGACCCAGCGCTAATTACTTTCATGCCATGATAAAAATCTCCCATCCTCTGTTGAGATCCATCTCTATAGCCATGACTGCAATGGAAAACATGTCACTTTCTCTGGTCTCCTTGCTACTCATCGCTGTCCAAAAGAAATGTCATCACTTAACATGAAAGCCATTCTATTCCAGTCCACACTGCAACCCAACTGGCTCCCTATTTATAGGATTCCTGCCATTGCATCACCGCCAAGTGTCAACTCTTTTATGCACATACAGTATGTCGACGAGATGAATGCAGGAATGGGCCACCTGGCGCTAGTTGATGGCCAGAGTGACATCAATAATACATAAATATATCATACTAGTGCATATCATTAAATAAAAATATCATCAAAAAGTTAACTTATTTCCGTAATTTAATTCAAAAAGTGAACCTTATATGTTCTATAGATCCAGTACACACAGAGGGATCTATTTCAAATGTTTATTTCTGTTAATGTTGATGATTATGGCTTATAGCTAATGAACACCTGTGATAATCTTGGAAACTGGTAACAAAATGTTTACAAGGAGCTCAGGGACTACTACTCCTATTATCATCATTGTTGCCATTTGCCTATGTGCTATCTATTAGGAACAGACTGCACAATGACTTGCCTAGGAACTGTGCCTTGATATCATTGGCTGTACTACAGCTCCCATTCTTCACTTTAGTAAAAAGAGAGACTTGTTTATTTTCTACAGTCGGCCTGACTACTGACTCCAGCACCATAGACCGACCACAGAGCGTACATCTCCTGCCTTGTATCACTCATAACACCAAGGATATCCCAACTACAGTACCAACAGGCAGGATCCCCAACAGGGTGTGCCCTGAGGGAAGAAAGAGTGCACCCTACTGTCACTGCCCTGGTCCTAGGGAGCGTCAGTGTGAGGACCACCACCATGAATGATTATTGCAGACAAAACTACTACCACTCCTCCGGGGCTTGTAGAACAGGCAGTGGCCAAACATGCAATGACTTAGTGTTATTTGCAAAATCGTGTACCTATTGGCCACCAAAAGTTGGTAGAGCATTCACAGCACTTGTGCACCTCATGTGTCTGTTCTCACCTGTGCACCAGATCAGGGTTAGTTCAGGTCACATGTAGAGCAACTGCAATATTTACAGCCACTTGTGGTCAGTTACCATCCAAGTGTCCATGAACAAGACATATGGCCGTCCTGCCTGTGTCTGCAGTTTACAGAGCATTAGCTAAATGTGAGCTGGGTCCCCACTACACCCTGTGAATGATTTACCTTGTTCTTTTGTAGAGCATGGGAAGTATGTGATTACTTTACTCTGGAAGGTGGGAACCATCATCTTTTTGTCCTCTTTCTCATTTGAGAAATGGTGAAGCTAAATGCACATGGCCTACTCACCTACTTTCTATAAATCCACAGGAGTCACGTGTACCTCCATATTAACACTAGGGGAAAATACCAGATAGAGACCATTAACATCAGTTCCTGCTAAAATCAGTATCTCAAACACATAAGGGCACATAAAGATTGTAGGAGAAAACCGAGGAATCCAGAGAAAAACACATACATAAACATGGAGAGAACACATGAACTCCATGCAGATGTTGTCCTTGGTCACAATCCTAGGGCAGAAAAGCAAACTAGAGTGCTAACTACTGAGCCACCATGCTGCCCATGGTTGTACATACCATGATATTGGAACCATACCGAGGTAATGTTTGTCTTCTTAGACCGCCATGGGGGCTGAATTATGGCTCTGTACAGGTTAGAGGTTGTATGGAAGTGGTGTACAACCCTGTGCATGGCAATTTGAGCTGAATAAAAAAAGCAAAAATATTTCTCACTAAGGGGATAACTTGGTCCCAGAAGTGTCCAATTGGACAATTTGTTCTGATTGAAGAGCCAGTGGACTAGGAGTCTCACTTTTTGAGCATTCTGTATATACCTCACTTATAATGGTTGTCTAATTTGATAATTGCTAATTTATCAAGGCTATGTCCACATATGAAATGTGTACTTGGGGAGCGTAATCTGGCAAAGGAACAGTCTGCGGGAGTTTAATATATCCAGCATAGCAGGATAGGACTGTGCACCTTCGGATCTCCAGAGACTACTTTAATGATGGCGGCCCATGCCCCCTACTGCCCCACTCTGCAGAGCAGTCACAGGTGCTACAACTTCTATATAGCCCTGCATCCAGCTTCACTGGACCCGAGCACCCTCTTCTGTCATCTACTGCAGGCATGTCCGCTGCTGCTCCATGTGTCCACTGCCCTCCTCCTTTGTTGCAGGTCTGCTCTTCTGTGCCTAGTCTACTTCTAAGGGTGCGCATCAAAATTCTTCTCCATCCAGTGCAGGGGTGTAGCTAATGGCTCATGGGCCCTGGTGCAAGAGTTAAGCTTGGGCCCCCCTTCCCTCAGTACTTTGTAGCCAGGGGCAGGGAGGCAAATGGCTTTCATGCTGCCTGAGGCAAAAATTGAACTGGCAACCCCCCATGCCAAATTCTTGACCTAAACCATTCCCTCCAACCATAGATGTACCTTGATCAGCATGCATTTTCTATAATACTGGTGTCTTTTTATGCAGCCCAAGGGTCTTTGGGGACCCCTCAGGCTTCTGGGCCCGGTAGCAACTGCTACCTCTGCACCCCCTATAGCAACGCCCCTGATTCAGTGGTTGGCTATTCCTGGGTTTTTAAAGCACCTTACCTAGTGGGAGGACGCATTATGTTCCTAGTCACTAGTTACCGGTGAAGCTTTGATATTCTGTCTGATATTCTGTGTACCAAGCTCCTGCCTGACAACCGACTCTGACTCCAAGCTGCCTGCCCTTAACTTACCCTGTTTCTCGTATTGCCTCATTGCCACCTGATCTCAGCCTGTTACCAGACTATGCGTATTGCCTGACCCACTCAGTGCTTCACACCAGTGTCTCTGAACCCTGTTGATCAACTACTTACTACATCAGGGCTTTCTCATGAGGTAGTTGCTGGGGACTTCCCTGCAACAAAGACCAGATCTCTGTATGGAGGTAAAGGGTTAAAGCTAGAGGACCGCCAGGAGAACGGCCTTAGAGATAGCCCAAAGTCAAACTGGTTAGTTTGCACAGTAGATCCACACCCACTGTGTTACAACTACAAAAGTATCTGATGGAGATCCAGACGGCTAAATACTGGCTTTAGGCCTGACAAATAGTCCAGCCAAAATCTGGCATTTGTGCCGGAAAGCTGCTGGACCCATAGTCAATGGGGAGTCAGTGGTGCGTGGCCCTATCCAGCCAGATATAGTGAGCCCCAGCAGTCTGTTCCTCTGCTGGAACCGGCTGCTGGAGTTCACAACACATCTGTGAGCATAGACTTAGCTGGTGTTAAGATATTTTCCAGATTAGAGCAAGTCACCTTCAAAACCTACCATACAAGTGTAGTGTGGCAAGTTCACCATTGACTACCATGTTTTTATGGACAGCTGATATGGAAAATTTTGTGATCAAAGAAGGTATATATAACAGTATTTATTTTCGTGGGTCCAGTAGACTTGGTAACCCAGATTGCTATGAAAATACAGTAAAACACATCTGGTTGCACTTATGTAGAGAAGCATAATTGTCATTTTGTAGGGTGGTCCAAAAAGCTGTTTGGACCAAAGTCACGGATTCAATGTGTGGTTGACAAACCTGCCATAAGTGTTCCGGACTTCCAGAGCTGTGGTATCCAAAATTATATGTACTGTGTGAAGGAATGCACAATCTTCCATGCTAATATATCAGATCTGAAATGACGATGAGTGTGAAATCTAAAGACCAGACACAGTAGAATTGAAAGCAGGGATATGGAGTCCAGAAGAATCGGCCAAATATGTCTGACAACCATATGTTGAGTTGAGTGTAAAAATCATTTGGAGAAAAGTATTTTTTAAGGTTCCCATGAAGACACACCAACAAAGTTTAAGTTGATGTCTACTTTTTGAAAAGTTGTAGAAGATCAGTAGAAGACAATTGCGTCAGTCGTTGAGGCTTCAGTACATGCTTTTCTGATCTTATAAGCCTTTTCAACCTACTATATTGGAATGGTCAGGGCTGGATTACTGGGAAGGTTCCTGGTGGGCTGGTTACACAGTGGGCCACCTGGACTTCTTCTGTCAAAAAGCTATTTTGCTGCAATTTGTACAAAATCACAGCAAAACCGATGTGCAACAGATTGTGCAGAATTTTTTGCTGACAAAAATAGGTGCAGGATCTTTGGTGACATCATAGTCACATGGCAAGGTCCTGCACAAGCACCACAGAGGAGGAAGGACACATGATGCACACGGGGAGCTGTAGGATGTTTGTGTGTGTGGTATCTGCATAAGAATGAAATAGAGGGGTCTGGGATCTGGGAAATTTTTTTTGGCCTGATTTGAGGTCCGAATTTCTTTAGGTGGTCTGGTCTGAGGTATGAGTAGGAAAGGGTGTGACAACATAGATCAAAATTTGTTGAAGAGCATGTCGCAACTACTCTTCAATTATGTGAGTGGGGGGTGATACTGTGGTCTGGCAGGGTTTAGGGCTGCTTTTTAGTTCCAGTCTGGCCCTGGAAAATATAGAAGCAAACATCCAAAAAGTTTGCCTTATACACCTCATGATAGTTGTTGGATACGCCTGTTGGACAAGTAGTCAATGGCACAGCTAGCATATGGTGTTTGGTGGTCCCATTCAGCAGTGTTTGCAGTACATGGAAACTCAATGGCCTGATGAGTCCTGGTGGTGTCACCTTGCAATCCCTGGCTACTATCATAGTACTGTAGTTATACTGCCTAATAGTAAAGAGTCCGAGGGAATGAAGCCACATCAACTAAGCATGACCATAATTTGAAGCTTAGTTGATGTCAACACACCATCATGTACCACACATGGAAGGTCCTCAGTGGTGCAGTCAAAGCAGGTTATTTGTGTGGTTATAGGCAGCCTGGTGGATGGACGGTTAACATTGTTAGCTTTCAGCCCTGGAGTCCACAGTCAAATCTGACCAAAGACAACATGTGCATGGAGTTTGTATGTTCTTCATGTGTTTCCTCCAATTACAGCGCCGTGGAATATGTTGGCAATATGTAAGCAATGGAAATAAATATGGATAAAAAAGAAGCGTCTCAGAAGTCAGAACTGTGGAGGAGCTGCTGGATGTGATGTATTGTGTTTAACATATATTCTACACATCTCACCCAATAAACCATACGGTATGCGTCATAAACACCACATTTTACACAAGAAAACACATGTTCTAGATAATGTCTAGGTTTATACAGTTTATGATCTGAGCTCTTCTGTCGGCCTGTCAGCTTAGTGGATGAGTAAGCCATGATAATCATGTTATGATGGTGAGGGACTCTATTTACTAAGCCGAGCCCGAGGAACAGCTCCTCAGATCTACCAGAAAGTTCAGATGACTATAGCATGATATTTTTGCAGCTTGTTAACTTTTGTTTAGTGCAACATAAAGGGGCTTTCCAGATTAAAGATATTGATGACCCTCACCCCTACAATTTGCTGTCCCCTGCAGCCTCTAGCGTTGGAACTTGCTCTTCAAAAAGATCCGGAAGCCTGGTGCCATTTCAAATGTGGTGGCCATGGTGGGTTACTGCGGCTCAACTCTCATTCAAGTGAAGTGGGGATCGGTGGGGTCAGGGGTGCACCACCAAAGAGGCCAGGTGATGCGATTGCCTCAGGCAGCACCAGGTAGGGGCAAGAGGGGGCAGCAGAAGGGCCATGGGGAATGAGCGCTTTCATTGTGGCAAAGGGGTTAGTTTAAGAAATTGGCACGGGGGGGGGTGTGTAAATAAGTTTAAAAAAATTGGTGTAAACTTTTTGCAACTTTTTTATGAATTACAACACTTTTTTAAAATGTGGGCAGTGCTTAGTAGAAGGGTCAGGATATAATTTACATAAAAACTGAGGTAAATTACAGCTGACACCTACATTAGCTCCAGGTTTCAATCTTTGGGACATGGACCTTGCATGCATTGCAAAATGCAATATTTTTACATGTGTTTTTATTGTGGTTTTTTTTTTTTTGGTATTCTTTTTCCTGGAGCGGCATCTATGGGGAAAACTCCTGAAAGATAGTCATACCCATGGCTTATTGTGTCCTTATCTTTTTTTCTGCTCCTTCTATACCGTGAAAAGGAAACGTGGATGGCTCTGACCTCATGGTGGATCATTTTCACGCTGCTGATGGCGGTTTGTGATCCATCACTCACTTGGACACTATCTGCTGAGCAGTAGCCATTAAAGTGTAAACTGAGCCTAGTAACTATGTATATATATATATCAATGTGCTAATCTGTCATGTGGCGTGTGGTGTAGTTGTGTGGTTGCTCAGGTGTCCTCGGAGTCTACAGTCATGGCCAAAAGTTTTGAGAATGACACAAATATTATATTTTCACATGATCTGCTGCCCTCTGGTTTTTATGTGTGTTTGTCAGATGTTTTTATCACATACAGAAATATAATTGCAATCATATTATGAGTAACAAAAGCTTATATTGATAGTTAGAATGAGTTAATGCAGCAAGTCAATATTTGCAGTATTGACCCTTCTTCTTCAGGACCTCTGCAATTCTCCCTGGCATGCTCTCAATCAACTTCTGGACCAAATCCTGACTGATAGCAGTCCATTCTTGCACAATCAATGCTTGCATTTTGTCAGAATTTGTAGGTTTTTGTTTGTCCACCCCTCTCTTGATGATTGACCACAAGTTCTCAATGGGCTTAAGATCTGGGGAGTTTCCAGGCCATGGACCCAAAATCTCTATGTTTTGTTCCCTGAGCCATTTAGTTATCACCTTTGCTTTATGGCAAGGTGCTCCATCATGCTGGAAAAGGCATTGTTGATCGCCAAACTGCTCTTGGACGGTTGGAAGAAGTTGCTCTCGGAGGACATTCTGGCACCATTCTTTATTCATGGCTGTGTTTTTAGGCAAGACTGTGAGAGAGCTGATTCCCTTGGCTGAGAAGCAACCCCACACATGAATGGTTTCAGGATGCTTTACAGTTGGCATGAGACAAGACTGGTGGTAGCGCTCACCTCGTCTTCTCCGAATAAGCTGTTTTCCAGATGTCCCAAACAATCGAAAAGGGGATTCATCAGAGAAAATGACTTTACCCCAGTCCTCAGCAGTCCACTCCCTGTACCTTTTGCAGAATATCAGTCTGTCCCTGATGTTTTTCTGGAGAGAAGTGGCTTCTTTGCTGCCCTCCTTGAGACCAGGCCTTGCTCCAAGAGTCTCCGCCTCACAGTGCGTGCAGATGCTCTCACACCTGCCTGCTGCCATTCCTGAGCAAGCTCTGCACTGCTGGTAGCCCGATCCCGCAGCTGAAACACTTTTAAAAGATGGTCCTGGCGCTTGCTGGTCTTTCTTGGGCGCCCTGGAGCCTTTTTGGCAACAATGGAACCTCTCTCCTTGAAGTTCTTGATGATGCGATAGATTGTTGACTGAGGTGCAATCTTTCTAGCTGCGATACTCTTCCCTGTTAGGCCATTTTTGTGCAGTGCAATGATGACTGCACGTGTTTCTTTAGAGATAACCATGGTTAACAGAAGAGAAACAATGATGCCAAGCACCAGCCTCCTTTTAAAGTGTCCAGTGGTGTCATTCTTACTTAATCATGACAGATTGATCTCCAGCCCTGTCTTCATCAACACCCACACCTGTGTTAATGGAGCAATCACTGAAATGATGTTAGCTGGTCCTTTTAAGGCAGGGCTGCAATGATGTTGAAATGTGTTTTGGGGGATAAAGTTCATTTTCTAGGGAAATATTGACTTTGCAAGTAATTGCTGTTAAGCTGATCACTCTTTATAACATTCTGGAGTATATGCAAATTGCCATTATAAAAACTGAAGCAGTAGATTTTGTAAAAATTAATATTTGTATCATTCTCAAAACTTTTGGCCATGACTGTACAGACAAGACATGATGAATGGACATCAGCTATTTCTGCAATTAAATAAACCCTGTGATTTAATAGTGGACGGTTTTATCAGAATAATTAGACTTTGATCTCTGATAATAAATTATTTTCACATATAGCCGGGAAGATTTATGAAACTGGGTTGGTCCAAAAAATAATATTTCAAACTTTAAAAATTCAGTAGAGCTACTGAGTTATTAAATAAACTGTATTCGTTTAGCGCCACCTACTGTTATTTTTTTTTCATTTTTTCTCTGTCTACTTAATTGAAGTGGTCACACATGCTCAGTTCTATCCTTCTACCACCAGCTGTATCTAATGTTAGAGGTTGCAACGGTTACAAGGAGAGAGCTGCAGCAAAAAGGACATGACTTCTGAGAAAGGACACGCGAAGGGCACGGTCTGTGGCACAGTGACATACATTGTATCAGGGCGGATTGACCATAGACCTTACAGGGAAATTTCCCAGTGGGCCGATGCCCAGGTGGTTATTCAAGCACCCATGTCTGCTGCTGGCTGGGTACATATTAAGCTATAAGTGGTAATTAACTCTGCGAGAATCAGGTACTCATGTACCTGGCCAGCGACAAGTCCTCCTGAATTCAACTATGTCCCGCATCTCATTTCCTAAGCCCCCTAAGGGGAGAAAATGGTGTCTATTGATGACCAACTCAGAGGGACAGCTTTTAGGCCATATATTGTGTGGAACTGTGGTATATGGTATTTTGCACTATGGTATTGCTGACCTTCCCCCCTCCCTCTTTTGTTGCCCCACCTCCTGTCAATTTAGACCCTCCTACAATATGCGGCCACTTTTAGGTATTTTTTTCCAGGGCCACTTTAGATTCCCAATCCACCGCTGCATTCTCCTCTGGCACCAGGGTCCAGGTAGACTGCTATCTATGATATCGCTACATCTCTGTGGACCAGTCACTGGCTACCAAAAAAAACAACACACTCTGCCTCTGCATCTGTCTTCATTTACTTGATATGACTGGATACAGGGGGCTATATTCTTGTCTACTTCAAACGGTGATTCTCATGATTTAGATTCAAGTAGACTGATGCCAAAAATCAGCAAAAACTAACCTCTGGAGAATTATAGTACTAAAAGTCATAGGAATGTTCATTATTATGCCTATACTGTAATTCCAGTAAGGAAGAAGACTTTTGTACTAATCTTTAAATTGCAGAAGTCAGTTTAATGTCTATAAAATATTTATGGAATTTTTTTGCATGAGGTCCCATGTGCCAAATCCTCGCATTTGGCGCCAGTTCAAAGTCTGATAAGAACAACATGGCTTGGTGTCCTTTAGATGTATTATTCCATCAAGATAAACATTTGTCTTTAATGGTTCAAAAAATGAAAGTTGAGGGCCTCAGACAATATATAAAGCCCAGAAATCTGAGCCATTTCCTAAGGGCTGTATTACGCCAACAGATTATCTGACAGATTTTCTGACCAATCATTGGTCTGAAGGCCGTTTACCCTTACAGACCTTCTGTTATACACACCAACTATTGGTCTGATTGGACGGAAACTGGTCAGATAATCTGTTGGTGAATAGTAGACAGTTGACATGTGAGCATGATTTTGGTGAATATTTTATTTGTGAAGACCACTAACATGCTTTTCAAGATATTTTTGCAGGTCCCATGTAAGTGTCTGGAAGCCATGTCCTACCATAAAACCAAATCTGAATTGAAAATGACTTGAAGGCAAATAAGGAGCACGGGGGTACTAAAACATCTCATCCATCACTTTCTTTAAAAGGTGGAGAACTATGTAAGGTTTTCTGGTTTTGGATGATGGTAATCATTTAGATTCGCACTGAGGAGGCTGACTACTCCTTACCCCAACAAAAATAAACTAGTCATCCCTGTACTGCCGTACATGGATGAACCATGCTCTGTAAAGAAGAGGTACCTTCTGGTAGCTTTCCATTATGCCTAGTAGAACGGGTGGCAGGGGCAGACTGGGAATTTAAAATAGCCCTGGAAAAAATACTAAAAGTGGCCAAGTATTGTAGTTGGGTCCAAATTGACATAAGGCAAGGCCAGCAATACCATATTGTAGAACATTATACCACCCCAACAGAGCCAAATACCACAGTCCATCGCAAAATACTGCCAGTAGCACAAAATACATCCCCAAAAACTTCCACTGAGCAGCTATGAGGAGAGGTCTATGGCTAATCCGTTCATAACGGATGGCCTGCAAAGAACTCTCCCTTCTCTTGTGCCTATATAAACTACGAAAATAGGTTTTCTAAAACAGGAATTCCCAATATATGGCCCTCCAGATGTTGCAAAACTACAACTGCCCTGATAGTGGTAGGAAGTCCAGGCATGCTGGGAGTTGTAGTTTTGCAAGGCATTTGTATATACACCAAAACACATTTTTGTATGGCTTTTCAGGGCTTGTAAAGAACATTGTGATTTTTACAAACATTTTTGGGTGGCTTTTTTTATTATCATTAAATAGAGATGAGCGAATCATCCAAAATTTGCTTCGCCGAATATTTGTCGAAGTTTTCACAAGATTTCACAATAACGAAAAAGCTGCGTACAAATCATACGTTATTATGTGCTGTTTTGCGAACATTTGCACACTAATAATGAAGGTACACTTGTTAAAGGTACGCAACTTATGTGAACACGTACGCATGAGCGTACAAAAGTGCGTACGAATCCTTAGCGTACTATTGTTTTTTTTCCAGTTCTGAGGGGGGCATATCTACACTTCATCATTTTCCCGCCGTACGCAGAATGCGTAAATTTACTTACGTGTCATACGTATCTTACGTATAGTTAGCGATCAAATTTTTGCGTACGTTTAAGAATAATACGAAGCGAATACGACAAAATTCGGATTTCCAAGAAAATTTCCAAGATTCGATATAAATCGGCGAATAGATTCGCTCATCTCTATTATTAAACCTCTTTTACTTTTGTAATTCTTTTTTGTCCTGTACATGAGTCTATGGCAAAATGCCTAAAAAAACACTAAGGGGGGAATTTATCATTAGGAAAATATTTGAAGTCAGTTTTGCTTCAGTCTGTGTTGGAGTACTTTCTGCCACATTTATCTAACGTCACAGGTTGTTTGATAAATGTGGCTTGTCCTTAAACCTAACACTTCTGTCTAGAGAAGCTACTCCACTTTTCCTACTCCACCCTCCTCCTGGAGTGAGATTGCGACTATTTTGCGACTTTTTTTAAAAAGTCGCAATGATAAATCTGGAGTGAAACTCATTAACATGGCTAACCACACCCACTTTTCCACCCATATTACAAACTGGAGTGAGTGGTGTACACATGCAAAAAGTCGCAAAAAAATGCGCAAAAAAGTCGCAAAAGCCCTATCGTGCGACTTTTTGAAGACAGAATTCTGGAGTGAAGGTGTGATAAATCAGGGCCTAAGTCTAGAGCATGCGGCGTTTTGACCCCATGGACATAGAAAAAAGTAAGGATATGTTCATACTGTAGAAATAAACATTGGAAGAATAAAATGGATCTGCAGTGGAATCCAAGGCTGATCCCATGGTACTGCAGTCTGTCATGCCGCTGATCTGCACACGGGGTAGCCCCATACTATTATTTCATACCTCCCAACTTTCCAAATGAATAAATAGGGACATATTGTGCGGCGTGATATGCGCCGTGGCAATTTTTTTCTGCACTAGGCCACGACTCTAACTCGGCCCATAACCTAACTATACACCTAATCCCACCCGCACCCCCTTAATACCCCGACATAGTAATTATTCCCCCTACATGCTACCACACAGTATTTATGTCCACATTGTGTGTTCACAGAATTATGCCCAGCTGTGCCCCCAGTAATATCCCCACATTGTGCCCCCAGTAATATGCCCAGCTGTGCCCACAGTAATATGCCTCCAGTAATATGGCCACATTGTGCCCCCAGTAATATGCCCAGCTGGGCCCACAGTAATATGCCCCCAGTAATATGGCCACATTGTGCCCCCAGTATATGCTCACATTGTGCCCCCCATAATATGCCCAGTTATGTGCCCCCAGTAATATGCCCTGTCATGTGCCCCAAGTAATATGCCCACATTGTGGCCCCTGTAATATGCCCTGTTATGTGCCCCAGTAATATGCCCTGTCATGTGCCCCCAGTAATATGCCCACATTGTGGCCCCAAGTAATATGCCCACCTTGTGCCCCCAGTAAAATGCCCACATTGTGCCCCCCAGTAATATGCCCACATTGTGCTCCCCAGTAATATGCCCACATTGTGCCCCTCACAGAAAGTAAAAAAATAAACACCACATACTTACTTTCTTCCTAGCAGCAGCAGCAGGACATCGGCTACTCTAGTCTGTGGAGGGGGTGGAGCCGAGGCTGACTGCCGGCCAGCCCCGCCCCCGCACAGACCAGAGGTATGGAGAGCCTGCAGAGGGAGGGATGATGGATGAAGCAGGCAGCCGATGCTGGCTCTCTGCTTCATCATAATACAGGCAACTGTCTCTATGGAAGCAGGGACAGCTGCCAGAAAGTGGAAAATACCTCCCCCATACCAGGACAGTGGGACAGCCACTGTAATCCGTCGGATCCGGGACAGTTAGAAGGTATGTTATTTTGTGGTGAAGTGACATAAATGTGACTTTTTTTTCTCTCTCATGATTTGGATTTCAAAACTACAGTGGAAAAAATCCACTTAATACATGCTGATGATGGAAATTTTAACATGTAAAACGGGAGATGCAGCGGCGGTTGGGAGGGTCTGGGGGGTGTGGCCAGGAGTGACGCTGGTGCCGGGGAGAGGGGTAAGTACAACCAGTATGAGGGACCTGAGCATTTTGGAGGGCAATATAGGGGTTGGATAACCCCTTTAACTTGGATATGGATATATTAAATATATGGAAACAAGATCCTATGTGATATTGATACAGTATATAAAAAGATATAGATGGGTCTTTGTGATAGGATTATTGGTAGAGCTTAAAGGGGTATTTCGGTTACAACATGTTATTCCTTGGGGTGCTGCCTTTCCATTCATCTCTATGGGACTACTAGAGATAGCCGAGTAGAGTGCTCGGCTCGCCCTGTCAGATCCCATGCTCGACCACTGGGGGCATACAAAGCTATCATACCTTGCTGGCTGCAACTTATCTCACGAGAGCAGAGGACTGAACATGTTAATCCTTCTTTCTTCGAACATCAGCCATTAGAGGAGTTTTGGGACACCCCCATATACATTAGAGAGGTATCTGGTCCATCTGTCATCTAATGTGTATAAGAACCTTTAGGTCGGTCAAGTTTGATTTTAAAGTGATAGCCTTAGCGTGAGCAGTCCCTGTCCATGGACTTATCCTCCGGCTGCCAACAAAACAACGTGTGTGGTGCTATAACCGAGGGAAAATACCTAAAAGATTATTACAAAATATTAATGTCCAAGATTCATGCGATTCACGACCTGTTACTTGAAGAGAGTTATGTAATAATCGTAAATAACTCATTTTTCCATGCCTGCTTCATGTCTCAATTAGTCCATCTACATCTTTCTTCTATAATAAAAAACAGCTCTGTGCGTGCAATGCTCTACTTGTCTATTAATAAAAAAAAGGATTAATTAAAGGGGCTGTCCAATTTGGTAACAACGTTTCATATGTGATGTAGAGGGGCGCTCAAAAGAGTAAAACTTCATGTTAAAGGATATCTCCAAATATAAAAAAAAATTTTTTTATAAACGAATAGTGCATATGAATATAAGAAACTTTGTAATATATCTTATTAAATAAAAAAGGCTTCTATTACTGGTAGTGGTTGGGGAACTACTGTGTCAACCAACAGATTTGACTTTGGGCTAGTCCGAAGGCAATTTTCCCGGTGGTTCCCTGGTTTTCACCCTTTAACCCTTATACAAGAATTTTCCTTCACTGCAGGGAAGACGCAACTATCTCTTAGAATAGTCCCAGAGTGGTTGGTTGAGACACTGGTGTGTGACTCATGCAATACACGTAGTCAGGAAACATGCAGAGGTCAGGGCTGGTAAAGTTTCTCTGAATCTGTAGAACAGTCCAAAGGTCAGGGTGGGTAACACAGGTTGAACAGGCACAGATCAGTTACACAGGCAGACAAATGGATTATACCTCTTTTAGAGGCTCCGGCAGATCTATTGAGACTTAGTGCACATGCAAGAACTGAAGGAAACAGCCAGGCATATATGAGAGCAGCTGATTAGCAATTGGACACAGCCATGCAGCAGCTCACAGAGCAGGAAACAATTATCCCTAGTAGTGCTGAAGACAGAGGTAGAAGCTCTAATTCACACACAAGACAGCGGCATTTATCTGCTTTATTAGAGAAGCACAAACTGCAGTTTCTTAGCTCTGCTACACTTAGTACTTTTGACTGTACTATAGCCAGTAAGATAAGGCTTTACCACTGTTCAGTGTAAGGTAATAAGCCACATACAAGACGGCACTCACCAGTTTTCTTCATAACCTTCTATACCTTTATTGATACAAAGTCGTAAAAGGCCAAACAGGGGAAGAAGGCAGACGCTTTCAACACAGGCACAAATCAAGCAGCGACGGCCGTTTTGCGCTCCCGCGCCTCTTCTGGCCGCTGTGTCACGTGATGCACTCTGATCACGTGTTCTTATACCCCTGCAGCTCCGGACACACAGTAACAAATCCTCAGCAGGTAACTACGGCTACTTCCACACTAGCGTTAGTACGGATCCGGCGGGTCCCTTCACCCGCCGGATCCATACTGAGTAATACAACCTTGTGGATCCATAATTCCGGATCCGGTTGTATTAGCGTTTAAACGGATCCGGAATAACCTCTATTGAAAGTCAATGGAGGACGGATCCGTTTACAAGTGTGTCCACACCAAACGGATCCGTCCCCATTGACTTGCATTGGGGGTCATTCCGGATCCGTTTAGGTGCGGATAACTAGTACGGAGAGCAAACCGCAACATGTTGCGGTTTGCACAATTGTGATCATTATACAAAACAATTTAAAAATTATGATACATAGTTTAAAAATAAAGCATTGGAGCAATTTAGTCCCCTATAAATACACTCAAATCATTCCTGTCATTGAGACCTAAACCACCCAGTGCATTGGACCGAATTATCCATCTGGCCTCTCTTTGAAGCAACAGCTTCTGTCTATCTCCACCTTGCATTAACGGGGGCACTATTGTTTTGTATAATGATCACAATTGTATTAGTTACCTGCTGAGGATTTGTTACTGTGTGTCCGGAGCTGCAGGGGTTTAAGAACACGTGATCAGAGTACATCATGTGACACAGCGGCCAGAAGAGGCTCGGAAGCGAACGGCCGTCGCTGCTTGATTTGTGCCTGTGTTGAAAGCGTCTGCCTTCTTTCCCTGTTTGGCCTTTTACGACTTTGTATCAATAAAGGTATAGAAGATTATGAAGAAAACTGGTGAGTGCCGTCCTGATTTATTTCTTCTCTTGGTTTGAAACATTGTTTGGACTGTTATCTTTGGACTGAGCACCATATACAGCTTGTGAGTGCATTCCGAGAGCCCGGAAACTTAGTGCGGTGTGAACACCCAGATAAAGCAGTGCCGTCTCCACACTATCTCTACCTATTGACGAAACCACATACAAGCCGACAGCAACCTTCTCATTCCTTCTCTTTCCACAGACTTTTGTGTGTCAGGCTGGAGATGGGTGCTACTAAAGAAAAGAGGCTGAGTGAAGGAAAGAAGCAAGAAAGCAGCCTGAGAAGCCCACGGGGAATCATAATTCTTTAGATATCTTACAAAGTTTCTTACATTCACCTCTACTATTCATTTCAGAAAACGTATTTATATTTGGAGGTACACTATAAAGGGAGTCTGTCACCAAGTTTTCATGTTTTGGATGGCTTATATAGCGTTTTTGCACACATATACAAATCTTTATAACATTACCTTTCTTGTTTTTGTCCCATTTAGAAATGCTGAAAAAACGAGTTTAGACAGTTATGCAAATGAGGGCATACGAGAGGCCCCTCAGTGATCTGCACGCCTAACCCCTCCCCATTGTATCCTCTGGCCCGCCCTGTAATGATCTTGCATTATCCTCTTCAGTTCTTGTCTGCACACTTGGACCAGCAGACAGAGCCATGGCATTAACCCATGCTCACTGCACATGTTTGTGCCTCTGCCCATAGTGGGCAGAGCACTGGGCATGCCTGGGCCTGGCGGTGAAGTGTGCAGGCGAGAACTGAATAGGATTACGCAAGATCTTTACACGGAGGGCCAGAGGACAGAATGGGGAGCGGTTAGGGGGCAGATCACTGAGGGACCTGGGCACTTTCAGCAAGAATGCCACCCCTGGGCACTTTCAATTGCATAACTTTATAAACTCTTTTTTTCACTTTTACTAGATAGGACAAAAATAACAAAGGTACTGTTATAACCGTGTGTGTGTTCAAGAACGCTATATACGCAGTCCAAAACATGAAAACTTGGTGACAGATTCCCTTTAAGCTAGATTTTAAGGATAGTACTAAATAGTAAAGTTTTTGGATCAGGGCCATCCTTAGTGGATACATTTCATGAATATTCCCCTTTATTGACCATTTACTGTATACATTTTAAAATGGAACAGGGTGGTTGCAAGCACTTATATCCTACAGATAGGTGCCCTTTAGAGTGCCAGACACAAATGACACAAAAAGTACTAACCTTCTGCCCAGGGCTTTATCGCAATACTTGTTTAGAACGAAACAAACATACAATCATAGGACACTGTTCAGACAGAACAGGAACCCTGAACAACAGGCAAGCCATCTCGGTGAGACCACAACTTCTGTATCCCCTATGGCTACAACCATGTGTGCATTGCTTCATCATTTAATAATTGTAAATTCATTGTTAGTTTTTTTCATTGCACAAAACTTGAGGTATAACCAGAGGCTGATTGACCATTGACTTTAAAGGGGGAAATCCTGGGGGTTGGCAGCCCTCAAAACTATTCAGTACTTCTGAATGTATACATTATGTTCTACATATAGGTTTCTATATACTCTACTTGGATCTGTATATATAGACATGGTGTTCCTTATCTCCTGTAGGACAATATCTGTAATGACTAGGCTCCACATATCACTATAGGACAACTTATAAAAGATTGGCGCCCCATGTTTGACTATAGAGCTATAAGAGACTATAAGGGTCACTGAGCTCGGTCCTATTTTCTTAAATTGGTATTACATAGTAATTTTGCATTGGATCCCCCTACAATCAATATGGCTAAAACTGATGGTTGGTGACCACGCCTAAATGGGTTGGCCCCATCTGCAGCCAACTTAGACCTACCTATAATATGAGATCACTTTTGGATTTTTTTTCAGGGTGACTTTGATTTCCCGATCCACCGTACTGACCCGACTATTTTTGGATTGTGAAGCCCCTAAGAGAGGAGTAGTAGGTTGGCTGTGGATCTGTTTAGAAGACAAGCTGTTCAAGTTGAGTTGCTCTAGTGAAAAAGAGTACATTGGATGGAACACCTCACAGTCTAGAGCTTTTCAAGCTCAGTGATGGTGGGCTTTCGCAATCACATGATGTCAAGAGTTTATTTCCCTCTCAGACTTGACCTTCAGAACCATGAAGACGAAATGGAAGAGGAAGGCTATGGGGTTGTGCAGTACAATTATTTATCACAGTAATAAGCAGAACACTTGGTATGGGGATTGTCGTTCCTTGGCAGCAGAACCTGGTTGCAGTTATGACCACTTTAATGTCTATAATTATGCCACCATAACCAGGGGCAAGAACCCCCAGACAGCTGTCTACAGATGGATGTCTCCTGGAGAAGTCCCTTGTTTGGCTGATATGAGGGAGAAGAAAGATAATTATTATATTTTCTTCCCATGGAGCATTGCCTGCAAGTGACTCTTCATACACCACTGGATCTCTTCAAGGAGAACGGATGAGGAAGCCAATATTTAGGCCAGACCTCCAGCAAGGCTTTCCTTCACCGGGAGCAAATGGTCAATTTTCTGCCGTTGTCCCATAGCCTGCCCATGTTAATGTGGCTTATTGGTCCATCCCTCCGGAAATTGGGATTACAAAGCTGCAAAGGATATTAAGACAGTTTAGACAAATTACTGAACTAAATATTTATAACTGGTCCAGATTACCATCAAATCTAATAAAATGTGATTGGACTGGGCACATGGATCTGTGGTTGTATTGCTGATGTTTCCTTATTGCAAAAGCTGAGCATATTCTTTGATAAAGGGAAGGAGTTATAGAGTCTATTTTCAGCTCCGTCTGCAGCGTGTTATACTGCAAGTGCTGACAGTATTCACAGCGAGCACAAAGTGTTACTAGGTTCATGGACTTAGGTAACCTCAATTGCTTCAAAACAAATATGTGTAACCAGACCTATATGGAAAACAAATGTCATGTTAAAATAGTCTTTCCAATCTACTTACTGTTGTATATATACATTCAATCAGCAATTGTATACAGTGAAACCATCCCGAGGTGACCATCCTAAATTGCATTGAAAAAATGGCCTCCTAGTAGGGTGGGGCTCAAATAAAAATCTGTTACTGATAAAGTGTGGTCTTCTCAAAGCGGTGGTCTGGTTTTTTGAGCTATCAAGAGTTTTCTTTTAAAAAAAAAAAAAACCCCTTAAAGGCTATGCACACCTCTGGGGGGATTTTTTTTACATTATGGCATTGTACTCATTTTGAGCTGAAAATCTTTTTTTCAATTGGTCTTTATTAAAAATATGGAGAGATTTTGTTCTGTACATAGCTGAAATGCCCCGTCAGTTAGGGAGCTGACAGGCTCCTTATCTCTGCTCTCTGACATTATAAACACTCATTATAACTCACTTCTTATCTTACTGATAAGAAGGTGGCTTAAATAAGAGTTTATGTGACCTCTTAGTAATTTAGAGATGAGGTTAATTAAATGGCCGGCACAAAGTGAAAGTACCAGTCACAAAGCTAGAAAAACAGTTAACCCTTTGTGACAGAACGGCTCAATATTTTTAATAAAGGCCAATTGAAAATTGAGTAAATTGCAATCATAAACAAAAACTGCCTTTGAAGGTGTACATAGCCTTTCAATTTAGGTCAATATGTTTTGGGTGGTGGGGGGATTTTTGGAGGGTAAGGCAAGGGGCTACCTCCGTATACATTTCTGTTCCAGTCACCCACCTTTTCTAGTTACATGCTCATTGGCAAGTTTCATGGAGACTTTTGAGTCTTGATATTAACCATTATTCCCTGACACATCCCAACTCATATCAGAGGAAAGAGGAAGGAGAGCATGGTCATGCTCCAAGCTGTGGAGAAAAGTGCAGTTACCTGCAGCTATCACTGTTATGGGGGTAACCAAAGCATATAGAAAAGGGTCTAGTCTCATAGTAGATCACCTAGCTGCTCTGCTCACAAAGCACATCTAACACCAGGAAATCCTAGCTTGACTCAAAACTTATTAACAAACTTATTAACATTGTTAGGTATTGGTTTTATACCATTGTATATAGGTGCTGACCTACAACTTCAAAGGAGAATTGTCCATGTATAGGTGGAAATAACCCTATAGACATGGATTCATCTTGGAATGTTGGCCACCACTGAAGCATGCTGCAGTGGTCCAGAAGAGGCACTTAGAGGCTGCATAATATCATTTTTGGCTCCATGTTTGTGAATTAGGACTGCATACCACATTAAAGGAGTTTTTGTGTTGTCTTGGTATTATTATTTCTGGATCTTCCATACTTCTAACTTTCCTCCTCCTGTTCAGAACTTTAATGACTCCTAATTACTTGACATCATATCTTCTGGTGACTAATACAAGTTCATATACACAACACTATCCAACCACTGAAACTCGGATCAAGTAATTCCCTCATCTTTCTTGTGTCTTGTGTTATCTTGTAAGTACAAAAAACACTCACACCAGCTACTCAACGGATCAACCGCAATTTGACAAATCCTTAACAGCATTAATAGGTAGCTGGATATCAGTGACTTTTAAGAGTCATAAAGCTCATACTGGAGTTGGTAATCTGAAATGATTAAAGTAAACTAGCTGAGCCAGAGATTCTGACATAATATGGTTGTTGAGGCTGAGAAACAAGACAAAAGGTCATCAGGTTAAACATATTAATGATGTACATCCTTCCAACCTCCACGTATGAAAGATGAATTCCCTGAATAAATTACTTAGGCTGGCCATACACATTAGACTAATATTGGCCGATTACGCAGATTTTGGTGGGACTGGCTGACTGTCTAATGTGTACAGGGCACCCCATCTCTCCCCTTAAAACAGATGTCAGAAAAGGTAGGACTGGCTGCTTGGGAAAGTTGGATTTCAACGCGCCTGATCTTTTTGATCTTAGGGGAGAAAACCAGCTATCAGAGAGGTCTGGCGGAAGCATAGTCCTCTCTACCTGCTCAAAACACATGGACACTTGGCCAAGCCCAAGGTGCATGTGTATGGGGTGGCCCAGAGGAATGACTGTCAGCCAAAAAATTGGAAGTGTCTCAAGTACAAAAACACCAAGATCATCTGATCAACAGGTAACTGCAGATGGACTTTTCCTCATGACAATATGTTATTGCTTATTTCTAGGATGTCGTACCTAGGAGATCAAAAAGCTAGGACCCCCACTATTGTCTGTTCCTCCACCACCATTCCCATGCAGTGACGTTCCTATTCAGACTCTTTTCGACTCTGCTTTGTGGCAGTTCTCTGCACAGTGCCTGGTTAGGACAGAGAAAGTGCCAAATTGGAATGAGCTCCAAAATTCTAGGGATCGTTGGATTCCCATCATTCAGATCCTAACTGATCAATAAGGCATGACAAATCCTGGCATTATGTCATTGTCCACATTCATGATTATCTACTGAGAGAAGACCCTGACCTAAGCTGGATCTTACAACCTAAGAGTAAGGGGAATAAGTAAGATTGCATCTACATTAAAGGGTTTGTCCCATGAAAAATATTCAAAAATTTTCAAACCTGCACCTGAATACTTTTGTAATTGCATGTAGTTAAAAATTTTGTATAGCCACTTAGTTATTTAATAAAATGTATCTGTATAGCGCCACCTGCTGTATGTTCTTTTACTTATTTCTCTGTCCACCTCAGCAACATCGCACAGGTGGACGCACATGCTCAGTTCCTTCAACTGTCACCAGCCATATCTACTGTTAGAATTTATGACAGTTACAGGGAGAGAGCTGTAGCAGAGAAGACACACCCCTTGAGCTGTGATAGGAAGAGTGCTGCAGCAGAAAGGACACCCTCTGAGAAAAGACACACCTTCTGAACTGCTAGATCTCTGGATTCATGTGAGGTACATGGCTGGTTCTAGCTTTGGTAAAAAAAAAAATTGTCATGTCCTATATGATGTCTTTCATTGACATTGATCTGGTTCTCTGTTCTTTCAAAGAAGTAGACCGATTGGGATCGTCTAATGGCAGACATCAATGGAGCCAGGTTGATCCCATTGGGTTCATATTGTCCATCATTATACCACAACTGCTAGTGCTGCACTATTTTTTTTCAGCAAATATTTCTAAATGGAGCTCCTAACACCTGTTCAAACGGAGCCCTAGTTGTGTTTTAAACAGGATGTGGTACAGTACATGCCTTGCTTAGTAGAAGGCAGCTCCAGACTAAAGAGATGATGACTGTGACAGATATATGCTTTCCTGAAGAGTTGACCTCCAATGCTCACCGATAACAAACATGTCTATGATCCAGAGCTGACAAATATAGTTTGTGGTGGAGATCATGCTATAAGCCTACACTTTGCAAAGAACTTTGGGGGTCATTTACCATCAGAAATATACCTATATTAGATTGCAGCGCTAAGGTTATTTACACCACAATCTGTGACTTTTCTCCACTTGCGCCAAGGTCTAAAAAATTGGGCATGGAGTAAGCGGGGAAGGGGATAGGCCGGCAGGCTCGTCTCATTTACCATTTTCTACGCCTGTTTTAGGCATAGAAAATGGTCTAAACGTAAGACAGCTAGGAAGATGTCTTACATTTAGACCAGTGGTGGATGCGTTGAAGATTTGAAGTTATGTAGATGCTGGCGCCTCTATATAACTTTGGCGGATCCACCGCCAGTGCAAGGTGCCTATTAAGACCGGCGTCTAAAACGCCGGTGTTAATAAGTGACCCTTTTGGTCTAGTGGTGAGGTCTTGGTCAACACAGGTCAGGGTCTGGCTTAGACAGGGAAGGGTTAGGCTCAAGGTTAAAAATAAAATATGTGTAGGGGAAGGGGGTCTCCAGTTTATATGATAAGGGAGAATAATATTGTCAAGATATTCTTCAAATAACAATACAATGCTAAATAATAGCGTTGTACAGTGTCCACTTAATATCGCCATGCAGGTCCTACATTAAAGTTCTGCACAGTGAGAACATCAAGAGATAATTCCAAATAACAGTGCCATCATGTGCCTAGAATATGGGACCATGACATAAGCTTGAGATGACCAACCAGCAAGAAAGAAAGGTGTTGTTTTTTTTTTGGGGGGGGGGTACCCTAAGTCATTTGCCTCTTTTACTCATGCCACGATTTGGTTCTAGGTGCTCTTTATTCACAAGAAATGAACCCACGGATGAGGAAGACCAGAGGTAGATTTCCATCTGTGGATCCATTTGGTTACGTAGACTGTACAACGAGCTGCTTATAATTCGTATTTCCAGGCTAGATTATAATTGTATCCTCTCAGAAAGCTACAGGAATTTCTGAAGATGAAGATTTGTGTAGACGACCGCCGTTCTCTCATCAGCCTCTTCATAAATGTGACGAGGGCTTTATAATTGACTTGCGCACCTTTACAAGTTTTATCATTTTTACCTTAATAGAGTCATTCATCAACGTCAACACAAAGCTGTAGAAAAAGATGAAGATATTCATGTTCTTCTATCAATTTTTTAATGAAAAATAATTGTTCTTAAATGTTTCTATACATTAATGTCAACGATTAAAAAAAATGTTGCAGTCGATGAAAGCTAATGAAACCATGACAAATCTCTCCCCCCCCATCATAGAATCAATGGTAATCTTGAGTGTATGTACCACAGACGTGGACCATTTAGCTTCTGGGGAGTCCTTGGGGTCCCATCCATGGTTAGTTCCAATGTTTTTGCTCTTAAAGCTCTACTGTACCAAGCTGCAATGAAGAACAGGTCTGTACCAACATGCAGGGGTTGATTGAGAACTACAAAAAACTCTAAAAGTGGCCCCATGTTGAAGGTGGGTCTAAACTGACAGAAGCCAGAACAACACAAGTAGGGGCCCATGAGGAACAACAGATGTAGACGGGGCCAGGAAATGTAGCACAAAATACCACCCCAACAGAACTGAATATCACAGTGCAGCAGGGGTGTTGCTAGGTTCTCAAAAGATCTGGGGCCCAAGCTCCAATGCCAAATTCTTGAATCAATTGCCCCCAGCCCCACCACCACCAGTGCTAGCACTAAGGATATATTTTACTTGCTAGATGAGTACTACATTGAGTGCTACCAAACATTCAGGACTATCCAGCACCACATAACTCTCACCTCCTGTCCCTCACAGGTGAGGTCTCCTCTGATGTTCTCCTCATGATCTTCTCCATTCGGCCTATGGCAACTTCTTCACACAGACATCTTAGATTCCTCACTTTTCTATTATCATCAACCTTCCCACCCTGATGCCCCAACATTGTTATCCTGCCGCTACCCCCAATAAAGTGCCCAATGCTCTCCCCAAGGGCCCCAAATGCTATGCTTACAATTACAGTGCCACATGACTAGCTCCACCATAGTAATACAAAAGTTCCACCAAAAGCAATAATTTTCTCCCAGAGTTCCCTCTTTAGTAATAAATTCCTTCTACAATACCCTCAATATTGATACTGCTCACCAAGAGTGGGCCCTTCGTTGTAGTGTTCTCCACAGTTTCCACAATAACAGTGCCCACCTTACTACATCAATAATAATAAGGCCTCTATATAGTGCCCCCAGTAGAAATTAGGCAACCTATACTGCCCCCGGTAGTAATAAGAACCTCTCATAGTGCGCCCGTTTAAGACCCCTCTACAGTGCACCCAGTAGTAATAAGGCTGCATGTAGTGCACCCCCATTAGTGAAAATGCCACTATAGTGCCTCTTTTAGTGCCTCAGTGGTTTTAATCACCCTCAAAGCACCCCGGTAGTTATACAGCCCCTGATTCCCTATAGGACCCCAGTAGTTATACAGTCCATGATCACTATCGGACCCCAGTAGTTATACAGCCCCTGATCCGTATAGCACCCCAGTAGTTATACAGCCCGTGATTCCTATAGCGCCCAGTAGTTATACAGCCCCTGATCCCTATAGCACCCAGTAGTTATACAGCCCCTTATTCCTATAGCACCCCAGTAGTTATACAGTCCATGATCCCTATAGCACCCCAGTAGTTATACAGCCCCTGATCCCTATAGGACCCCAGTAGTTATACAGCTCCTGTAGCACACAGTAACTATACAGCCCCTGATCCCTATAGCACCCCAGTAGTTATATAGCCCTGAATTTTATAGCACCCCAGTAGTTATACAGCCCCTGATCCCTATAGGTCCCCAGTAGGTATACAGTCCCTGATCCCTATAGCACCCCAGTAGTTATACAGTCCCTGATCCCTATAGCACCCCAGTAGTTATACAGCCCCTGACTCCTATAGGACCCCAGTACTTATACAGGCCCTGATCCCTATAGCACCCCAGTAGTTATACAGCCTCTGATCCCTATAGCACCCCAGTAGTTATACAGCTCCTGTAGCACACAGTAGTTATACAGCCCCTGATCCCTATAGGTCCCCAGTAGTTATACAGTCCGTCTTCAGTTCTCCCGGCCAGGCACTATTTGCTTGGCTGCTGAGGTGACATCAATGAAACGTGATAGCTGCAGCCAATCACTGGCCTCTTACCCGTTCATACTTTGCAGCTTGATCCGGAGGGTTGTCATAACATGGTTATAATAAAATATAATATAAATTGCAGTATATGAAGCCCCAGACCTAGTACCAAGTGGTACCGGCTCCTCCAGAAAGACTGAGATGTCATGATGATGGGAGGACAGGAAGGTTAATGCGATCACTGAAAGAACTACTTCACACCCTGCCCTGACCCCTACAAAACATGGCCTCTCTATGATCGGAGCCAGGGATGACATCATACCAGATGACGGACAGACGGATAAGAGCTGTGAAGTAATGAAAACAGAGCCCCGGCCATGAGCTCCATAACTTGGAAGGGCTGAGCTCTATGGCTCAAATTTACATGACAATAATTGGACACATGCAATGTCAGGAACACGCCAGCTATAAATGGTGACATGTGATAGATTCTCAGATACTCTTATCATGACGTCATCTATTTCTATAATCATGTACATGGATACATCCTCCCATGACATCGGATGGTCAGGCAGACTGTACACACATCTAGATGGCAAAAATGAAATACTGTAATATGGTTGCAACAATGTGACACTTCCACGTGTGAGTAGCGGAGAATGTGTTCATGATCCGGGAGTAAATCTCCTTTTTTGGGCCTCCTCATAGTGAATCTCTATCTTAAAGCCTGCGTGAAGTGAATCTCCATCTTAACAACAAGTTGGTTTTGGGCTGAACATTCGCTGTGCATCAATTTATCAGTAACAATCTCTATTTTATAGCAATCTGTATTCTGTTTTACGGTTACAAAGTTCCAAAGCCCCTGCATAGACATGATGAAACATGCCTGCAGTCACCACTAGTGAGAGCTTACTGCATACTGTGATATTATTGAGTTTTAAGCATATATAGTATGCAGTAAGCTCCTAAGCTCCCCCTAGTGGTGACAAAAGGAATACAGAATTTTACTTTTAACCCCTTCCCGACCAGCGCCGTACATGTAAGGCGCTGCGGGAAGTAAGTTCCCGACCAGCGCCGTAGTACTACGGCGCGCTGATCGGGCGGGTGCAGGAGCTGTGCCCGCTCGATCAGTTGCGGGGGGCCGGCTGTTCCCAGTAGCCGGACCCCTGCTGCGTACGCCCGCATCGGTGAAAACACTGATGCAGGCGTATTAACCCTTCATGTGACCGCGGGCAATGCGGGCGGTCGGAAGGGGTGTCCATCGGGTCCCCGCGCTGCTGTGACAGGGACTCGATGGCTTAGATAGCAGCCGGATGCCTTCTTTAGTGTGTGTAATACACTTCCAGCCAATGCATTACAATACAGAAGTATTGTAATGCATTGTAAAGGGGATCAGACCCCAAAAGTTAAAAAAGTGTAAAAAAAAGAAAGGGAAAAAAAGTGAAAAAATAAAGTTTTACAAAAAAAAGTTTCAAGTTCCAAAAAAAAGGCGTTTTCACAAAATAATATAAAAAAAATGTAAAAAATAGTGAAAAAAATAAAAATAGACATATTAGGTATCACCGCGTCCGTATCGATCGGCTCTATAAAAATATCACATGATCCACCCCGCCAGGTGAACGCAGTAAAAAAAAAAACAAAACTGTGCCAAAACAGCCTTTTTTTGGTCACCTTCCCTTACAAAAAGTGTAATAGCAGGCGATCAAAAAGGCATATTTACCCCAAAATGGTACCAATCAAACCGTCATCTCGTCACACAGAAATGTAGACCCTACCTGAGACAATCGCCCAAAAAATAAAAAAGATATGCCTCTCAGAAAATAGCAACACAAAAAAAGATTTTATTCTGTTCAAAAATGCATCTAATATGTAAAACTTTCCAAAAATAAAAATGTTTGACATATTGGGTATCGCCGCGTCCGTAACAACCTGCTCTATAAAAATATTACATGAGATGGCCCCCCAGGTGAATGCTGTAAAAAATTTTTTTAAAAACTATGCCATAACAGCCATTTTTTTCACCTTGCCTCACAAAAAGTGTAATAGCAGGCGATCAAAAAGTCTTATGCACCCCAAAATTGTACCAATGAAAACGTCACCTCATCCCGCAAAAAATGAGCCCCCACATAAGACAATAACTCAAAAAAAATAAAAATCAGTTGCTCCCGCAAACCAATCCATCAAAATCTGTGCTGCAAAATCCATATGGCGCTCCTTCTGTTCTGAGTCCTGCCATGTACCCCCACAGCAGTTTACCACCACATATGGGGTGTTGCCGTATTCAGGAGAAAATGGGGAACAAATTATGGGGTGCTTTTCTCCTGTTACCCCTTGTGAAAATGAAAAATTTAGGGCTAAAGCAACATTTTATTGGAAGAAATGAAACTTTTCATTTTCACAGCCAAGTGTTTCCAAATTCTTTAAAACGCTTAGGGGGTCAAAGTAGCCAGTACCCCCCTTAATATATCCTTTGAAGGGTGTAGTTTCCAAAATGGGGTCAGTTTTTCAGGGTTTCCACTGTAGGGGTACGTCAGGGTCTCTCAATTACAAAATGGTGCCTAAAAACCATTCTAGCAAAATCTGCCTCCAAAATCCATATGGCGCTCCTTTCCTTCTGACCACTGCCACAAACCCATAGTGACGTTTACCACCACATATGGGGTATTTCTTTAAACTGCAGAATCAGAGTAATGTATATTGAGGTTTAGTTTGCTGTTAACCCTTGCTGTTTTGCAAGAAAAAAAATATTAACATGAATAATAACCAAAAAAGTGAAATTTTGAAATTTCACCTCCATTTTCCATTAATTCTTGTGGAACACCTCAAGGGTTAACAACGTTTGTAACATCAGTTTTTTATAATTTGAGGGGTGTAGTTTCTAAAAAGGGGTCATTTATGGGTGGTTTCCATTACGTAAGCCCCTCAAAATCACTTTATATCTGAATTGGTGCTTAAAAAATGGTTTTGGAAATTTTGTTGAAAATTTGAAAAATGGCTTCTAACCTTCGAACGTCCCAAAATAGTAAAATGACATTTATAAAATGATGCCAACATAAAGAAGACATATGGGGAATGTAAAATAATAACTATTTTTGGAGGTATTACTATATATTTTGAAAGTAGAGAAATTGAAATTTGCAAATTTTTCCAAATTTTTGGTAAATTTGGTATTTTAAAAAAAATAAAAATGAAATATTTTGCCACAAATTTACTACTGTTGTGAAGCACAATATGTGACGAGAAAACAATCTCAGAATGGCTTGGATAAGTAAAAGCGTTCCAAAGTTATTACCACATAAAGTGACACATGTCAGATTTGCAAAAAATGGCCTGGTCAGGAAGGTGAAAACAGGCCCGGGGTTGAAGGGGTTAACCCACGGTCTATGCAAAGGATTTGAAGAACTGCCTGAGAAAAATGGAGCAGTGCTATAATGATATATTGAAGGAGTTATCCGATATCACAAACTGCCCCCCCATGTGCCGGGCCCCTCAGAGGAATATACTTACCCTGCTCTACGCTCCCTGCGGCGCTCCTGGTCCCCGCACCGCCGCTGCTGCTTCTCCCTGTACACGGATGAAAACATCTGGTGTCGAGGGGAGAAGCTAATGGCAGGCGGCAACGGGGACGAGTCTCCCTAGTTTTACCCGCGATGCTAGGGAGGCATCGCGGGTCCCTGCCTGCCATTGGCTCCCCGTCCCTGCCTGCCATTGGCTGCTCCCCCCGACATCAGATGTTTTCATCCGTGTACAGGGAGATGCAGCAACAGGAATGTGGGGACCAGGAGCGCTGCAGGGAGCGGGGTAAGTATATTCCCTCTGAGGGTCCCAGCACATGGGGGGCAGTTTGTGATATTGGATAACCCCTTTAAGAAATTAGGAAGCCGGAAACTTTCATCATAGCATTTAAATGGAATAGGTTATCAGAAAGTTGCCTTACTTTGTTAGAATTTTTGGTGATTTTTTAAAATTTTTATATTAACAAAGGTCAATTTCTTCAGTTTTTGCTCAGGCCACTAAACATAATAATAAATCTAGACTGGAGATGAGCGAATTATTAAAAAAAATTGATTTGGCTGCTGCACCGAATATAAAAAAAATGCTTTGTGAAGAATTATTTTGTCACAATATGCGTTTCTTTGTAAGTAGCGGGTGCAATGACAGGAAGCACTGATTTCGCCGCTCCCCATCATTGTACCCCTCAGATGCCGGTATTATACACGATCGCGGAATCCGATATAAATAACAGAGTGTAAAATAAAAAAAATCATACTTCCCTGATCGATTTGCTTGCAACGGGCCGGCCGCCGCCATCTTGCTTGAAGATCTGGAGCAAAATCTTTTATGGCCCGTGATTACGTAATTTTGTGCCATCTAAGCAAGATGATGGCGGCCAGCCCATCGTGAGCAAATGGATCAGGTAAGGATGTTTTTTTGTGTTTTTTTACACTATTTCAGGTTAAATCGATTTGCTACCACGAAGCACGAGGAAATTTGGCTTTGCAGCAAATCAAATTTATCCTGAAATTCGGAATGACAGGGTTTTGTGCAAGATCTTAAAGCAACATGGCGGCAGCCGGCCTGTTGTGAGCAAATGGATTACTTAAGTATGTTCTTTTTGTTTTTTACACTATTTCAGGTTACATCGATTCGCTACCAAGAAGCACTAAGAAATTCAGCTTTGCGGCAAATTGAATTTATCTTGAAATTCGGATGGGAATTCCACTTAGTGGACTTCAATTCACTCAATGCTAGTCGAGACCTTCTGCTCGTTAGAGATCACTTTTCAGAGAGATCACTTGTCATCTAATTATTATCCCAGGCAAGATTACAATGACAGATAACACCTCTGTATGACGTAAGACATAGATAGCATTCATAATACTGAGGAGAAGTCATCAACATGTAAATCCCAGAGAACCCCTTTAACCTTTTCCACTCCCCCTTTTATCAAATTTGACAACTGACACCCATGAATGAATCAATTTAAGCCAATAACCTTCCATTATCACATTTTGTTCCTAAAAATGATAAGATCTTTTGTTTCCTGTGATCATAGAGAATTACAGATAGGTCAGAGAAACAAGAACAGAATGAAATACAGTCTGTAAATGATACTCAGCAGCCGCATGTTGTACACAGTGCTTGTAAACGCGGATTTCATCGTTTTCAGATGGGACTCTTTAGTTGTCAGGAATTTAAGAAAATAAAATAAAAATAATATATGGAGAGCAAACTTGTATTCCTGCCTTGGATCATACTCACAGGGGTCCAGGGAAACTAGGTTTGTGCTGCTGTATGGAACATTCTTCTTGTGCCAGGTTTGGCTTCCCTTGTAGAAATGACCATACGCGTTCATCGTCAGTAACCGTTTTAACATCTTTCTTGGCTTTTAGTGGTCATGGGATATTTTATGTTTTTATTATATAAGGAGTCACTCTTCTTTCACAGAACTACAGTTCCTGTAACTAACTTCAGTTAAAAAATATGCCTTCATCCACCTGAAAAAAGCTGTCATGGCCACTATATGGGTCTCATTTCCACCTACGTTGCAGTCCACTACCTATTATTAGGCAAGAAGTGGGAAGAAAGGGAAAAGACATCACAGCAGTACAGTACTGGCAGACTTCACAGACAGGATATGCCCCCTGCTTGTGAGAGAAATGCATCTAGCTGTGCAGCTCAAGAGGGGAATAATTAGACCTGTTTCACACTGCCGTTATGAGTCCTAGCAGGCTTTTCTACCAGAGAACTAGTTGCCGAATCTCTCTTTATTGCTGGAGGCCACTGGAATACCCAACTGGCCCTATTAACTATATTGCTAGAACTCACAATAGCAGTTTCAAATAGGCCTTAAGCTAAAAAAAAAATGAAAAAATTAGGGAAGCCAAAAAAGGCTTCTTCCTTCACCGCTATGATTAATTGAAAAAAAGCACAGCCAACATTGTTTTCAAAACTAAGGTACGCTTTAAGAAAAATGTAGGACATACATCCTTCAGTTGCCATACACAGTAATAAATGTAGAGTTAAAGGGAATGTGTCATCAGGAAACAACCTTTTGTTTAGATCATATTTTTATTTTTGTATTTATTTGTGTAATTTATTGGTATTTTACATGTCTCTATCATTAAAAAATACAGAAATCATGCAGTTTTCTCACTGGCCACTAGATGTGTAGACTTCCTGTTCTTTGACCATAGACATGATGGACAGGAGTGGGCCTGATTGACTTCTACAGGAGAGTTTTCTAGTCATTTGCTGTGTCCTGTGTAGAGGTCAGGAGGGAGTAGATAAGCTGTGATATCACGTATTGTGAAGGGTGTATCCTGTGTTATCTATACAGAGGTGATATCTATCATTGTAATCTTGCCTTTGATGATATTAAGATTGCTATTGAAAAGTTACCTGTGCAAAACATGAAATTATGATTTATGACATACTCTTCGGTCTCGTGGCCAGTGTGAAAATTGCAGGATTATATACATTTAGAAAAAAATATAGATAGTAAGTAGTGTTGAGCAAATCAAAGTAAAAAAAGTGGACTTTGATACGAATTTCTGGATAAATTCGATTTGCCGTGAAGCCGAATTTCCTTCATACGTATCTGCTCCATTTGCTCATGACGGGCTGGCCACTGCCATCTTACTTGAAGATCTCGGCCGAAATCCCAGCTAGCATGATGACGTCATCTTTTGGCCACACAAGATTTTGCACCAGATCTTCAAGCAAGATGGTGGTGGCGGCCGGCCTGTTGCGAGCCAATGGATTAGGTATGTTTTTTTTTTTTTTTCATTTTACACTGGATTATTGCTATCAGAAGCAGTGATCATGTATGAACGCGGCATCTGAGGGGTACAATGATGGGGGGGGTCTAGAGACAATCGCTGCTCCCTGTTATTGCGCCCACTGATGAAGTAATTTGCCATGAAGCTAATTTTGTAAAATTTGGCGAAGCATTCAAATCGAATTTTCAAATATGCCAAAAAAAAAATTCTAAGAAAATGGTTCACATATAAATCTGACAACATATTCATTTTAAGGGTAAGTTCATATTAGTGGAGTTTTTCAGTATTTCTGGTCTGGTATAGAAAAAAGTAAAATAAAACTCAAAATACAGAAGCGCTGGATCTGGCATATGTTGGGCACCACCAGTGCCTGGCAGGTCTCTATGACTATAAAAGGATCCATTTGGTTTCTGCCAGACGCAATGCCACTGCCTGCAGAAGAACTTTCAGGCTAGATAATATAAATGTGTGGACAGTTTCAATATTCCTGTCATACAAACACTTGGCCGGTACTATGACTTTCGGTTAAGGAATCTTGGCTGGACAACTGAAGCGTCATCTTGAGAGGAAGAGGCCACTGAGGTGTAAATAGACATTTAGCTCTGCAGCTGGTAGGACCTTACATAACAATGCAAAAGATTGCCCTCCTGAGTGATAGGGAATATCCTGGCACGGCTCTTGTGCCCAGGGAACCTTTGAAGATAGGAAGCTTGAATGAGACTGACTCATGTCGCTGCTTCGAGAAGACAACTTTATTTGGTAGTAACGTAGTTGAGGGCATTGCTGGTTAATTTCTAGTTCGAACGCTGCTTTCAAGAAATAGAGAGGAGTTTTCCAACATTATTTTCATTTTTTACAGTCCTATAGATGAAAAAAAGACACAGGTCTGTAAAATTTAACCTATAATTATACTGTGTTAATCCAGAGCAAGTCCAAACCCCCCACAAAGCAGATGTCAGTTGTTCAATATTAGAAGCTGCATTCACATGACCATGTGTGTTTTGCTGACCACAAAATTCGGATCTGCAAACCATAGATTCCAGCCATGCTGACCATCGTGGGTGACGCTAGGAAGGCTCGTCCCGGTCACGTTCTGCTATTCGCTAAACCCCCACCACATCGTCGGAAGTTTGGATCCTCAATGCCTGCCCTGCGAGGATCAGGAGCGACGCGGGTGTGCCAGGGAGCGGGGTAAGTATAATCTACAGTATATTAGGTGCCTGAGCATTGGGGGGTAGTCATTATAAGGGCTGGATAACCAATTTAATTGTTTTTTGTACATATAAACACTGTTTAGGTTGCAATGTTCAAAAATTGTATTCTTACTCCCTGTGTTAGTGAATGCATAGTTCAAATATAGTTTAACGTAAAATTTGCATTCTCATATCCTTTATTGAACACATAGAAATTCTCGGCAAAAATTGCAATGTTATACCCATGTTATTGAATGCATTGCTGCTGCAGACAGTGTAGTTAATGATATTGTACTACAAAAAAAATGCATTTTTATACCTGTGTTATTGAATGCATAGATATTTAACTGTTACACACACATGTTACATAAACATGTTAGTGAATGAATTCCGTATATTCGTGTTAGTGAGCGCATACTTCAAAAACATTTAATTGCAAGAATTGCATTATTACAGAAGTTGTCAATACCAGTATGCAGTGTGTTTGTAGCAGTGAAGGTACATTAAATTGAGCCTCTGTCTTTAAATGACAGAAAAAAACACTTGCTACTTTGCTAGTACTGTTTAATAATCTGTGTAACAAACCTGTTACTTTTTTCCGTTACATTGAAACCTGTGACTTTTCATTCATAGGCCTCATAATAAAATGTCTGGAAAGTGGAAGAGTGGAAAATGAAAGATACATGCCTCAAGTCAGAATGTGAGTAGTAATCGCAATAGCAGCACCAGCCATCCAGCCAGTAGTAGCAGTAGTAGGCCACAGTTCTCTGTGGCTTCTGATAGGTGCCATATAACATCCAAAACCTTCAAAGGAACTGGTAGGGACAAATTTGCTTCTATTGCATTGATCTCAGAAACTGGTGACACTGCTGATACTGTGGATGCAGGCCATCATTCCCAACCAGAAGGAGCCTGTTCTCTTTCTCCTGGTCTTCTTTTTGGCAGCCAGGCCACATCCCCAAGCAGCAAAATGTCCTTATCATCATTAGCTGCTTCTTCTCCTGCACAAACTCCTCCTCTTTGTCCTTAGCTCCATAGTGAGACATCCATAATGCAAAGTGTGGACATGAGAAGATTATTCAACACCAGCAATTAGCTGAACTCCCACCTGACTAAGTTTCTGACAGTGGCGTTGCTACCGTATCACTTATTTGCGGTAAATTTGGCATCTTCCCCAAAATTTAATTCTTTTCAAAAATTGAATACCTCTCTATGCCATCTGCTACAGTTTTTGCCATATCCTGTCATGCCTTCACAAAAATGTAATTCCTCTCTAAAGCTGAACACTTCTATATGCCATCTGCCGCCATTTTTGCCATATCGTTTCACTTTTGGCCAGTGGTGCAGATCCACGCTTTCACGCTTTGTTGTGGAAATGTAGTGCAGTTCTGTGCCTTCATCAAAATGTAATTATGCTGTATGATGTTCGTTCTTCTGCCTAGCTGTCCATTTTTTTTAATTGTTTAAAATTACCTTGTTTACTAAATGACTGTGGCCTTTCCCTGGCACATGCCCTGTTCCCTGATCCCATGGAGGCAGATTGGAGCAGTGGTTGGAACTGGCCCAGTTTTCTCTCTCAGTGTAATCTTAGAGAGGCTTTTCAACATGGCAGGGGGCATCTTCACACCCACATGTATAAAGCTGTCCTTTGCAAGTGTACAAAACATCACTTTTATCAAAATGATTCAGACATGAATTCATGAGGATTTTCACACATTTCCAGAGGAGCCTCATGAAAAGATCTTCTATTTCTGATAGTGGCTATTAATTACCAGCCCCATCACGTCCCTGCTGCTGTCTGCCTTCCTTCCATCATGTTCTGTATGATATGGCTGCTGCTACCACTGCACTACCACATCCATTTCCTCTTCTGCCACTACAATTTATTTATTATATTCACTTATATAGCTCTGACATATTCTGCAGCACTTTACAGACATTAGCATTAGTGATGATCGAGCACCCAGGTGCTCGTGTGCTGTGGCTGAGTACTTGGTGGTGTTCGAGTGCTCGGCAGAGCACCGGAGCATAATTAAAGACAATGGGACTAAGCCTGGTTTACACGGATTCCCCCCCAAAAAACAAAAAAACATGACACAGACACTGAGGGGTGGTGGGGGTGGTGGTGGAGGTTAAACTTACCTTTCCCAACAGCTCCCGACCTGTCCCAGCAGGAAGACGGCGCACACAGTGGTAAGTTTCACCACAGCGCCACCTGCTGGAGGTAGGAGGGAGCTGCTGGTAAAGGTAAAGTGACGGATCTGTCATGAACTCCATTGAAAGTCAATGGAGGACAGATCCGTTTACTATTGTGTTACACCTAACGGATCCGTCCCCATTGACCTGCATTGGTGGTCATGACAGATCTGTCTTGGAGGGGTATCGAGCATGGCGCTCGAGTACACTCGGTGTTCGGCTGAGCATGTCGGCACTCGGGTCTACTCGGTGTTCGGCCAAGCATGCTCGCTCATCACTAATTAGCATCACTCTGTCCCCACAATCTAAGGTCCCTATCAGTATGTCTTTGAAACATGGGAGGAAACTGGACAATTACCCCCCATACAGCTATTACAACTACTACCCAACAAAGCCACCCACACATCTACTTGCTGCCTTGTCTGTTCAATGTTGTTGTGCTACTATTACACCTACAACCCTTTCCAAATCCACACTGTACTGCTGATGCTCCCAAATAAAAGGGAGCTATTTTCTAGAATTGTTTAACTTCAGAACAAGCCACTCTCTCTTCTGACAATTGACACTTGTGGGTCTATTAATACAGGCAAGCGTTCTGCCTCATTAAAGCATATTTTTTGGATGCTTGGGCAGAACAAGCCACTGTTTCTTATGACATTAATGTGTGTTTGTATAAAAAAGAGCAGAGATCTCAGGTACCCTGAGAAGGCATCATTTTTAGACACTTGGTCAGAACAAACCTCTGTTTTTACCATTACATATATTTAAACATCATCTGCCTCCAATAAGTTTCTGGAAGGTTTCTAATATTTAAAAGTAGAATACATGGGACAAATTAGACCTGAAACAAATTTCAAGAAATTAGATAATCTCTAGTCTCTACAGATCTAGGTCTCAGGTCCCTCTAGCCTGCTAAAGCTTCTATAGAGCTATAATCATTTTGTTTATCGGTGTACTGACTTCTGCATGATTTCTGGATACTTTCACTGTACTGATCTTATGACATCTGCCCTGACCTTTTGATTGTTTTACAGATTCACACAGACCCTGCCAGCCCTGACTTCTGCATGTTTCCTGACTATGATCTGTCTGTTCCCTCTGCGCCACTCTTCAGTGTCTGTGATCCCATTGGGTCAGCAGCCAAACACATCAGGACTATTCTCACCACTGTCTGTTGACTCCCCTTCAGAAAAGTCCCGATCCCTTTATAGGGGTTAAATAATGAATACCAGGAGATCAACAGGATAACAAGATTAGCTCTAGCTCAAAGGTAAATCGGTTGGCTAGCATATTGGTTCCGAACCCACAACTATAACATATACCATCAGCAATATGTCTTTGGTTTAGAGAAAAATGCAAATACATTTTTTGTTTGTCTAATGTGTCTCCCTAGAAAATGCTAAAATCTGCATTTACATTTGCTATAGTACAAGAATGTTTTTATGTTATGACTGTAAGCCCACAGCTCAGTGGAAATGGACTCAATTAAACATTGGGTTTCCTTCAGCTCTACCTTACCATATTACTCTTAATGTATTTAACATGTAAACATATCCATGGACAAGAATGTTCTTCATCTTCCCTGATGCTCTCCAAATGAGGGCGACCGCAGCAGGAAAAGAAGATTTCATGACACGTTGAACTAAAAGTCACTTTGTTTTGGCAAGGTCTGAACTGTGTGAGCCTTTCTCAGTCTGCAAAATACTTCTTAACCCAATTAAGCCAGGTAGATTGATGTCTTCTCGTCAAGTTGGCACTTGTATCAATATTTCATCATTAGACATCATTTGCTGGAATAAGCGGAAAAATTAATTTGCCGGCAGCCATAAACTTAACAAAATGTCACTTTCCTGTATCAGGTAAATGATTCCAACAACCACTGTGTACTTCTTTCTTGGCAGGGAACTCTTAGGAAATACTTTCATTGGACGTTACAAATCCTATGTTTTGCAGCCTTGAATCATCGTGAGACTCCCAATTATTTCAGACTACTTTGTCTTTAGAGCTTTCCTAGAACATTGAGTCCAGAGAGGTTAACTGCAATTATGGGAAGTATATGCAGAAAAGATCTACTACGAAGGGATTATTAGACTTTCTTGTTAGTTGAGAAGCGTTTATGTGATTATTGTATGTACTGTAAAGCTCAGTAGCATAAGAATGCCGGTTCCTGATCATTGGACCATGTACACATGGCAGTGATCAGCTGATGAACGAGGAAACGCTCATTTGCCAGCTGATTACATCTTTTATGAGGGCCTAAAAATCATGTTTGTAGGCAACACTTCGACTCAAGTCGAACACAAGTAAGTGTGGTGAGCGGAACATGGAGAAGAGCCATGCTTGGGGTGGAGATGTGGTTATGGTATACAATCTTTATGGTAGCTAGATGTAATCTCCGTCTTCGCACGGGATTTGCACCCCAAAATTTGCAAACTGTATAGTAACTGAGCAGTCTCGCAGTTTAAATAGCCCTATAAATGAGTGTCAATTGGTGGTTGTTGTGGCTAGGCATCAGACCATGTAAAAGATCATTAAAAATTAAAATAAGACATCAAATAGTACATGACAATCTCTAAAACAGCTAGAATTAGCCCTGTACCTCACATTGATCTAGAGATCCAAGACTTCCATCAGGCTGGCAGCTCAGGGCGGTGTGTTCTTTCTGCTGCAGCTCAGTGGGTGTGTTCTTTGCGGTGAAGCTCTCAACTTATCACAGCTTAGGAGGTGTCACCTTTCCAGTTCTCTCCCAGTAGCTGTCAGTTTCTAAGAGAAGATGAGGCTGGTGACAGTTGAAGGATAGAACTGAGCATGTGCGACCACCTCAGCAATGTTACAGAGGTGGAAGGAGGAATAAGGAAAAGAACAAGCAGCCTGTGATGCTGTATGGTTACATTTTAGTGAATAATTTTTAATTACAAAACTATTCAGAACCAGGTGCTAGTGTGAAAAATGTTGAATATTTTTTGTGGGACAACCCATTTAAAGGGGATTTCTGGATTCTAGATCTAATGACCTCTTCTCAGGATAGGTAATCAGTATCAGCTTGGTCAGGGTTTGATACTTGGCACTCCACCAATCAGTTGTTCTGATGGAGCTGAAGGCATAAAATTCCATCTACTATGTACAAGCTGTGCCAGCGTACTACAGCTGAGAAATGAGCATATATACACATATACTATTAGACTACTCAACACCCTCCTGTGTGGCCTGCCAACAAACCAATTAATACCTCCAATCTATCCTTAACTCTGTTGCTTGATTGTTTACCTCCTCTTGTCCATTCTATCTGTTCCTCCATTGGCACCCACCACCCAAACAATCCAATTCAAAACCCAATCATTGCTTTATCAAGTTCTATCCGATTCTGCATTCCCCTTCAGTTCTACTCTGGTTTTCAGATACCACCACAATTACAACCTCCTCTCTACTTCTATAATCCCCTCCTCAGCCTCTCAAATGCAATACTTCTTTTGTGGCTAACCTCTCTTCTTGAACTCAATCCTTACTCCATTTAGCACTCTCTAATCCTTCAAACGCTTCAAGAAAACCACTAATTGTGGAATTTTGAGTCAATAGTGGAGTCCTCTGTCCAGACTCCTCAGCTTTTGCCCAGAGTGAAGCACAGTAACAAAGAATGTCTCTTAGTCTGGAGGACCTCTCCTGATCCGTATTATAAAGATGCTCCATTGGCTTAAATGAACACATTGTAATACTTAATTTTGCCTGTGGTGGTCTTGCGGAGAAACTGTTTATACCCGATTCTTATGTTCCATGTAGGGGGGCACTTTTTGATCAGCTTATTTTGAAGGGACTCTTCTACTAGATCTTCCAATCTTCCAAAGTGAAGAACTTCTTTATAATAGGCATAAAGTAACCTCATGAAAACCCATCACCTCAATTCTTGAGGAACCCAAGTGCCTCCAGTGAGATGCCTTTCCTCTAATGACCTGTGCTTTTCTTAGGCTTGGCATTTTGCCTCCAGATATGTGAAGATACAATAGTTACCTTTTTTTTTTGGCTCATCTCTTTGCTGAGGCTACCTACTGTATATGTCTACTGACATGTTACTGTCCATAAGAACTTAATGTCTCCCATTAAATTGCCATATTGCTGTATCACAAATGCTGTAAAAATCACATCATAAAATTATATTTTTACCTTACAGAGATAAAAATAAATTCTAGGAAAAGCCGAGGCTTCTTGGGACCTTATAACCACAGTATGTTCTCTACTGTAATATAAAACATGTGCAGTAAATGAATGAATCTGCTGCAAAGTATCATAAAGCGGCATGCAATTAATCACTGCCAAGAACAACACTGGGAGGGAGGGAGGTTAATACGGGTGAAGGGTTTTAATCAACATCCATCAGGTGAGGCCTGTAGAAGCTGTGGCCTGTCTGCCCTGCTGGCTTAATATGATGGCCTCACATAGCAATTCCTTATTCCTCCTGAATTATCTCATAATGAAGATGACTAGAGATGAGCGAGCACTAAAATGCTCGGGTGCTCATTATTCGAGACAAACTTTTCCCGATACTCGGGTGCTTGTTTCGAGTAACGAACCCCATTGAAGTCAATGGGAGACTCGAGCATTTTTTGCAGGGGACCAAGGCTCTGCCTAGGGAAGGCTGGGTGAAAACCTGGAAACATCAGAAAATGATGGAAACACCACGGAAATGGACAGGAAACAGCAGGGGCAGCATGCATGGATGCGTCTGAGGCTGCCTAATCCCACCATTACCCCAAATTCTCCTGCAATAGCCTGGTGGTTACCCTCAAGACAATTGTGCTGACCCAGACCAAGAAAGGCGAGGCACATGCCCATCACATGTTAGGGTACTACCCAACTAGGTGCAACGAAGGTCCATCACCCATGCCCATGCTGGCACTGCTCTCCTATCCCCAGCCACACGATGCAGGCATAAGCCTGACACAGCATGGCGTGACACCAACAAGTGACCAAGTTACATGAGTTAGCAGGTGAGCCACCCAAAAATTTAGCCTGACGCAGCATGGCGGTGACAACAGAGTGAACGAGTTAGACTGAGGTAGTAGGAGGTGAAGCACGGATGGTAATTCGAAGGAGGAGGAGGGGTTGGAGGAAGAGGCATAGTAAGTCTGAGAAACCGTGACCGAGGTAGGCCCCGCAATCCTCCAAGTGGGTAGTACATGAGCGGCCCCAGGGTAAGACTCGGTCAGAGTGACCGAGCTACACGACGGCAGCAGGTAGAGCACAGGAAAAATTTAGCGTGGCCCTGTATGGCTGTGACTACACATTGACCGAGCTACATGACGGTAGCAGGTAGAGCACAGGAAAAATTTTGCGTGGCCCTGTATGGCTGTGGCTGTCAATTTAGGTACGGTTGTCAACTATGAAACTGATCAAGTGGGGCATGTGTTGTATGTATTCTTCTCAGTTTAATACCGTATACGTCACCTATCCGGAAAAATAGTTTGGAGAGATAGAAAGAGAGGAAAAAGATGTATTTTTAAAAGTGACGTTTAGTATAGATAGTTAAAGAGAAAGAAAGGATTTTATGAAATGGATTTGTATCACTGAGAGCAAAAAAACTTTTTTTTTTTACGTGACGTGCAGTGTAGATCAATTACACAGAAACAACGGATTGTGGTCTGTGCAGACTGAGGTGCTGAACTGTAAATCACAGAATTGTTCCTCTGAGCTGTATGAAATGGATTTGTATCACTGAGAGCAAAAGAACGTATTTTCTAATGTGACATGTAGTATCGATCACTTGGAGAGAAAAAGTGGAATGTGCAGACTTGGGCTGCTATAGTGCAAACCACTATGGTGGTGACAACAGAGTGAGCGAGTGACACTGCGGGAGCAGGCGAACCACATAAACATTTTTCGTGGCCCTGTATGGCGGCGGTGACAACAGAGTGACTAAGATAGTATGCGGTAGCTGGTGAAGCACCCAAAAATTTAGCCTGACACAGCATGGCGGTTACACCACCAATGACTTTGTCCGACTGAGAATGCCGTGAAATGGCTTTTGTTGAGCCTCCAAAAATTCTTTTCTTTTCGGAGTACATAAAGTCGACCCTCAGCAAAAAATTTTTTTTTTTAAATGTCGGTACTTGCGCCTCCTGAAAAATTGTTTTGGACTGTCTGTTTGACACTCCTGAAACATTGTTTTACAGTGTCTGTAGTTGACACTGCAGAAAAATTGTTTAGAGAGAGGGCCTGTAGGTGGACCTCCGGAAAAATTGTTTAGAGAGAGGGCCTGTAGGTGGACCTCCGGAACAATTGTTTGGAGAGAGGGCCTGTAAGGGGCCCTCCGGAAAAATTGTTTGGAGAGAGGGCCTGTAGGGGGCCCTCCGGAAAAATTGTTTAGAGAGAGGGCCTGTAGGTGGCCCTCCGGAAAAATTGCTTGGAGAGAGGGCCTGTAGGGGGCCCTCCGGAAAAATTGTTGTCAAAGAGTGCCAGTTGGCGCTCTAAAAAATTCCTTTTTGGGTCAGCGTTTGGCAATGAAGAGAAGGAGGAGGAGGAGGAGTAGAGGAGAGAAATCGGATACATAAGGAATCTTATTCTTTAGCTGCTTTCCCCCGGAGGAGATTTGAATTCCGGTGAAATCCAGGCTTTGCTCATTTTATTAAGCGTCAGCCTGTCAGCGCTGTCAGTTGACAAGCGTGTACGCTTATCGGTGATGACGCCACCAGCTGCACTGAATACCCGCTCTGACAACACGCTAGCGGCAGGGCAGGCCAGCACCTCCAAGGCGTACAGCGCCAGTTCAGGCCACGTGTCCAGCTTTGAAACCCAGTAGTTGTATGGAGCAGAGTGATCGCTACGGACGTTGGTATGGTCAGCTAGGTACTCCCTCACCATCTTTCTGTAAAGCTCACCCCTACTCTGCCGAGACTGGGGACAGATGACAGTGTCTTGCTGGGGTGACATAAAACTGGCAAAGGCCTTGGAGACCATTCCCCTGCCAGTGCTGGACAAGCTGCCTGCTTGCCTCCTCTCCCCCGCTACTTGGCCCACAGAACCACACCCTCTGCTGCTAGTGGCGTCAGATGGGAAGGATTGTTTCAGCTTGTGCACCAGGGCCTGTTGATATTGATTCACTCTCATACTCCTTTCCTCTACAGGGATGAGAGTGGAAAGGTTCTGCTTGTACCGTGGGTCCAGGAGAGTGAACACCCAGTAATCGGTGTTTGAAAAAATGCTTCTAACGCGAGGGT
Organism: Rhinella marina; assembly: GCA_900303285.1. Lineage (NCBI taxonomy): Eukaryota > Metazoa > Chordata > Amphibia > Anura > Bufonidae > Rhinella > Rhinella marina. The sequence continues at coordinate 52,690 of ONZH01005685.1, forward strand.
CACGGGATAGGCAGCCTAACATGAAGTCTGCCATGTGCGCCAGAGTCCCAACATGCAAGAACTCCCTCTCCTCACTGGCCTGACTCTCCATTTCCTCCTCCTCCTCCACCTCTTCAGCCCATACACGCTCTAGAGTTAAGAAGGACTGAGCATTGGTACCCTCTTCTGTCTCGCCGACATTCTCCTCCTCTTCCTCCTCATCCCCCTCCTCCGATACGCGCTGAGAAACTGACCGGAGGGTGCTCTGGCTATCAAGCGACGTATCTTCCTCCACCGTCTCTTGTGACAAGCGCAAAGCATCCGACTTCATGCTGAGCAGTGAATTTTCCAACAGGCAAAGCAGCGAGATGGTGAGGCTGATAATGGCGGCATCGCCGCTGACCATCTGTGTTGACTCCTCAAAGTTGGTCAACACCTGGCAGATGTCAGACATCCACGTCCACTCCTCATTGTAGACTTGAGGAATCTGACTGACCTGACTACCAGTTCTGGTGGAAGATGACATCTGGCAGTCTACAATCGCTCTGCGCTGCTGGTAAACTCTGGATAACATGTTTAATGTCGAATTCCATCTTGTGGGCACGTCGCACAACAGTCGGTGAGCGGGCAGTTGTAGGCGGCGCTGTGCTGCCCTGAGAGTGGCAGCATCTGTGGTCGACTTGCGGAAATGCGCACAGATGCGGCGCACCTTGGTGAGCAAATCAGACAGATTGGGGTATGTCTTGAGGAACCGCTGAACTATGAGATTGAACACGTGAGCCAGGCATGGCACATGTGTGAGTCTGCCGAGTTGCAGAGCCGCCACCAGGTTACGCCCGTTGTCACACACAACCATGCCTGGCTTGAGGTTCAGCGGTGCCAGCCACAGATCGGTCAGCGCCGTGATGCCCTGTAATAGTTCTTGGGCGGTGTGCCTTTTGTCACCTAAGCTCAGCAGTTTGAGCACTGCCTGCTGGCGCTTAGCCACGGCACTGCTGCTGGGCCTAGAGCTACCGACTGAAGGCGCCGTGCCCACGGATGGTAATTCAGAGGAGGAGGTGGAGGAGGTGGAGGAGGGGTCGAAGGAGGAGGGATAGTACGTCTGGGAGACCGTGACCGAGGTAGGCCCCGCAATTCTCGGTGTGGGCAGTACATGAGCGGTCCCAGGGTCAGACTCGGTCCCAGCCTCCACCAAGTTAACCCAATGTGCCGTCAGTGATATATAGTGTCCCTGCCCGGCAGCACTTGTCCACGTGTCCGTGGTTAGGTGGACCTTCTCAGAAACAGCGTTGGTTAGGGCACGGATGATGTTGTGTGACACGTGCTGGTGTAGGGCTGGGACAGCACATCGGGAAAAATAGTGGCGGCTGGGGACCGAATACCGAGGGGCAGCCACCGCCATGAGGTTGCGAAAGGCCTCAGTCTCTACCAGCCTATATGGCAGCATCTTCAGGCTCAGCAATTTGGAGATGTGGACGTTGAGGGCTTGGGCATGTGGGTGGGTGGAACTGTATTTCCTCTTGCGCTCCAGCGTCTGCTGTAAAGACAGCTGAATGCTGCGCAGGGACACATTGGTGGACGCTGTGGAGGATCGTGGAGGCGAAGGTGTGGTTTTCCGGCGAGAGGCGCTCGTGCCGGGGTCCTGGGCAGGGGGTTGACTAGCAGAGGCAGTGAGTGACACAGGGGAAGGAGCAGTGGTGGGACCCGCAGGAGGTGAATGGCCTTGGTTCCATTGAGTGGGCTGTTTAGCACTCATATGCCTGCGCATGCTGGTGGTGGTTAGGCTAGTAGTGGTGGCACCCCTGCTGATCCTGGTGTGGCACAGGTTGCACACTACAGTCCGTCGGTCATCCTCACTTTCTTTAAGGAACCTCCAGACTTGCGAACGTCTAGGCCCCGCCACGGGAGCTTCACTACGTGAAACAGTTGCTGCTGATGCACCAGCTCTGGCCCTAATTCTCCCTCTGGCCACTCCACTGCCTCTTCCAACCTGTTCTGGTGCAGCACTCGCCTCCGCCTCAGAAGCACTGTCTTCACTTGGCTTATCAACCCAGCTTGGGTCAGTCACCTCGTCATCCTCCGATTCCTCAGTCTGCTCCCCCCTCGGACTTCCTGGCCTGACAACAACTTCACCACTGTCTGACAACCGTGTCTCCTCATCGTCCGACACCTCTTTACACACTTCTTCCACAATGTAATCACCCACAGACTGCGACAGTTGGAAAACTTGGGCATCGGGAAAGAGGTCAGCAGCAACCTGAGAAGTGGTTTGTGACTCTGGGAAGGGTCCAGAAAACAGTTCCTCCGAGTATGCCGGATCGCATTCCAAATTTTCCTGGGAGGAGGCAGACTGGGGGGAAGGAGGTTGAGGTGAAGGAGCCAGAGGAGTGCTGCCTTGGGTAACGTGGGTGGACTGCGTGGAAGACTGACTGGTGGACAAGTTACTTGAAGCATTGTCCGCAATCCACGACATCACCTGTTTGCACTGTTGTGGTTTCAACAGTCCTCTACCACGTGTCCCTCTAAGTTCAGACATGAAGCTAGGGAGTGTAGCTCTGCGGCGTTCCCCTGCTCCCTCATCAGCAGGTACTGTCTCACCCTGCCCAGGACCACAGCCTCTGCCCCCTGCAGTAATTGAATGCCCACGCCCTCGTCCTCGACCCTTAGCCCTGGGGTTCAACATTTTCTGTATATAAGTGTATTATATACCAAAACAAAACAAAAATGGGCCTGCCTGCAAAATTACGTATGTATTTAGGTAAAAGGTGGCAAAAGGTGATCACGGCATCTAGTTGCGTCTTCACCCGGAAGCGTACGCTTCTGGGTGGTGTACAGACACCCCGTGTGGCCAATCAGGGTGTCTGTACGCGATCTGAAAGCTGTAAACCTCGCTGATGAGGTTTACAGCTTTCAAAGTGCAATTCTTATTCTGGCCACTAGATGGCAGGCCAGGATAAGAAATGAGCAATTCTTGGATTTATCTCAATCTAGTAAATCCCTGATTGCTCATAAAGAAAAAAAAACAATATATAAGCTTATATTTGAGCTTTAAAATAATCACAAAAAAAAAAAATGTTAAAAAATATATAAAAAATAAAAAATATATAAAAGTTCAAATCACCCCCCTTTCGGTATAATTAAAAAATAAATACCTAAATAACAATAAATATAGACATCATGGGTATCACCGTGACCAAAAATGCCCGTACTTTTAAAATATAAAAAAAAAATTCCAATACGGCGAAAAAAAAATTAAATAAAAAGTGATAAAAAAGTCATACACACCCCAGAATGGTATCAATAAAAACTTCAGATCGCCCCGCAAAAAATGAGCCCCCATACAGCTTTGTACACATAAATACCAAAAAGTTATAGGGGTCAAGATATGACAAAAAAAAAAGCCAACTTTATAATTATTTTATCAAAACGCAGGAAAAACTATACATATTAGGTATCGCCGGATTTATACTGACCAGTAGAATGAAAGTAACTGGTCAGTTTTAATGAACATCGAACTCTGTAAATAAGAAACCTGTAGAACTGTAGCGGAATAGCGTTTGTTTTGCAATTTCACCCGATTTGGAATTTTTTCCTTGCTTCCCACTACACCATATGCAATATTAAATGGTGGCGTTGGAATGTACAACTTGTCCCTCAAAAAAGAAGCCCTCATACAGCTATATGAACAGAAAAATAAAACAGTTATGGTTGTTTGAAGGCAGGGAGCGCAAAATGAAAATACATAACCGAAAAAACCTCCGGTACTGAAAGGGTTAATGAACTTCTGGAGTAAGTTTTCTGAACTGAAAGTAAATGGGACGAATAATTTAGGACACCCCACTTTTCAGTTTTATTATTACAAAAAAAGTTTAAATGATCCAAAAAATTTCGTTCCACTTCACAATTGTGACCCACTTGTTGTTGATTCTTCACCAAAAATTTTAAATGTTATATCTTTTTGTTTGAAGCCGGAAATGTGGCAAAAGGTTGAAAAGTTTCAAGGCACTGTGTATATATATATATATATATATATATATATATATATACACATACATATTCACTTTTATGGCACTTCTATTAATTATTGAACCATCGAGTCTATAAATAACTATGTCACTTCCTATATGTATTATATGTAGTATAAGTGCATGTAATGCAGTACACTGTAGTACTGCTGCTGCTCCCAATTTAAAGGGAGAATTTTTCCAGACTTGTTCAGAACAAGCCACTGTTTCTTCTGCCCCCATTAAGGCATAATTTTAGACACTTGTGCTGAACAAGCCAGTCTTTCTTATGACAATTACATGTCTGTGTATAAAATGGGGCAGGGATCTGCCGCCATTAAGGGATAATATTTGGATGCTTAGTCCCAACAAGTCACTGTTTTTTTCCCCATAACACTATGGGTTTTTTAAACATCATATGCCACCGATAAGGGACAATTTTTGGAAGGTTTCGAATATGATAAAGCATAGCACATGAGTGTGTTTTTAAACATGCTGTTTACAACTATTTTTGATGCAGATTCTTTACCAAAAATTTAAAATGTTGTATCTTTTTATTTGAAGCCTGAAATATGGCAAAAGTTTGAAAAGTTCCAGGGGGCCGAATACTTTCGCATGGCACTGTATATATACTGTACAGACCAAACGTTTGGACACACCTTCTCATTCAAAGAGTTTTCTGTATTTTCATGACTATGAAAATTGTAGATTCACACTGAATGCATCAAAACTATGAATTAACACATGTTGAATTATATACTTAACAAAAAAGTGTGAAACAACTGAAAATATGTCTTATATTCTAGGTTCTTCAAAGTAGCCACCTTTTGCTTTGATTACTGCTTTGAACACTCTAGGCATCCTCTTGATGAGCTTCAAGAGGTAGTCACCTGAAATGGTTTTCACTTCACAGGTGTGCCCTGTCAGGTTTAATAAGTGGGATTTCTTGCCTTATAAATGGGGTTGGGACCATGAGTTGTGTTGGGCAGAAGTCAGGTGGATACACAGCTGATAGTCCTATTGAATAGACTGTTAGAATTTGTATTATGGCAAGAAAAATAGCAGCTAAGTAAAGAAAAACGAGTGGCCATCATTACTTTAAGAAATGAAGGTCAGTCAGTCCAAAAAATTGGGAAAACTTAGAAAGTGTCCCCAAGTGCAGTGGCAAAAACCATCAAGCGCTACAAAGAAACTGGCTCAGATGAGGACCGCCCCAAGAAAGGAAGACCAAGAGTCACCTCTGCTGTGGAGGATAAGTTCATCCGAGTCACCAGCCTCAGAAATGGCAGGTTAACAGCAGCTCAGATTAGAGACCAGGTCAATGCCACACAGAGTTCTAGCAGCAGGCACATCTCTACAGCAACTGTTAAGAGGAGACTGTGCAGCAGGCCTTCATGGTAAAATAGCTGCTAGGAAACCACTGCTAAGGACAGGCAAAAAGCAGAAGAGACTTGTTTGGGCTAAAGAACACAAGGAATGGACATTAGACCAGTGGAAATCTGTGCTTTGGTCTGATGAGTCCAAATTTGAGATCTTTGGTTCCAACCACCGTGTCTTTGTGCGACGCAGAAAAGGTGAATGGATGGACTCTACATGCCTGGTTCCCACCGTGAAGCATGGAGGAGGAGGTGTGATGGTGTGGGGGTGCTTTGCTGGTGACTAGGGTTGCAGCGGTAACCGGTTCCACGGTATACCACGGTAATGAAATGCACGGTTATCAAACCGTGGGCATTTGCTTATTACTGGTAAATGGCGACAAGACTTTTTAGTCTTGTCGCCATTTGCGCCTGGACCCGACTGCATTACTGATACTAGGCTGCGCTACTGCGCAGCCTAGTATCAGAGGACATGGAGAAGATAAAATAAAAAAAATCACTTACCCGTCCGGCACTCCTCCTCTTTTCCGGGTCGCGCTGTACTGTCCTGACCGCGTACAGCGTCAGGACGTAGTGCGCGCACTCTGACCTGACGCTGCACGCTGTCAGGTGACAGTGCAGCTACGGGAGACTAAGGAGCGCCGGACACCGGAGAGGAGCCGCAGCGCAGGACAAGTAACTGATTTTTTTATTTTATTCAGATGGTGGGCTGAAGGGGCCACAGTGGGATGATGGGGGCACAGTGGGCTGATGGCACAGTGGGCCGATTTGAGGTCTGAAGGGGGCACTGGGGCTGATCTGAGGTCTGAAGGGGGCACTGTGGGCCGATCTGAGGTCTCAAGGGGGCACTGTGGGCCGATCTGAGGTCTGAAGGGGGCACTGTGGGCCGATCTGAGGTCTGAAGGGGGCACTGTGGGCCGATCTGAGGTCTGAAGGGGGCACTGTGGGCCGATCTGAGGTCTGAAGGGGGCACTGGGGCCGATCTGAGGTCTGAAGGGGGCACTGTGGGCCGATCTGAGGTCTGAAGGGGGCACTGTGGGCTGATCTGAGGTCTGAAGGGGGCACTGGGGCCGATCTGAGGTCTGAAGGAGGCACTGTGGGCTGATCTGAGGTCTGAAGGAGGCACTGTGGGCTGATCTGAGGTCTGAAGGGGGCACTGTGGGGTGATCTGAGGTCTGAAGGGGGCCCTGGGGCTGATCTGAGGTCTGAAGGGGGCACTGTGGGCCGATCTGAGGTCTGAAGGGGGCACTGTGGGCCGATCTGAGGTCTGAAGGGGGCACTGGGGCCGATCTGAGGTCTGAAGGGGGCACTGTGGGCTGATCTGAGGTCTGAAGGAGGCACTGTGGGCTGATCTGAGGTCTGAAGGGGGCACTGGGCCGATCTGAGGTCTGAAGGAGGCACTGTGGGCTGATCTGAGGTCTGAAGGAGGCACTGTGGGCTGATCTGAGGTCTGAAGGGGGCACTGTGGGCTGATCTGAGGTCTGAAGGGGGCACTGGGGCTGATCTGAGGTCTGAAGGGGGCACTGTGGGCTCATCTGAGGTCCGAGGATTAGTGTATCTTTTAATAATATATGTAACAAACTGTGATACCATGATAACCGTAATACCGCGGTATTTACTGAGACGGTTATCATACCGTGAAAATTTCATACCGTTGCAACCCTACTGGTGACACTGTTGGGGATTTATTCAAAATTGAAGGCATACTGAACCAGCATGGCTACCACAGCATCTTGCAGCGGCATGCTATTCCATCCGGTTTGCGTTTAGTTGGACCATCATTTATTTGAGAGTGATGGGGTTCTACGCCAGATGACCTGGCCTCCACAGTCACCAGACCTGAACCCAATCGAGATGGTTTGGGGTGAGCTGGACCGCAGAGTGAAGGCAAAAGGGCCAACAAGTGCTAAGCATCTCTGGGAACTCCTTCAAGACTGTTGAAATACCATTTCAGGTGACTACCTCTTGAAGCTCAGGCAATAGGAAAACGGCACTCACGTACTTCTTGAAAAATGCTGTGATTTTATTGTCACATACAAGTAAATCTTGAAGCTCATCAAGAGAATGCCAAGAGTGTGCAAAGCAGTAATCAAAGAAAAAGGTGGCTACTTTGAAGAACCTAGAATATAAGACATATTTCAGTTGTTTCACACTTTTTTGTTAAGTATATAATTCCACATGTGTTAATTCATAGTTTTGATGCCTTCAGTGTGAATCTACAATTTTCATAGTCATGACAATACAGGAAACTCTTTGAATGAGAAGGTGTGTCCAAACTTTTGGTCTGTACTGTACATTCCATGATAAAAGTGATATCCAGTGAAACAAAATTCATGATCTGTCACCCTTGACCGCAATAATCCAATGACAGAAACCCGGGATATGTGTGCGGATAGCCTATCACACACCTTATATACTCACCAAGCCTGCTCACCACACAGGGCTTCTTTCATCATCTGACATTCAAAGTAGGAAGCGGTTATAATAATTTGACTCGACTGTCTATCGATCTATCCATCTCTCATATCTATCTATCTATCTATCTATCTATCTATCTATCTATCTATCTATCTAATTCATTGAACTACCAGTAGCAGCACACTGCTTAATACACAAAGACACAGGTGACCGGTGAATGCATAAAAGTGTAAACTTCATTACTTCTATACTTACTGTATGAGAAGTAGAAGCATCTATCTATCTATCTATCTATCTATCTATCTATCTATCTATCTATCTATCTATCTAATATCTATATTCACAAGTATCTACAGGCCCAGATGTAGGTCCCTCTTTTCCCTCACACAGTGATCTCAGGGGCTGATTGACAGGTCTATAATTTCTGTCTCTCCTCTTAATCAAATACTATAAAAAACACTTAATCAAATCAGCCCCCAGATCATTTACTCCCTTTACTGTACTGTACATGGATGACACTTCAGCCGCTGTCCTTGAGTGCCTACATAGGAGCCGAGTGCCGTGGTGAAGTGTGCGGTGACCTTGTGAAGAATGGAAATGCAATATAAATGCAAATCATTATCTTGTCTTGGCTCACATTGATTAGAAGTGACAATAGAGAGAAGAAGACATCTTTGTGGAGTGGATAACTCTTTCATGTCCATACCAGCGGAAAGAACATTCTTAGAAAAGTACAAAGTCCCACTCTATATCTATATATTTAAAGGAAACGAAACACAGAAAATGCAAAAGAAAAAAAAACCCCTGAAAAATAAAATAAAATCAGAGCACTTCAATCTCAGCTATTTTGTTTTTTATTGCAATGAAAAGGGAAAAATACAAAAAGAAGTCCCAGAGGTCAGCAATGTCCCTCCTCCTCCTCCTCACTGTCCTATGCCTGGTTGTAAGACATCTGGATGCAGCAGGAGCCTCCCTCCTCACAAAAATGATTAAGCCTCACCCTTTCCAGGACATTCAGAAAATCTTGACAGACAAACAGTAGGAGCAAGATTATCTTCTGTTTACTTGTGTCATTCAGCTTTAGGTTTAGTGTTCCTTGAAACCTTTAAAAACATGGCTCATTTTGGCCTTAAGGTCTCCAGTATTTTTATAATGATGGCCTATCCTTAAGAACAGTATCAGATCAGCGGGGGTCCGACACTTCCACTGACCAAGTATTCAGTAGTAGCCCCAAAACTATACGGTTCTGTCGTTTGTGTAGTGGACACAGCTGGTTCCTGAAGTGAATGGGAGCAGCACCCTAACCAACATCAGGGGGGTGGAGCTATGTCGTTTTGGTGATAGAGCTACTCACAAACAGCCAAATCAGGGGGCTGTCCAGACTGCCACCAATCAGATATTCAGGGCCTGTCCTGAGGATAGGCCATCAATAGAAGTTCCTGGTTTTCCCTCACTGCATTTAAAGGAGCTGAGGTCTTGTTATTTTAGTGTTTTAAGGTGTATTTTTTAGAGTTTAATGTTTCTAAACATCAAATTTAGCATTTCATTTATATCAATTGCTTAACCACCTGTTTTGCCCCAGTCCAGCTCCAGCAATGGAAGAAGTAGCTAACTGGAGGGGGGTGGGCTGCTTTAGATGCTGCTATCTCCTGAATGGTGGAAGCTAGAAACATGCAACTGGTCTTGTCTGATGTCAGCTTGATATCAGAATGCTTAGTACAGGGGAAGATATCACTGATAGAAATCCGGATGCTTTGAATGCATCGTTGTCTCTGATCCTCATGAGTCAGCAGCCAAACACACGGGGATTATTCCTAAAATGTAGGGACCTGGTAGTTCCCTGCATCAAAGTCCGGATCCCTGTATAGGGGTTAAAGGGTGAATACTAGGGGACCACCAGGATAGCACCATTATGTCTAACCCAAAGTCAAACCAGTTGTTTGGCACAGTGGTTCCACATCGACTTGCTATAACATGCTGCCACGGCAATTGAAACACTCCACCAATCTCATTATGGGGGACAGTTTGGTCACCAAAAGCATCTACTCCTCATAAATGACTGCTCATACACTATGGTCTGATGCATCTGAGGGGTTACATGTCTTTGAAGGGCATTGCCGCTGATCATGGACACTGGCGGTGGCTGTGTAAAACTGTTTTATTTGTAAGACATGTTTACATGGGCCAATGATCTCCCTCAATTTCAGATCTTCTCAACCAGTCTTGTTGTGTCCCTCAAGATAAGCAGTGCTGGAGATGTCTGGTAGCTGCTCATCACCTCTGTTGTCATGGATCACACATACATGTTACATAATTATATTGTGTGACTTATCTGCTGACATGGTCAGCATGACTTTTTTTTTTGCTTTGGCTACCAATATATCTGCATGGTACCAAGTGCAAAGGCGCAACCTCAACCCCAGTCACCATATGATTATAATAACAGGTCGTTAGAGGAATGCAGAGATAATTATAACTGAAGGCTGCACATTGTGTCCTGTTTACTTAGCAAAAAGTACACTTTTCAGTAACAGGTGACACATTTCAAATGAGCAGTATGTCAGGTCACGTGTAACTAAGCAATCGGGTGTATTCGCGTGCCATAGACTTGTCCCACTCATTTGAAAAAGGCTTACAGAAGTCTATGTGCTTGCCGCTAAAACAACCTCCATTCAGATAAATGGGACTGACTTTTAGTTGTAGAAATTGTAATAAATTGTGAAGATTGTGTGTGAATTCATCCCCAAAACCATTGTAGGAACTGGCACTGGAACAGCAGGGGACAGTGGCGTAACTACAACTAACTGGGCCCCACAGCAAATTTTTGAATGGGGCCCCCCCAGAAACTTCCTCGCAACCCCGAACTCACATGCAACCCTCACTCTTGTGGCTAGTCAAGATTGAGCTCTCCCAGACAAGGCCTGACAGCCGCTCCATCCGCTTTCTATAGTGTCACTGTATATAATGTCATTGTATAATACTGTTGAGGGGCCCTGACAATAAAATCTTTTAGTCTCCCTCCGGAGGGGCCCCTTGTGAGTCTGGGCAGCAGGGGATTAAAGGGATTGTCCAGGAATTTAGAAGTGATGGCCTTTGGGTGGGAATCTGAGACCTTCCTCCACCTTTCCCCGATCAGCTGTTCTGAGTGACTGTGTAGTGGACAGAGCTGGAAAGCGTGAATTGGAGCAGTGCTGCAATAACAGCTGCGTCCATGACTACACTATGGATGGAGCTATAGGATAGGAGAATAGGCCATCACTTATATAAAATCCTGGACAGCTCCTCTAGGTCCATTCATAAGACCATATGGCCGTGTGGACTCTGCATCGCGGATGTGGACCCATTGACATGAAGGGGTCCGCGATCCGCAAGAGGCATAGATTGCAAAGAGTCCACATAAACACTAAGAAGCCCTTCCATGGCTTCTGATACGAAAAAACATAAGACGTCCTATCTTTTGGCAAATCTTGCAGATTGTAGACCCATTCAAGTTAATGGGTCCGGAGTTCACATGTCCGATGCCCATGTTTTATGGACTGCTGTTTGTGGTCATGTGAATGGGCCCTTATGAAGTCAGTACTGTGTGCTTTTTATTTTATTGCTATTTTCTTTGACTGTCAAACAAGTGAGTAGAGGCAGTGTGATATCAGAAAGGCGCGGTGTCGTAAACCAGACAAGGTGCAGAAGATTTATAGAAGATTAGGTCACGTACAGTGACACCGTGTGATGTTATGACGGAACTCGCTGGTACTGTTTTGTTCTTTTTATAATAAATGAGTACTTAGTGTCCTGGAGGGTCCAAGTCCATCAAAACATGAGACCTGTGGCTCTCCAGCTGTTGAAAATCTACAACTCCCATCAGGCCCTCATAGCTGCAGGCTGTCGGGACATGATTGGAGCTATAATTTTGAAACAATTCAAGAGCCATAAGTTGGGGACACTGTTCTAGGAGAATAGTTCAAACGTGTTTAATGTGCCAAACCTTCAGGAAAAGACTGATGAGGTCATTTATGAATCAGGTGTAAAGCAGAACTGGCTTAGTCGCCCATAGCAACCAATCAGATTACACCTGTCATTTTAGACAGCTCCTTGGGAAAATAAAATGAGGAATCTGATTGGTTGCTATGGGTAACTATGCCAGTTCTACTTTACACCAGTTTGATAATTCTGCTCATCATTGTAGCAGATATATTTAGCGCCCTACTCGAGTTTTGCCCCTTCGGCTTTTTCTGCTGCTGTTAGGGAAACACATGGCTGCCTTTGGCAAACTTTTGTGTTTTACGGGAATCTCAGCAGCCAGACTTGTGCTGATCATCACAGTGCAGTGGTTGACATGTTAAAAGGGATGTCTTTGATGATATAATACAATAATGTATTTAAGAATTTAGGAGCATTGTCAGGTTTTCAGCACACAGCGCAGCTGGCAATCCGTTTTCATGACGATGGGGCTGGCCTTCCTGGTGCAGGAAGCGCCAGTCAATCAGATTTGTCAGTGACACATCCGGCGAGCTGACATCATTAGTCATGTGATGCCAGACCAGGCATAGGTTGCCATAGGTTGCCTGTGATTAATGTCTTCTCTCCTCTTCACTAGTGTTCTTGTCTCATCTTATTCTGACTATTATTGTGACCCTGCTTGGATCTTGACTTCTGATTCTTGGCTGACAATTTGCATCTTGTCATGCCCTCCTGGTACTGAAATCTGGCTTGGTATCGGTTCTGTTTTGCTCTGATTGCTATTCTGGTTTTGACTCCTTCATCTGATTTTTGACTCTGTCTCGTTGGTTCTGATTAGGCCTATATTTTTCTCTCCTGGTTTGACCTAGCTAGTTTGTTTCACCAATTTCTTAATGGGTTCATCAATCTATCACTAGGTTCTTTCTTTCGTACTTATCTAGGAAAGGACGGTCGACCAGTTGTAGCCTGCTGCCTAAGGCAGATTGTGCAAGTAGATAGGCACAGTGGGAAGGGCAATTCAAGGTTCACTGATCCCTATGGTGACATTTTCATCTTTAGCCGAATGTACCTATTACTTTAGGTAGAAAGCTAGAAACACATTCAGATTAGGCAGTAGGCTTTACCATGATGCATAGTTGCCAAAATAATTTAGGATATTTTAGGCTTACTCTGCTGACTGCCCCTGAAATACCAAGGAAATATTCCACAAACTTTTTCTTTGGGGGTAAACTTGCACATGTCCTGCACCCTCCCAATCCCTTTGTCTTCCGCCAGCCAGGTAGACCTTTCAACGTCTCTTGTTGACCAAAATTTTATCTTGTAGGGGTGCAGAAGTTTTGGAGCTCTTCATCAGTAAATTGGATCCTGACTCCTGTAAATTAAATCTAGACATCATTTTTGACCCATTTAGATTAAAAATACATTATTTTAATATGTGTACTGTAAGAATAATACTGGGAGCTCTGCAGTTTGCTCTATTTTCTCTGCAGCCTCTGAGATATCAGTTTTGGTTATAGTCCCTCTGCTAACTGCTTTGTGTCTCTCCAGCTTCTTCCTATCCGAATGCCTGGGCTTTTACTGCTCCCTGCCTGTGACCATAAATTCTAAGTGCAGTTCCTATTCTTCTCCGTACCCAGATATCCCACCACCTTGTTAGACAAGCAGATTATACAAGGTATATCCAAACCTTTTTAGCTTGGCACGTTCATGATCCTGGTATACTAACTCCCCAAAGATAATACATAAAAACATCTGAATTTTTATGTCCGTAAAGTTGAAGTCACAACCTCAAATTAATTGTAAACTACAATGAATATAAATCCCCCGAGTGTTCGGTTTTTTTTTTCTGAGCAGAGATCTTGAATGCTAGGCACTGGCTGTTATGATGTTCTACCACACTCAGAAGCACCGCACCCTGTCCACCAGCCACAATTTTACTCCTGCCAGAGGGTAATGATCATTGTCCTGGGTGAGCACCCTATGTTCTCCTAGACTGAATGCTGCAAGAAAATTTAGACTAGCACATCCAAAGTCACAGGTGCACATCCATAAAGCTAGCATGCAGACGACAAACATAAAATGTATGGCAGCACACCATCACACATGCAAACAACAGAACTAAAGATTAGGGATTATTCTGGATTAAAGTGGTACTATACCTACTATACATGAAAAATGGAAGCTTTTTGCGCACATTATTTATTTAATGTGTGTTGGGCCCATCAAGCAATGTCAAGGTGGCTTCTGTAGATGGGTTCCAAACACTAACAGAACTGCCTATCATGGGGTTAACCTTAGTCTGCAAAGTTCAGGGCGGTGTAGAACCCAGCTATATTTATACTCTGCTTAGAAGTCCTGGGCAGATGGGCAGATGAGCAAGGAGGGAGGGAACTAGTCTCCAAACACACTGCCAGAAAATTTAGACTAGCACATCCAAAGTCACAGGTGCTCATCCATAAAGCTAGCATGCAGACAGTGAACCAAGACATGTTTGGACATGTAACACGTAGATAGGGACAGACATGGATAGTGACCTGGAACCCAGTCCACTTAAGCTAACTAATTGCAGTTCAAGCCCTAGGTAGCAAGGCCACAACTGGTCAATGGTCCCTACACTACTAAGGTGCAGACACACAAACACCAAGAGACACAACAAAACACAAAGGGATAGTTGTATGAAAATGGGTCACAACCAGGCTGACAAGAAGTACAGAAGTGAGAGACAGAGAGTAGTCAAAAGACAAGCCGAGATCAAACACCAGACGTGATGCCTAGTACAAATCACGTGAGAGAGTGGTCAAAAGACAAGCAGAGGTCGAAAGCACAAACAAATCCAAATGAATCCAAGAACCAGGAATCTAGCTAAGAGCCCAAACAAGACTGTCACTGGCACTGGTATATGGCCAGTAGAGATGAGTAAAGTTCTCAAAACTTTGATTTGGCTGCTTCTCCAAATTTCACAAAGAAATTCACCTTGTGATGAATTACTTTGGCACAAAGGGCATTTCTTTGTGTTAAGCGGGCGCCATGACGGGGAAAGCCGATTGCACTGCCCTCTGTCATTGAACCCATCAGATTCCGTGTTCTTCACTGATCGTGGCATCTAAGATGAGCATTGAGGGCTGTCAGGGGTTAATCTGTTAAAAAAAAAAAAATACTCACCTTACTGATTTGATTTTGCTTTAAGATCTTGCATGAAATCATATGTACACGAGATTTCACACAGGATCTTCAATCAAGATAACCAAGGAGGACTCTTCGCGCGCAAATGGATGAGGTGAGTATGATTTTTTTTACCACCATTTTAGGGAAAATTGATTCGTTACCACAGAGCACGAGAAATTTGGCTTTTGCTGAAATTTGGTTTGAAGTCCATTTCAATTTCGTTCAACACTAATGGCCAAGACAGGGTTTACATAGAGTACAGAGTCCCAGGATCAGAACCTGATAGGTCCATGACTCAATGCACCATAAGACTACATGTACATGACCGTGCCATGCAGGGGCGTAGCTAAAGGCTCACGGGCCCTGGTGCAAGAGTTCAGCTTGGGCCCCCCCCTCCCTCAATTTGGATCTTGTCATGCCCTCCTGGTACTGACATCTGGCTTGGCATCAGTTCTGTTTTGCCAGGGTGCCCCCCACAATAATAGTGCTCACCAAAAACCCAACTAATAATTCTCTGCCAGAGTGCACTTGTTAGTAATAGTGCCCCCCAACAGTACTAATGTCCCCACTTTGCCCCAGAAGTAATAATGCTTCCAATGTGCCAGTAAGAAGTGCCCCAATAATGTGCCAGTAACAAGTGCCCCAATAATGTGCAAGTAAGAAGTGCTCCACACCCATAGATGCCCCCCAAATTATGTGCCAGTATGAAACGCCCCAATAATGCACCAGAAGTTCCCCCCATTGATTCCCCCCCAAAATCATGTGTCAGTAAAAAGTGTCCCACCCCCATAAATGCCCCCCAAATTATGTGCCAGTAAGAAATGCCCCCAGTGCCCCATGTGCCAGTAAAAATGCCCCCAGTGCCCCCATGTGCCAGTAAGAAATGATGCCTCCAGTGCCAGTAAAAATGCCCCCTGTGCCAGTAAAATGCCCCCTGTGCCAGTAAAAATGCCCCCAGTGCCAGTAAAATGCCACCAGTGCAAGTAATAATGTCCCCAGCTCCGGTCCGTGATTGCAACAATAAAAAATAAACACTAATACTTACCTCTATGGAGCCGGCAGCGATGTGATACAGGCCTCTTCCGGCCTGTCTCCCGCGCTGTACGGCTCAGGCGGCGCGATGATGTCATCGCACCGCCTGAGCCGGCCCCCGATAGGCTGCAGCCTATCAAAGGAACGGCCAGGGGAGACGCCTCTACCTCCCCTGCCCCGCAGTACAGACATCTGTATCGCCGTCCTGAGGACGTTGCAGAACGTAACGGGCCGACCGTTAGAGAAATGCCTATTCTTGTTCACAAAATGGACAATTTATTTTCCGGGGTCACGGAACGGAGCAACGGATTCGACTCAGATGTAGACCCAAATAATAGTTGTGTGAATGAAGCCCTAGTCAGAAGACTTCACAGGAATTGATCCACTGAGCAATCAGCCTACTTCTAGTCCCGGACAGGTAAATTTGTGACACACGCCCATCATAACTGAATATAGCAATTTTCTAGTAGTAAAACAGCTTCATATCACAGCCCATAAACTTTTATTTACTTTTCTCTTTTTGCCAACATTTACAACTAGATTTACAACTATAAAAAATATCACTGGGAACTATTATTATTCCCTTAACTAGGCAAAGAGTCTCATTCCTGCCTTCGAGTGCCACTTATAGTTTATAGTCACCGTTCTGGCAGCTCCTGGAGACATTACTTAACTGCTTGTCTTTCAGGCTGATATCTTGACAGAACTAAGAATATCGGATGAAAAGCATTGTGTAATTTACATCATTGGCTGTAAATGTGCAGAATTGTCACATTAGTGGGATGATGTTCACAGTGATGTCATAGTACAGAGATAATAAACACAGTGATGTCACAGTACAGAGATAATAAACACAGTGATGTCACAGTACAGGGATAATAAAGACAGTGATGTCACAGTACAGGGATAATAAACACAGTGATGTCACTGTACAGAGATAATAAACACAGTGATGTCACTGTACAGAGATAATAAACACAGTGATGTCACTGTACAGAGATAATAAACACAGTAATGTCACAGTACAGAGATAATAAACACAGTGATGTCACAGTACAGGGCTAATAAACACAGTGATGTCACAGTACAGGGATAATAAAAACAGTGATGTCACAGTACAGGAATAATAAATACAGTTATGTCACCATACAGGGATAATAAACACAGTGATGTCACAGTACAGGGATAATAAAAACAGTGATGTCACAGTACAGGAATAATAAATACAGTGATGTCACAGTACAGGGATAATAAACACAGTGATGTCACAGTACAGGAATAATAAATACAGTGATGTCACCATACAGGGATAATAAACACAGTGATGTCACAGTACAGGAATAATAAACACAGTGATGTCACAGTACAGGGATAATAAACACAATGATGTCACAGTACAGAGATAATAAATACAGTGATGTCACAGTACAGAGATGATAAACACAGTGATGTCACAGTACAGGGATAATAAACACAGTGATGTGATGTCACAGTACAGGGAATAATAAATACAGTGATGTCACAGTACAGGGATAATAAAACACAGTGATGTCGCAGTACAGGGATAATAAACACAGTGATGTCACAGTATAGAGATAATATACACAGTGATGTCACAGTACAGAGATAATAAACACAGTGATGTCACAGTATAGAGATAATATACACAGTGATGTCACAGTACAGAGATAATAAACACAGTGATGTCACAGTATAGAGATAATATACACAGTGATGTCACAATACAGAGATAGTAAACACAGTGATGTCACAGTACAGAGATAATAAACGCAGTGATTTCACAGTACAGGGATAATAAACACAGTGATGTCACTGTACAGGGATAATAAAACACAGTGATGTCACAGTACAGGGATAATACCCACAGTGATGTCACAGTACAGAGATAATAAACGCAGTGATGTCACAGTACAGAGATAATAAACACAGTGATGTCACAGTACAGGGATAATAAACACAGTGATGTCACTGTACAGGGATAATAAACACAGTGATGTCACAGTACAGAGATAATAAACACAGTGATGTCACAGTACAGGGATAATAAAGACAGTGATGTCACAGTACAGAGATAATAAACACAGTGATGTCACAGTACAGGGATAATAAACACAGTGATGTCACAGTACAGGAATAATAAATACAGTGATGTCACCATACAGGGATAATAAACACAGTGATGTCACAGTACAGGAATAATAAACACAGTGATGTCACAGTACAGGGATAATAAACACAATGATGTCACAGTACAGAGATAATAAATACAGTGATGTCACAGTACAGAGATGATAAACACAGTTGATGTCACAGTACAGGGATAATAAACACAGTGATGTGATGTCACAGTACAGGAATAATAAATACAGTGATGTCACAGTACAGGGATAATAAACACAGTGATGTCGCAGTACAGGGATAATAAACACAGTGATGTCACAGTATAGAGATAATATACACAGTGATGTCACAGTACAGAGATAATAAACACAGTGATGTCACAGTATAGAGATAATATACACAGTGATGTCACAGTACAGAGATAATAAAACACAGTGATGTCACAGTATAGAGATAATATACACAGTGATGTCACAATACAGAGATAATAAACGCAGTGATGTCACAGTACAGAGATAATAAAACACAGTGATGTCACAGTACAGGGATAATAAACACAGTGATGTCACTGTACAGGGATAATAAACACAGTGATGTTACAGTACAGGGATAATACCCACAGTGATGTCACAGTACAGAGATAATAAACGCAGTGATGTCACAGTACAGAGATAATAAACACAGTGATGTCACAGTACAGGGATAATAAACACAGTGATGTCACTGTACAGGGATAATAAACACAGTGATGTCACAGGTACAGGGATAATACCCACAATGATGTCACAGTATAGAGATAATAAACACAGTGATGTCACAGTATAGAGATAATAAACACAGTGATGTCACAGGACAGGATAATAAACACAGTGATGTCACAGTACAGAGATAATAAACACAGTGATGTCACGGTACAGGGATAATACCCACAGTGATGTCACAGTATAGAGATAATAAACACAGTGATGTCACAGGACAGGATAATAAACACAGTGATGTCACAGTACAGGGATAATATACAGTGATGTCACAGTACAGAGATAATAAACACAGTGATGTCACAGTACAGATATAATATACACAGTGATGTCACTGTACAGAGATAATAAACACAGTGATGTCACAGTACAGAGATAATAAACACAGTGATGTCACAGTACAGAGATAATAAACACAGTGATGTCACAGTACAGAGTTTGTACTTTATTATTTTTACAGTTATTTTATTTTTTTACTCTTTTCTCCTTATGCAAATAATGAACAATTAATATCTATCACGGGCTTATTTACTCACATAGTAGAGGACGCCACCACATGTACAGACCTGAATGACATTCTGGGACCACAACATGTAACTGGCTTCATCTCTTGATTCATCATGATGACTTCACTCAGAATGAAGCGCGATGAATCAGGCAGGTCGCATTCTCCATGCCTTTAGCTTTGCTTATCCTTATCATTTGTACATTTAAGTGGGTGGAGAAGAATTTTAGGTGTGCAAAATTGTGAAAGAGCCGTATACAGTTAATGTTACATAGACGTCTCTGGACACATCACCAGGAAGGGTTTTCTGTAGTTTCTAGTGACTGGGGCTTTAAAGTATGTGCACTTTCCCTATCAGCAGTCACAAGCTGCGTTATCCCCACTGGCTGCCATATAATTCTGTTTATTGTGTTGATATCATACAGAACATTGTGCTGCTCACAGCCAGACGTAGTCAACATCACGTGGTGCTCCAGCTGTAGAAGTGTCTGTACAGCAAATGCTGGGATCGTTGTATTTGATTATAAGGGAACTCCAACAAGCAGGTGTGTAGCTACATGGAGTACTGATTTAGCAGTCTTAGGGCTCATTCACATCACCGTTCATCCTTTCCGTTCTCCTGCTCCGTTTAGGAGGAGGAGGAGAACAGAAAGGACGGATTCGGCACATAACTGAGCCGAACGGAGCCTAAGGGACCCCATAGACTATAATGGGGTCTGTTAGGTTTCCGCTCAGAAGATGATTTTTGAAGCGGAGACAAAAGTCCTGCATGCACAACTTTTGTCTCTGCTCCAAAATCATCTGAGCGGAAACCTAATGGACCCATTATAGTCTATGGGGTCTCTTAGGCTCCGCTCGGCTCAGTTATGTGCCGAATCCGTCCTTTCCGTTCTCCTGCTCCTGAACGAGCCCTTACCCGGACATTTGTGAGGGGGTGAAAGACCTACAAGACACCAGTGTTATAAATGACACATGGCGGGTGTGGCCCCTCTTAAAAATGTTACATTAGGACAAGAAATGAGCGAATCTATTCGCTGCTTCGTAGATTCGATACGAATATTCGTTTTTTTTTTCTTACACCGAAGCGAATCCGAATCTTTTCAGATTCATTTCGGAAGATTCTTCATAAATCTTTGTACGCTAGCACCACGTACGCAAAATATAATTTGTACGCTAATGCTACGCATCTAATAATTTGCACGCTAGGTATTCACTTGAGTAGCATACTTTTACTGTATGTTCGTTATTTTTGCGGGCCTAGACAATAATACGCTAAAGCTTTGAACGCACTTTGTACACTCATGCGTACGTTTTCGCGGGAATATTCACAGAACACAAATTTTTTTACGCAACTTGGACCGAATCGAATCTTATCTTATCCGAGGCGAATCTTTTAACAAATTCGGTGAATATTCACCAAAGCGAATCTAATTAGGATCCACACGTTTAAAGGCTATACACATCTTCGGAAACATTTTTTTTTGTTATTATTGCATGGAACTGATTTCGAGAGAAAAAAAAAATCAGCTTTTCAATTGTCCTTTAATAAAATGTTGAGCCCCTTTCTCTGTACAACGTTGAGATCATCTAGTAGCAGGCCCTGGGAATTCAGCTATAGGCTCATGTGAAGCTCATCTTTGATCTCCTGAGAGCTCATAAACCCTCAATGTTACTCAGTTCTTATCTTACTGCTAAGAATGAGGCTGCTCTGCGGTTGAGTACCGTGCGGCCGTATGAGCCATGGCTGTCTCTTGTTAACTAATGAAGGCAACACTGTTTAGTTGATCTGCATTGATAATGGCCGAGCAACACCTTTAATACTGCACAGCCATTAACAATGCAGTCATTAGTTAACAAGAGCGATTGATATGGCCGCCTGGAACTCGACCGCAGTGTGACCACATCATAAACATAACACGACCACGTTGTGCTGGTGTATCCTAAGGTATAGCTTAAGATATTACATAGCTACCAGATAATGGCTCAAAGTGTATGTGAAAGTAAGATGTTCACAGCTAGGCTAAAACTTAACCCTTTATGACAAAAACTGCTGAAAGTTTTTAATAAAGATCAATTGAAAACATGATTTTTATCCCAAAATGAGTAAAATGCAATTATTAAAAAAAATTGCCCTCGAAGGTGTTCATAGCCTTTAAAGTTACGTACTGTGGAAATCACTGTTAAAGGGGTGGGCACTGTGGAGGTCTCTGTTAAAGGGATAGGGTACTGTGAAGGTGACTGTTAAAGGATCGGTGCTGTGGAGGTCACTGTTAAGGGACAAGACAATGTGGAGGTCACTCTTAAGGGGGCAGGGTGTTGTGGAGGTCACTGTTTAAAGGGGTGGGGCGGTGTGAGGGGATTACTGTTAGGGGGGTAGGCCGCTGTGGAGGTTACAGTTAAGAGGGTGGGGTGCTGTGGAGGTCACTGTTAAGGGGTAGATCGCTCTGTAGGGTCACTTAAGGGGGGCAGGCTGCTGTGGAGGTCTTTATTAGGGGGGCAGGTGGGATTTTGTGGAGGTCACTGTTAAAGAAGCGGGCTTCTGTGAAGGTCAAAGTTAAGGGGGTGGGCTGCTGTTGAGGTCACATTTTAAGGAGGCTGGGCACTGTGGGGGGGGCAGTGTAAAGGGGCGAGGTGCTGTAGAGGTCACTGTCGATATCCTTTAACGACACACACAAACATTAAACAGATTAAATATACCCGGACGAGGCCAGGTCCTTCTGCTAGTTTTATATAAATTATCCTTCTGCTGACTTATCAGCAATAGAAGTTATGGGCCTCCTATGGCGGGTTTATTTATGCCTCATTTATGCCTGCTTGGCCGAGGGTGCATGTGCTCTGAATGGAGAAAGAGTAGAAAGCCCCCACCAAGCACCTCTGGGGGGCAGTTGTGCATGCTGAAATCCAACTGCCCGATCCTTATCTGTCCTGGCATCTGCCGTTGGGAGACCCCCATACACATTAGATGGTTGACCGGTCTGACAAATATGGTCAGCTTATGAGAAGCACTCCTCCTTTTTTGTACTCATGACAACACTTCCGCAATCGTGCTCCAGAGGTTCAGGGTTGTCATAAGGACATTGGAGAAAACCGTGAAGTGGACAAAAATGCTAAATTCACATACTGCGAAAGAGGAACAGAAGCGGAAAGGCTGGGTCACCAGAGTGATAAGAGAAGGGTGAAGCGACATGAAATAATACTATGGGAACAGAAAAGATAAAGACATAATACACACTACAGACCGTTCCTGATACTGGTTTGGACTGGATGTAGACATAGGCGTTATATGGTATCAACATGATAATCTGCTCTGTATGATACATGGTCTGAACATCTGGATTGAGTTGGCTCTTAGCATGCAGCATAATCCTCAAGAACCCCAGCCATTCACTTGATACAGCCATACGCATATGGACGTGTCCTCCTGCTCCCTCGTTCTGCTTATCAGTGGAGGTCCTGATAGTTGCATCCCACCGATCATGCATTATACAGGGTTCCATGGTGACATAGCGTAGCTTGCAAGTCAAGGTAAAATCATAAGATTACCATGACCTAGCCAACACCTCAATGTCTCCACACACAAGATCTGACCATGTCTGATTGCAGACCCTACACTCAGTCCTTCAAGGGGTTCTTCAATGATTAATGTAAAAAATGAGAATCATATAGGACATGACACTCTCCAACAAAGCTAAGACCAGCCCTGCACCTCACATGGATCCAGAGATCTCCTCATTCACTGCTCCAATTTATATCAAGCAGGCAGCTCAGATAGTGTCCTTCGTGTTGCAGATCAGGGAGTATGTCCTTTCCATTACATCTCTCTTCTAATCACAGCTCAGGAGGCAGATGAGATATGGAACTGAGCATGTGCGTCCATCTCAGCAAGGTGGACAGAGAAATGAGAAAAAGAACAAACAGCAGGTTGCGTTATGCAGATACATTTTATTGAATAACTCATTGGCTATACAAAATTTTTAAGTAGCTCTCCGTTCCTTCGCTTCCTGGCCTCAGATGTCTACCTTGGGTCAACAACTGTCAACATCTGCTATGATGACTGGCTGCAGCGGTAACCTGACCTCCTTGTGTTAGGTGGCCAATAGTCATGACGCAAGGGAAGCAGTTCACCTTTGTGGTCAGTCATTGGCTACCAACACCAAAAGGTGGCCAGTCCCTTTATGGCATCTGACTGAGGGCATCTTCTGGCTGTGGACTCCTAGACACTGGCCAAATGGTACCTACGACTTCGCCTCCTTTTTTTTCCTATTCACTCCTGGTTTTGGCTTCCAAAACTGCATCAGGAAACCTGACCGTGTGACCGCTCCCAAAAAAGACATCTGGCCTGGAATGGCTGCTTCACCAATGATCCTGAAACCAGAAGGAGTGTCTCACAACCTTGCTGAGAATCCTGCTCTTCCCTGTTTCCTTACAGTCAGGTGGGTCACACTAGAGGGGCACCAGTATCACTTACCTGCTTGGTCATGGAATGGTAAGTTACCGTTCAGAATCAGCAATTGCAGTGGATCACAGAAAGCAATTATCCTTTTGAGTCCGTACCCAGCTACAGGGGGAGGATAAGCCCGGGGTGAATTACAGGATTACACCAAGCCGGGGACGTTTTACCGGATTACTGTGCTGGAGGCAGCGGCCTCGCTGTAAAGCCCATAATATCATGCACATGCCATAAATCTCTGCGCACCATCCAGTATGTGACAGGGGCTCCTCACATTTACTTGTCCTGACCTCACAACACTGACCTTTCAAATCACCAGCCTAAATATAGGAGGGGGTAATGTGACCTGCGCTGGGAGCCCTCACATCAGCTCTCAGAGTCCACCGTGTGTTTATGGCATAATGATGATGAGACTAATAAAAAAAAAAAATAATAATAGTAATACATTACATCAAATACTACTACTACTACTACTACTACTATTACTACTACTACTACTACTACTACTAATAATAATAATAATAATTATTATTATTATTATACATTACATCAAATACTACTAGTACTAATACTACTACATTAAATACTTCTACTACTAATAATAAAATAAATGATTATTATTAAAATAATAATAATAATAATCATAATAATACATTACATCAACTACTACTACCGCTACTACTAAATATAATATTACATAAAATCTAATGCCTCTAATAATAGCAATAATAATAATAATAATAATAATAATAATAATAATAAATTACATCAAATACTACTACTACTACTAATAATAATAATACACTACATCAAATACTACTACTACTACTACTACTACTAATAATAATAATATTATATTAAATCAAATACTTCTACTAATAATAATACAGTTGATTAATAACAATAATAATAATAATTGCTATTTTTAATACAGGGAATAATATAATACCTAAATGTAGCTAATTTAGAAATTATTGTGTGAATAATGATAATAACAATAATAGAATAAAATAGTAATAATTACATCTTTTAATGATTATTTAATAATATATACGGTAATTATTAGAATAATCAGTACTATCATTATTATGCCATCTTTATGTGGAAATAAATTACTGTTTAATTATCATTATTCTGCCATTATATATAGCATATTATACATTTATATACTGTATATATATACATATATATATATATATATATATATATATATATATATATATATATATATATTACCATTATTACTATTTCCATTCCCATTACTACTACTACTACTACTATATTATTATTATTATTATTATTTTTACTGCTATGTTTATTCTATTATTATACCTTACAGATATGAGTTCTTCATTTACTATAAATTGTCTGTAACCTAAATTTACTTTACAAATAATAACAATCACACTCATCATCACAGACAGTTGGCTGTGTGCATCTCTGGTGGTGCAGACTCCGTCTTGTGATCCCACCAAACACCGCCTCAGGCTGCCCCTGCACACGGTGCGGAATTCTGAGCAGAAAATCTGCATGAAATCTGCTTCAAAACTCCGTATTTATCACAGTTTTGGTGTGGTGTGTGTTGTTTATGCTGTTTTTTATGTTGTTGTTGTTGTGGATTTTCTGTTTTATGTTAACAGCTCCATTGAAGTCTATGGGGAAAACCGCTATAAACCTGCACGGCAGGTAGAAGATACGCACAGTGGACGTGAGGTTTGCCAGATCTCATTCCCTTTGATGATGGTGTATTACGCTGTGGTTTTGCCGCACGACTTGTGTTGTTGTAGTTGGATGTGGCACTTGTTGTCGGATCATCCTGGTATTATACAATGTTCCCGGTATTACACGGGTATTTCAGTACTGAGCACCGCAGGAGCAGTATCATCACAGCAGGACGGTGCTGTAGGACTTCACTGTAGGCATTTACTGTGTACATGTCTAATGCTGCTTGTGAATGCTCTGCAGAAGTAACAGGAGGACTGCCCCTTTAATGATTGCAAGCGTCCTAACTCCTCCCAGAGGTCCCTGCCAAAGTGAAGTCAGCAGCTGAGTCCTGAGCTTGAAGTTGCTCATTGCTCTCAGGCAGCCTGACATGGCACAACATCCTACCTGCTCCATGGGGCTGCTCTGCCCTCTCCACCCTCACCATCACAAGGACTGAGCTGCTGGAAGTAGCACACCACCATCATCTTCTCCTCACCATGGCTCCTTGCCAGGAGGTCAACTTCTCGGATCTTGTGTTGAACCTGAGCTCCAGCCCTGGCAGCAGCAGCAGCAGTAGCAGCAGCGGCGGTGGGCATACCCTCACCCTCTCCGAGAAGTGGATGGTAGGAGCAGCTTTGGCTTTCATGATCTTGATGATCGTCTTTGGAAACCTCCTGGTCATCATCGCCATAGCCAAAACTCCAAGGTTGCAAACCATGACCAATGTGTTTATCACCTCATTGGCTTGCGCCGACTTGATCATGGGAGTTCTGGTGGTGCCTCCTGGTGCCACCATCCTCATCACTGGGGACTGGCTATATGACACCATTGTTTGTGAGCTGTGGACCTCTGTGGATGTCCTGTGTGTCACTGCCAGCATCGAGACCTTGTGTGTCATCGCTGTGGACAGATACATTGCCATCACCTCACCTTTGAAGTATGAGATGTTGGTGACCAAAGCCAGGGCGAGGTTGGTAGTTTGCTTTGTATGGGCAGTATCTGCCTTGATCTCCTTCTTGCCCATCATGAACCACTGGTGGAGAGATACCAACAACCAAATAGCCCAGGACTGTTACAATGACCCCAAATGCTGTGATTTTGTCACCAACATGCCCTACGCCATCATATCTTCCACCATCTCCTTCTACGTTCCCCTGGTCATCATGATCTTCGTCTACGTCAGGGTATTTATAGTGGCCACCAAACAAGTCAACTTGATAGAGAAGGACAAGGTGAGATTTAATAATGGAACACCGGTGCCTTCCACCAAAAACAGAAGGACTTCCAAAAGAAGACCCTCAGGGTTATTGGCCATCAAAGAACACAAGGCCCTCAAGACTTTGGGCATCATCATGGGCACCTTCACCCTCTGTTGGCTTCCCTTCTTTGTGGCCAACATCATCAAAGTCTTCTGCACTGCCTTAATAGACGACCAGATCTTCTTGTTCTTGAACTGGTTGGGCTATGTGAACTCAGGGCTGAACCCCATCATTTATTGTAGGAGTCCAGATTTTAGGAAAGCCTTTAAGAAACTTTTGTGTTGCCCCAGGACTGCAGACAGAAAGCTCCACGCTCTGTCTAAGGACCCTAGAAGGTGCCAGTACGCCTCTAGCAACCAGCTGAGCTGCGATGGGACCAAACACTTGGCAGACGCTGAGCTGGGCAATGGAAGCCTCAGCAGTAGTAGTCGTTGTAGCAGCAGGACTGAGGAGACCAGCCTGAAGAACAGTCCAGGCAACTCCCACCATCCTGACCGGCCTGACATGTAAGCCACCGAATGGAGCCTTCATTCCATTGAGTCCATGGGGTTGACCCCCATGTTTTACAGAAGATGATGCTTTGCACAATCTTTACCAGACGGGGAGATGTCCATGATCTTCATGCGTGTTCTCCGTGTGTTTAGCATGTTCTACGTATGGAGGCACCAACAGCAGATCCCAGACATGTTTACTTGATGCTGTGTGGACTCCTCTGAGGGTAGAGGTGGCTCCTGACATGTTATGTATGTCTTTTAGATTCCCCTTTTTTTATCTGAATTCTGACTACTGTTTCCTCCGGAAAAAAAAAAAAAAAAACCACAAAAAACAAAACATTTTTAGC
This sequence comes from Rhinella marina, assembly GCA_900303285.1. Taxonomy (NCBI): domain Eukaryota; kingdom Metazoa; phylum Chordata; class Amphibia; order Anura; family Bufonidae; genus Rhinella; species Rhinella marina. The sequence continues at coordinate 80,280 of ONZH01005685.1, forward strand.
ATTGTGTGTACACATGTAGCAGAGCTGAGTTTGTCTTTTGACACAGGAATTCTTCTCTGTAGAACTGACATTACCACATCAACTTACAGCCATCCCTGACATTAAACGACATATTCAGCTCTGCTATATTTCCCGAAGCAGACGCTGCAGAGATGAATTTGTCGTCTTAAGGCTTTTCTTTAGTAGCTCATTAAAGTGGTATTCCAGTTGTTAGATTGATGGGGGTCCTACCTCTGGGACCCCCACCCATCTAACAGTTATTGTTTATCCTGTGGATAAGGGATACGTTTTAAAAGCCGGAATACCCCTTTAAGTATAGGCATGGCAGTCCCATGTAAAACCAGAGACTCTGTTTACATATTGTATACCTACACAGGAGTGGAAGAGATGAATTTGTTATGTGTCCTTTGTTTAAGGACATCCAGGTAGCTAGCTGAATAGTAATTTTACCTGCAGTCCTATGTAAAACTTAAGTAAATGGATCATTAAATGAGGAACTGTGCCAATGACAAATACAGCTCTGTATGTGTTTATCTGCACAGAAGCAGCAGAGCTGAAATTGTTATTTAGCTCTTTTCTCTAGTACCGTACATGCAGGGAGCACACTGAATATCGACCAGCAGTAGATTTACTGCAAATGTATGATCAGATTTGTCAGTAACAAATTCAGCTCTGCTGCCTATGTTATACCTGAGTTTGTTATTTAACCGTTTTCTGGAGGCAACCAACTGAATGAAGATGAGTGATACATTTACCTAAGCAAAACCAAAAGAAAAACATCATTAAAGTCACGATGAGTTGTGCCAATAATAAATTCGGCACTGCTACATACTGTATATCTGTATAGAAGTGGCAGAGATGAATGTGCTATTTAGCTCCAGGTAGCTAACTGAATGTAGATGTGTAGAACATTTACCTGCAGTCCTATGTAAATCTTAGATGAGAAGGTGTTGTGCTGATAACATAGTCCGGCTACTTATTGTAGATCTACACAGAAGCAGCAGAGTGGAATTTGTTACTTAACCCTTTCTTGAGTGCATGTAGGTAGCTAGCTGAATGTAGAGGAGCAGTAGATTTACCAGCAGTCCTATGTAAAACCTAAGAGAATGCATAATTAAATCAGGAGTTGTGCCAACAGCAAATTCAGCTCCGCTCTTCTGCAGTACATCTGGTTAGCTAACTGAATATAGATAAGCAGTAGATGTACCTGCAGTCCTATGTAAAGGGAAAACATGATTAAATCAGAATGAGCCGTGCTGATAACACATTCAACGCTGCTACATATCGTACATATCTACACAGAAGCAGCAGGGTTGAATTTGTCATTTGACTCTTTTCTGTAGTACAGTAGTGAGGAATAATGGGTTTATTTGCAGTCCTATGTAAAGCCAAAGTAAAAAAGGTAATCTGCAGGAATTGTGTCCAGAACAAATTCAGCTCTGCTGCATATTATATACCTATTCAGAAACGGCAGAGCTGAATTTGAGATTTGACACTTTTTTTGTAATACATTCAGTTAGTTAATTGAATAGAAATAAGCATCAGATTTACCTGCCGTGCTATTTAAAACCAAAGTGAAAACATCATTAAATCAGAATGAGCTGTCTGTGCCAATTACACATCCACTACTGCTACATATTGTACATCTACACAGAAGCAGCAGAGCTGAGTTTGTCATTTAGCTCTTTTCTGTAACACATCTGGGTAGCTAACTGAATAGATATGAGTGGTAGATTTACCTGCAGTCCTATGTAAAACAACCTGAAAACATCATTACATCAGGAGTTGTGCCAGTATCACATTCAGCTCTGCTACATATTGTATACTTACACAGAAGCAGCGGAGGTTAAACCGTCATTTAACTCTGAACAATGATGAACAATGGCTTTACCTGCAGTCCTATGTAAAGTGAATACATTATGGTAATCTGAATGAATTGTGTCAGTGACAAATTCAGCTCTGCTGTATATTTTATACTTACTCAGAACTGGCAGAGCTGAATTTGTTATTTAACTCTTTTCTGTAGTACATCCAGGTAGTTAACTGAATGAATATGAGCGGCAGATTTACCTGCAGTCCTATGTAAAACAAAGTGAATAAATCATGGTAATCTATATGAATAACAAAATCAGCTCTGCTACATCTGGACATAGAACATCTCCTATGCACTTTGACGTGCTGATATGAGAATAGGCATCATCTTGTGGTAAATTGGATTTACTTGGTTGTTATTAGTTACGGACCCCCCACCCCCACACTCCACCTTTCCTCATCATCCTCATCATGTACAGTGGGTCATACTGCCGTCACCCCTCCCCCATATGGGGATTTGCTGCTGTGTAACAACTCGTAAAGCCAGTTTGTAAACGTAGTGTCCAGTCACAGTACGTTATTGGTGTAGGGGACACGACCAGCACCGGTTTAGCCGTACACTGCCCTGCAGTCAGGTATCTGGGGACTCTGACAACTGGTAGCATAGTTGTACTGCCGAATAGTCACATCCTCCGTTTCTTCCATAGGGCAGCATTATAACGCCGTAGAGCAAAACAGAATGTATGACCAAAAACTTTTTATGGATGTAGCAGAGCTGACTTTGTCACTTGGATAAAATAGTAGTATTACCTTTAGCCCTTTCTAAAACCTCAGATACCATGCCAATATATTAGAATGAGCAGTACCAATGGCAAAGCCGTCTCTGCTCTACCATGTGTAGCAGTGAACTGAAGATTACAGACACAGTGGAGTGGAGTTCGTTACGTCGTATACGTGACACAGTAGACTAACACAGTGGGAAATCAGGCTTCTTCCTTAAATGACTCAGCAGTGCTGAGTTTGTCATTTGGCACAATGACTTATACCTCTGCGGTGTGTTTTTTTTTGTATGTGGTTTTACACATTGTAGAGTTTTAAGGGTTTTGTCTCATCACCGACAGCCCCTTTAAAGCGGTTGATCCATCTGATCGCTAGGATATGCCGTCACTGTCAGATAGGTGGGGGTCCCACTTCTGGGACGGGACCCGCTCATATGCACGCACAGCCACCCTCCATGGTGAATAGAGGGTGTCCACTCTTGCTCAGTGCACCCACCTTCACTCCGGGGGGGCCCGTTCTGGATATAGGAGGTGGGACCCGCACCTATCGGACATTGGGGTTATAGCCATGCGATATTCCATCAATAGCTCAGAAGGGAACACCCCCTTTAAAATGAGCTCCCAACCAACAGCTGATTTTGCTGCAGGGAGCTCAACATTCAGTGTCTGTGTATTTTCCCTGCAGCTCCCACTACAGGGGAAATGTGGTATTACACTCCACCATTCAAACAAATGACCTAACACATGGACGGACTGTGTCCTCCAGGGCGAGAACTGCTGCTTTATAGAGTCCTGAGCGGGGGACCCCTCGATACCCTATTAGGGTTGTCTTGAAAAAAAAAAAGAACATATTCAGCTCTGCTACATCTATGTGTATACACAGATATATCTCTACAGTATCCGGGACGTAGGATTTCCCTGTTTTAGTGCAATGGTTGTCAGTCACCCACATGCAGTACTTTTTGCACATGCTTCCAATGACACGCACATACGTGTACAGCATTACAGAGGGTATTAATGTATAATGTGTAAAGTTGTATAAATTATAATCTAAGTTATGTATATACAGTATTACTGGAGTAAATATCTGGCAGAACTGTCTATTTTTCTATATGTAATTAAATGTGTACTATGGCACAAGAGGACCCCGTCTGCAGCGTCTTACTGAGCGTCTGATAATTCAGAATCTGAATCTGGAATCCCACGGAGCTTCCTAGGATTCCAAGCTGTTATATCCGTATTATTAGCGGTCTGTTTCAGGATTGAAGGGTACGTACACTTTTGCAATCATTTTATTTGATTGCTATTGCTTTGAATGAGAAATGTCCTGCCGTTTTGTGCCTACAGCTCCTAAGCAGAGCAATGTGTCTCCCTGGTAACAGACTACAAACAAAGGCTGCGTAGTCTGATCCTGCGGTGACGCTGCTCTTTTTCCATCTGTCCTTATATTCTGTAACTTTAGTTGCATTGATTGGCAGAGGCGCTGTATACACAAAACGGTAGGCAAGTTATAAGCCTTGATATAAATAAAATCAATAATAAAATCCTCTATTTTACATGCTTTTTAAAGGGCATCTATCAGTAGATTTGTACCTATGACACTGGCTGACCTGTTACATGTGCACTTGGCAGCTGAAGACATCTGTGTTGTTCCCTTGTTCATATATGCCTGCATTTCTGAGGAAATTAATATTTAAATATATGCAAATTAGCCTCTAGGAGCAACAGGGGCGTTACCCTTACACCTAGAGACTCTGCTCTTTTTGCAACTGCCACATCCTCTCCACTTTCATTGACAGGGGCAGACGTGATCACATTTACATTGCCTGGCCCTGTCAAAGAGGAGAGGGCGCAGCAGTTGCAGAAAGAGCAGAGCCTCTAGGTGTAATGGTAACGCCCCCATTGCTCATTTGCATATATTAAAACTTTATTTTTTTCAGCAGTGAGGGCACATATGAACATGGGACCAACACAGATGTCGTCAGCTGCCAAGTGCACATGTAACAGGTCAGCCAGTGTCATAGGTGCAAATCTGCTGACAGATGCCCTTTATGACAATATATCGTCATATATTTTTGTGACAGTCCAATAATCCAGAATTAGAGACGCGAACAAATCTGAACGAATCTGAAGTCTGTGGGGGAGTATCCCTCTACAGACAATAGACTAATGAGCCGGCCATGAGAAGCTTGCGTCTGCGGCGTTACTGCAAGGATTGGCGTATGCGCAACTGATGTAATCAAAGACTGTGCGCCGCTCCACTGAAATTTGGTTAGTGCCACATGCATATTTGTTTGTTTAAATGTCATGAGCCAATACTCGCTTGTGCGAGATCATCAAGGCCTTGCGAGATGTGTGGCCATATTAACCTGCCGGCAAAGGGCACGCCCTGAGCTGAGGGGACTCCCCCTTAAAAAGTGCAAATTCCTTCTGATGAACCAACCAATTTGCCCCCTGTCTGGAGGAATCAGGTTTTACTATAGACTGGGACACCGTTTGCCTTCATAAGCGGAGCAGTGATGTGACTGATTGTTATGGACAACTACTCCAATTATGTAACACCAGGAACATGATGTACTACTCTGGCCGTGCAGCAGCTGCAGGACTCTCACGTACCTGATCACGTATCTCACAAGGTTTCTGTGGTTTAGTGTTGAGCAATAGGAGCCCGCTGCTCGTCATGCAAGTCTCCATATAGTCCGGCGCCTGTCCCTTATGCTTAGCAGATGTTTTTTTTTCGCTGTAAGTTTTTTTTAACCCCTTAGTGCTCAGAGTGTTTCAGTTCTCCCAAAGGGTGAATCAATTTTCAAATACCCTACAAAGTCATTCTGAGATTTGTAATCTCCATTTATTGGGTAGATGGAAGAAAGAAGGCCTCTCTCTCCGGAGAACCTGTCCTGTCCTGCGTTACAGGGAGAGCCCATTGATTTCAATGGACAAGGTGTAAAAATTGAATTCCCCTGCGGGGGCGCTGCAGAGGAATTCATCACTTGCTCTAGGGATCCTGAACAAATGATTGCCTGGAGGCAAATTTTAAGAAATGTATTGCACATCGTGGTATAATGATTTAGTTATATGGGGGGGGGGCTATCGTTTAAGGCACATTGTTCATTCTTTTTTTTTTCGTTGTCAGAAAATTATCTATTGTTTTTCTAACTTCTATTTATTTGATTTGAATGTTGAAATTTAATTTTGCAAATTTACTCTAAAATGAAGCAATTAAAAAGGCCTTTTCTTGTTTTTCATCTGTTCCAGCGTACATTACTTTTAGTTTCTTTTCACTTTAGTATTTGATACTATCTAACTATCTATCTATCTATCTATCTATCTATCTATCTATCTATCTATCTATCTATCTATCTATCTATCTATCTATCTATCTATCTACACTACTCACAAAAAGTTAGGGATATTCGGCTTGTGGGTAAAATGTCAGAATGAACCTAAATTGCCCTCTAACCTTTACAGGTGAACTTAATGTGACCTTCTCTAAACTTTTGAATGCACATGTCCAACTGTTCAATGTTTCAGTACTTTTTGCACTTGCTGTTCTCTAACAAGAAGCTTAACGGCAAAATATCCAAATATACACATATCGGCCAATAAATTTCCTGGTTCAATTACAATTGGTATATAAACAGTCCTCCTCATCATGCTGTTCACATGTTGACATCATGAGACCAAGACGACACCTAACAATTGATCAGCAGTACCTCACCATTGTGAGGCTTCAAGCAGGATGTTCTCAGATGGAAGTGGTCACTGAGCTTAGTGTCACAGGGTGTCATCTGCAGGTTGTATCAGAGATACAGAGACTGGAAGAGTCACAGAAAGGCAGAGAAGTGGACGTCCTTTGGCCACATCTCACACTGATGACCGCTTCATTGTGAACAATGCCCTGCGGAACTGGATGATGAATGCCACATAACGCCGGGCACATTTAAGGGAGGTAAGCGCCATGTCAGACCATTCAAAAACGTTTACCTCAGCATGGTCTGTGTGCTAGATGACCTTCAAGGTCATCATTAGAGAACAGCTGCTGGAGACTGGGGGACCTCAGATGGAGTAGCTGCACTTTCTCCAGACCTGAATTTAGATACTGTAGGTAGATAGAGTGCCTTGCGAAAGTATTCAGCCCCCTGGATCTTTTCAACCTTTTGCCACATTTCAGGCTTCAAACAAAAAGATGTAACATTTTAAATTTTTGGTGAAGAATCAACAGCAAGTGGGTCACAATTGTGAAGTGGAACAAAATTTATTGGATCATTTAAACTTTTTTTGTAATAATAAAACTGAAAAGTTGGGCGTGCAAAATTATTCGGCCCATTTACTTTCAGTTCAGAAAACTCACTCCAGAAGTTGATCTCTGATCTCTGAATGATCCAATGTTGTCCTAAATGACTGATGAAGATAAATAGAATCCACCTGTGTGTAATCAAGTCTCCGTATAAATGCACCTGCTCTGTGATAGTCTCAGGGTTCTGCATCATGAAGACCAAGGAACACACCAGGCAGGTCCGTGATACTGCTGTGGAGAAGTTTAAAGCCGGATTTGGATACCAAAAGATTTCCCTTTAAACATCCCAAGGAGCGCTGTGCAAGCGATCATATTGAAATGGAAGGAGTATCAGACCACTGCAAATCTTCCAAGACCCGGCCGTCCCTCTAAACTTTCATCTCAAACAAGGAGAAGACTGATCAGAGGTGCAGCCAAGAGGCCCATGATCACTCTGGATGAACTGCAGAGATCTACAGCTGAGGTGGGAGAGTCTGTCCATAGGACAACAATCAGTCCAACACTTCACAAATCTGGCCTTTATGGAAGAGTGGCAAGAAGAAAGCCATTTCTCAAAGATATCCATAAAAAGTCTCATTTACAGTTTGGCACAAGCCACCTGGGAGACACACCAAACATGTGGAAGAAGGTGTTCTGGTCAAATGAAACCAAAATCCAACTTTTTGGAAACAATGCAAAACGATATGTTTGGCATAAAAGCAACACAGCTCATCACCCTGAACACACCATCCCCACTGTCAAACATGGTGGTGGCAGCATCATGGTTTGGGCCTGCTTTTCATCAGCAGGGACAGGGAAGATGGTTAAAATTGATGGGAAGATGGATGGAGCCAAATACAGGACCATTCTGGATGAAAACCTGTTGGAGTCTGCAAAAGACCTGAGACTAGGAAGGAGATTTATCTTCCAACAAGACAATGATCCCAAACATAAAGCAAAATCTACAATGGAATGGTTCAAAAATAAACGTATCCAGGTCTTAGAATGGCCGAGTCACAGTCCAGACCTGAATCCAATTGAGAATATGTGGAAAGAGCTGAAAACTGCTGTTCACAAACGTCTCCATCCAACCTCAAAGAGCTCGAGCTGTTTTGCAAGGAAGAATGGGCAAGAATTTCAGTCTCTAGATGTACAAAACTGATAGAGACATACCCCAAGCGACTTGCAGCTGTAATCGCAGTAAAAGGTGGCGCAACAAAGTATTAATGCAAGCGGGTCGAATAATTTTGCACGCCCCACTTTTCAGTTTTATTATTACAAAAAAAGTTTAAATGATCCAATAAATTTCGTTCCACTTCACAATTGTGACCCACTTGTTGATTCTTCACCAAAAATTTAAAATGTTATATCTTTTTGTTTGAAGCCTGAAATGTGGCAAAAGGTTGAAAACTTCCAGGGGGCGAATACTTTTGCAAGGCACTGTATATATGGTGTGGCTTCTGTGCACCCTTTATATATAGTGCCTTTTCTGTGTCCCCTTTATATATAGTTCCTCTTATGTGTCCCCTTTATATATAGTGCCTCTTATGTTCCTCTTTATATATAATGCCTCTTCTGTGCCCCTTTTTATTCAGTGCCTCTTCTGTGCCTCTTTATATACACAGTGCCTCTTCTGTGCCCCTTATATGTATCTAGTTCCTCTTCTTTGCTGGTTGCCCCCACACAGTGCTGTGATACTTACCTGCCCTCGCTCCCTCGATATACTGCTGCTGAACAGGTAAAGCAGCGGCTGCCTTTGGTTGGGATTTGGGCAGAAGAGCCTGCAGCATGCACGGCGGCATCTGGGGAGGGAGGGTAAGTCCTATGTCACACATCATCCCTCAGCAGGTGGAAAACCCCTTTAAGAAGCATTTTTAAAGTGGTTTGCACTATTCCCTGCATTTTGTGTTTAGCTGTTTTGTGGGGGTGTTACAATATCAGCCAGATTACTTTCAGTGGCTGATGCCGAATGATCAATCTGATGCCCCTTTAGACGGTCAAGATCCCCTTTCTACTAAGCCATGCCTCTTTCTTGCTAAGTCACACCCCTTTCCTGCTAAGCCATACCACTTGCCAAGCGAGGCATAAAAACTAAGACATTAAATAAATGTTTAAATGGGGCATAAGGCAGGTGCGCCCAATCCTGGGACAGGTTCTGGGGCATTCTGCCCCTGTACGGTGTCTAGGAAGACCATATCAGGTTTAAAAATGGGATCCCTACAGGCGGAGTGACAGTACTCCACAGAAGTCTGCATGTTAATAGAAGGGATCCAGTGTTACAATGGCTCCTAGGAAGAGCTTTGTTTGACAGAGGAAATGGCGTGTAACAGACAGGGGCTTCAGTCACAGCTCACTTCGGCTGTGTGCCGGCATTGTGCGGGGGAAATCCCGGAGACGCCTCTCTCCATGTAACACACATTATATGTACGAGATGTCCGTCTATCTATCTATCTATCTATCTATCTATCTATCTATCTATCTATCTATCTATCAATAATAAAACACGTGAAGTTGTATTGCTATAATCATTGGGATTATGCTGATACAGTCAGCTAAAATTCACCACAGTCGACGTCTGACTTGCTTCAACATATATCTCAGATAAAGTGTTGATGGATATAACACATTCTCAGAGAACACATTTATCATATGAAAGTCGGCCGGCACCAGGTATTCTGAAAATGTCAAGTATTCTAAAGAAAGTTCACATATTTTTGGGGATTTCTTCTCTGGTTAACTGAGAGTTAATATTTATTTGTAGAGGTGCCATAGGACAGGTGTTCACATTTTAAAGGGGTTCTCCCACGATTAATGTAAAAATGATAATCAGACATCACATAGTACATGATAATCTCTTTCTAACAAAGCTAGAACCAGACCTGTACCTCACATGGATCCAGAGATCTCCCCATTCATTGCTCTGCTAGATTTATATCAAGCTGACAGATAAAGGGGAGTGTCTTTTCTGCTGCAGCTCAGGGGGCGTGTCTAAGCTCTCCCTATCACAGCTCAGGGGGCGTGTCTCAGCTCTCCCTATCACAGCTCAGGGAGCGTGTCTCAGCTCTTCCTATCACAGCACAGGAGGCAGTTGAATTGAGCATGTGCGGCCTTCTCAGTGAGCAGGTCAAAGAAATAAGAAAAAAATAAACAGCAGGCGCTATTTCAGTGAATAACTCATTGGCTATAGAAAATTTTTTATTACATGCCATTACAAAAGTATTGAGATCCAGGTGCTGGTCAAAAATTTTTTTGTCGGACAACCCCTTTAAGTATTTTACGACAGTAGAGACAACCTGTTAGGACGGTGTAATGTATCCAAGGTCTACGCCAGTGTCCTGGGCAGAAAAGTCACCAATTTTCCCAGTCCCATTTTGCACCAAACTTGACAACTTTTTGCTCTCATCACTTTTGAAAAATAGGTGTGATTTGCAGTGGTAATTGGTTTCTCCCCAGATTTATCACAGTTATTTCACCGTTATTATCATTATTTTTTTTTTTTTTTAAATGTCAAAACAATTGTCAATTTACTCCAGTTGTGGGGAGGTGTAAAAACTGGAAAAGTGTTTCTAGACAAGAGATGAACCAAATTTATTCAACATTTTCTGCGACATTCTCCAGCAAAAACTGACGTAAAAACTTCCTCAAGTACTTGTTCAGACCTGACAGTCTAAAAATGAGCAAGTTTTATTACCGTGGCTAATGCTGGATGATAAATTTAGTTTACTTTTGTTTAACTTTTTAATACTTTTGTCCAACTTTTCTAATGTTCAGTCGGCTTACTATGTGACACCCATTTTCGCCTCTTTCCCTACTAAGACATACTCCATTGTTAAGTAAGATGTGTAATGCCCTGAAGCAGAGATACTTTGTAGTCAAGATACTTTGTAGTGTATGCAAAGTCATTAACTCCTCACTGTATTTTACTTTATATATATTTTGTCATATACAGTACAGACCAAAAGTTTGGACACACCTTCTCATTCAAAGAGTTTTCTGTATTTTCATGACTATGAAAATTGTAGATTCACACTGAAGGCATCAAAACTATGAATTAACACATGTGGAATTATATACTTAACAAAAAAGTGTGAAACAACTGAAAATATGTCTTATATTCTAGGTTCGCCTCTTGATGAGCTTCAAGAGGTAGTCACCTGAAATGGTTTTCACTTCACAGGTGTGCCCTGTCAGGTTTAATAAGTGGGATTTCTTGCCTTATAAATGGGTTGGGACCATGAGTTGTGTTGGGCAGAAGTCAGGTGGATACACAGCTGATAGTCCTACTGAATAGACTGTTAGAATTTGTATTATGGCAAGAAAAAAGCAGCTAAGTAAAGAAAAACGAGTGGCCATCATTACTTTAAGAAATGAAGGTCAGTCAGTCCGAAAAATTGGGAAAACTTTGAAAGTGTCCCCAAGTGCAGTCGCAAAAACCATCAAGCGCTACAAAGAAACTGGCTCACATGAGGACCGCCCCAGGAAAGGAAGACCAAGAGTCACCTCAGCTGCGGAGGATAAGTTCATCCGAGTCACCAGCCTCAGAAATCGCAGGTTAACAGCAACTCAGATTAGAGACCAGGTCAATGCCACACAGAGTTCTAGCAGCAGACACATCTCTACAACAACTGTTAAGAGGAGACTGCAGTCGGGTGAGGAGGACGAATCCAGATGGCTGCGCCCATGTGAGCGCAGGGGATCCGAGCGCTACAGTGCTCGTTACGAGCATGTTCGCTCAACTCTAGTTTTGATGCCTTCAGTGTGAATCTACAATTTTCATAGTCATGAAAATACAGAAAACTGTTTGAATGAGAAGGTGTGTCCAAACTTTTGGTCTGTAATGTATATCCTGTTCATTCGCACTGCTTTTGCACAGCACTGCGGAAAGGGTTAATGAATACTGATAGAGTTTTTGGACTTTCTAGCTAATAGTAAGAAGTTAGTAATTTTCCATAGTTACCATAAGGTTTAAAGAAGAGCATGTTTTGGAGGGAAAAGGCCAGACTTGTTTACCACCCAAACTAGACAGACTGACCTTTTGAATGTCTGGTTTTAGCTCTGTTGTTATGTCTGAAAATCTGTTTTTGTCTGGAACAACTGCTGTGTCATTGCCATTGAGTATTATTGAAGCTCTAATGTATGTGTTTGAGAGATGGGAAGTTGCAACATTGTATCTGTTTGTGCTGAGTTTCTCCACTCCACCCCTTCCACTAGAAGGTTCCAGTCTACCAAGGACTGGTATATAAAGAGAACAGTCAGAGCCCCTAGTGTTCTGCAGTTAGGGAACACTGCTTGGAGGAGGAGACTCTGCCAGACTATTGAGTGACCAGAAGAAGACACTGACACAGTGATAAGCTGCCACAGACCCTTTGGCCAGGTTGTCAGCCTTCTGAGATAGAGAGAGAGACTGGAGAAGCCAGCCCTATGCCTCTCCTGTATTGTTTTGCACTTGAATTTCTCCAGTAAAGAAGCACACTGGTTACTGTAGACCCTGACTCTCTGGACTTATTTCCCATTGGGGTGCACCATGCCTTACCACCCCTTCTGGAGAGCAGCAACATGTGGTGACACCTCAACGGTGTCTGGGGGACCCAGTGAAGAACTGAGGCTGCCCTAAACCCGGTCACTGCATCTGCAAAATCTGCACAAAAAGCACGCCAGAACCGCACAAAAATAAACAAAAAAACCTGCCACCTGCACACGAGTGCGGGTGAATGCTCATAAGATCTACACGAATTTCCATGTGGATTTATGTGTGTATCTGCGGCATATCTTTACCAAAATCCATGATTTCTAACAGTGGTTTTGCTGCAGATCTCACCTTTCATTTGCAAAGGGTTGTGTGGTATTCTGCAAAGTGTGATCTAATACACTTTGCTGGTACTGTACTACGCTGTGGTGTTCCGCAAAGTGTGTAGGTGGACTAAATCTGCATTGTTTACTGCAGATTACTGCAGATTTGGTGCTTTTTTTGTGCGGTTTTATGAACTTTTTCTTGCAGATTTGTGTGGGTGAACGCACATAAGATCTGCACGCAATTCCATGAAGATTTCTGTGTGTTTCTGCAGCATAGCCGCACCAAAATCTACAATGTCTTACCAATTTTGGTGCGGATGTAATACGATTTTGACGCAGATCTCTTCCTTCCATTGAAAAGGGTAAAATCCGCAGCTAAAACCGTAAACATAATTGACATGCTGCGGATTTGGAAATCCGTACTGCAGGTCAATTTACACACGGTATCAATCAGCAAAGTGTACATGAGATTTGTGTAATCTCATACACTTTGCTGATACTGTAATATGCTGTGTTTTATCTGCATGGGAATCCGTGCGGGAAAACCACACTTATTCCGCAACGTGTGCGGGTGGTCTTAAGGGCTATGCACGCTTTTTCCATGCAGATTCTGGTGCAGAAAACTGTAGCTTAGTACAAACCTCATGTAGACTGTGGGGTCATTTATGAATAGATATACACCAATTTCTGCCATACTGTATATTTGTCGCAAATTTGGATGCAAAGGGGATTTGCGGACGAATCTGAGACTCCTTCCCCATCCATGCCACGTACAGTGGGGAAAAAAAAGTATTTAGTCAGCCACTAAATGTGCAAGTTGTCCCACTTAAAAAGATGAGAGAGGCCTGTAATTGACATCATAGGTAGACCTCAACTATGAGAGACAAACTGAGAAAACAAATCCAGAAAATATCATTGTCTGATTTTTAAAGAATTTATTTGCAAATTATGGTGGAAAATAAGTATTTGGTCAATAACAAAAGTACATCTCAATACTTTGTTATATATCCTTTGTTGGCAATGACAGAGGTCAAACGTTTTCTGTAAGTCTTCACAAGGTTGGCACACACTGTTGCTGGTATGTTGGCCCATTCCTCCATGCAGATCTCCTCTAGAGCAGTGATGTTTTGGGGCTGTCACTGGGCAACACTGACTTTCAACTCCCTCCAAAGGTTTTCTAAGGGGTTGAGATCTGGAGACTGGCTAGACCACTCCAGGACCTTGAAATGCTTCTTACGAAGCCACTCTTCATTGCCCTGGCGGTGTGCTTGGGATCATTGTCATGCTGAAAGTCCCAGCCATGTTTCCTCTTCAATGCCCTTGCTGATAGGAGGTTTGCACTCAAAATCTCCCGATACATGGCCCCGTTCATTCTTTCATGTACACGGATCAGTCGTCCTGGTCCCTTTGCAGAGAAACAGCCCCAAAGCATGATGTTGCCACCCCCATGCTTCACAGTAGGTATGGTGTTCTTTGGATGCAACTCAGAATTCACTCTCCTCCAAACACGACGAGTTGTGTTCCTATCAAACAGCTCTACTTTGGTTTCATCTGACCATATGACATTCTCCCAATATTCTTCTGGAACATCCAAATGCTCTCTAGAAAACTTCAGACAGGCCCGGATATGTACTGGCTTAAGCAGGGGGACACGTCTGGCAATGCAGGATCTGAGTCCCTGGCGGCGTAGTGTGTTACTGATGGTAGCCTTTGTTACGTTGGTCCCAGCTTTCTGCAGGTCATTCACTAGGTCCCCCCGTGTGGTTGTGGGATTTTTGCTCACAGTTCTTGTGATCATTTTGACCCCACGGGGTGAGATCTTGCATGGGGCCCCTGATCGAGGGAGATTATCAGTGGTCTTGTATGTCTTCCATTTTATAATTATTGCTCCCACAGTTTATTTCTTCACACCAAGCTGCTTGCCTATTGCAGATTCAGTCTTCCCAGCCTAGTGCAGGTCTACGATTTTCTTTCTGGTGTCTTTCGACAGCTCTTTGGTCTTCACCATAGTGGAGTTTGGAGTGTGACTGTTTGAGGTTGTGGACAGGTGTCTTTTATACTGATAACAAACAGGTGCCATTACTACAGGTAATGAGTGGAGGACAGAGGAGCCTCTTAAAGAAGAAGTTACAGGTCTTTGAGAGCCAGAAATCTTGTTTGTTTGTAGGTGACCAAATACTTATTTTCCACCATAATTTGCAAATAAATTCTTTAAAAATCAGACAATATGATTTTCTGGATTTGTTTTCTCATTTTGTCTCTCATAGTTGAGGTTTACCTATGATGTCAATTACAGGCCTCTCTCATCTTTTTAAGTGGAAGAACTTGTACAGATGGTGGCTGACTAAATACTTTTTTCCCCCACTTTATGCCAGTTCTTAAAAAAAATGGGTCGTGGCTTGGCCAGGAAAGTGGGCGTGCTGGCCTTTCCCTCTCATTTGTCATTTTCTAGGTCCCCTTTAGGTGTGAAAAATGATCTAAATCTACGCCAGCAAGGGAGGTGGCGTAGATGTAGGTTGGCGGTAGATCCGACAAAGTTATGTAAAAGGCCGGCATATGTCTAAAACGCCGGTCTTAATAAATGACCCATTTATTTTTTTTCTTAGACGTGGAAATTGACCGGCTGTGCAGATTTTGAAATCCACAGTGAGTCAAGTCATTGTGCAATTTTTTTGTGCACATTTCACCCTTTTCAATGCAAGAATGAAATTAATTTTACACCAAAACTGCAAGTAACGCATGCGGTTTTTGGTTCAGATTTGTTGGGGAAATGCACAAAAATTCACATGAAAAAATGTGCAAATTTTCTGTTTCGAAACCAGCACCGCGTCGAACACTTCTGCTTTGAGATGTTACTCCACTATCTAGACAAACCTTTTACCAAAGTAACTTTAAAGGGGCTGCGTAATTTCAGACATTGGTGGCATAGGATATGTCATCAATGTTAGATAGGTCCAGGTCCCACCTCTGGAACCCACTCCCGTCTCCAGAAAGGGGCCCCCGAGGTGAACAGAGAGCTGCCGTGTGAGTGTGGCCATCCTACTTTCACTGCTGTGGGAGTTCTGAAAATAGCCGAGTGCAATGTGCCATTAATGTCTGAGATGAGCCAACCCCAGGAAGACAATTTTTGGAAATTTTCAAAAAGTTATAAATTGTACATATGTCCCATATGACCACACCATGCCGGCTGACCTGATGACATCATCACGGGTTGCGCGAGATTTTGCACTAGATCTTCAATCAAGATGGTGGCGGCGGCAGTCTCTTTGTGATCAAATGGAAGAGGTAAGTATGATTTTTTTTTTTATTTCTTTTTTTATGTTACACTGTACTATTGCTGTCAGATGCCGCAATCAGCATGATGTCACGACCGACGCGATGACGATTTTGCGCTAGGTCTTCAATCAAGATGGCAACGTCTGGCTCTTTGTGATCAAATAATGGATGAGGTTAGTATGATTTTTTTTTTTTACTTTTTTTTATGTTACACTGTAATATTCTCTGTCATTGCACCCACTACTTACAAAGAAGTGAGCTTCATGACAAAGTCACTCATCACAAAGCAAATTTTTTTGTAAATATTGGCAAAGCAGCCACATCGAATTTTTTAATACTTTGCTCATCTCTAATTATTATTACAATTTCCATAGCTATTATTTTTTATGTACTAGTTAAATGAATAATAATAATAATATATTCTAATATCTACATATAATGTTCCCGTGTAAATAAATAAATAAATAATAATTGGTAATAAACATGCAAAAAAAATGATCAGAAAGTACAAATATTGCTAACACTACCAGTACTACTGCCCGCTAATAATAATAACAGTTATTATCATGATCGTTATTATGACCATCTTTTGTTTTTGCAATAATAATAAACATAGAACAATAATAATAAAAAAATAATAATAATAATACAAGTATTACGTATTCTTAGATCTATATTGCTTAAATCTATGGGGGTCATTTACTATTCTGAAATACGCCTAACTTAGGCGTATTTCAGGTGCAGAAGGCGGAGCGACTTTTCACTGCTCACGCCAGGTCTAAAATTGTGTGCGTTCTGCGGGTGTGGAAGGGGACAGGCCTCTAGAAATAGGTGCAGATCCCAGAGGTGAGACCCACACCTATCTGGTATGCCACCAGTGTCTCAGATGAGACAACCCCTTGAAATGTAGAATAGTCCGGTTTCAGTTATAAATGGAAATTTATGAATGAAAAGAATGAACATTTAATATTCTCTATTTTTTGTAATTTTGAAAAAAAAAAACAGTTTCTCTCACACCATCTTTCCAACTCATCATCCAGCATTAGGCTATTAACTCCTTATGAACTGAAAAATATAATGTTTTGATTTTTTATTTATTTTGGCCGGGGTGGGGTGGTGGGTCCTTTTTTTATGTAGGCTCTTTACAGAGCAACTTTTTCAGAGACAATATTAGAAAAGAAAAGTGAAACAATAAAAGCACACGGAGCGGAGTGAAGAGAATGGCGGGAGGGTTCTAACAGTCTCGAGGCGGCTTTGTCTTTAAAGCCACATTCACACAGCAGAGTCCTGTGTACAGCTCGCTCGTACAGAGCCATATTATTATTTTCCTTTCCTCAGGACTTGGCTACAGAAGAAACATCAAATAGTTCAGTTTGTTGTCAGCAAGGGCTAACACATCTGCGCTTCAAGGGAAACATATTATTATTTAATCAAAATGGGTCCGAAATTATGCACTGATTAAAAAGGGTCATGCAGGATTAGAAAAACTTCATAGAAACAGTGCTGTACCTGACCATGGATTGTGTCCAGTTCAGCTTCATTGAAATGGCTGCAGCTGCAGTAACACACACAACCTGTAGACAGGTGTGGCACTGTTTCTGAAAAAAAAAAGCCATGTTTTTGTTATTCAGGACAACCCCTTTAAAGGGAATCTGTCACCAGGATAATCACCACTGAAGTAAAGCCATGGCCTAATAGCACTTAGTACCTTATTTCCAGATGTGCCTTTGTTTCAGCAATAGATGTTTTCGATCTTCTGAAAATCCAGTTTATTTGGTATGGAAATGAGCCAGTATGGTGCCCAGAGGGGTGTCGTTCTTGCATAAAGGAGCCCAGCCACGCCTCCTGCTAGTGCCCAAGCCCATCCTAATACTGGGAGCAGGGTAAAGGGGGCACCATACTGGCTCATTTACATACCAAATAAACTGGATTTTCAGAGGATAGAAAACATCTATTGCTGAAACAAAGACACATCTGGAAATAAGGTACTAAGTGCTATTAGGCTATGACTTTACTTCAGTAGTGATTATCCTGGTGACAGATTCCCTTTAATTTCTTAATATATTTGTACAGAACATCTGAATTCTGATACACAGCATTACAACTGCCTGCATAGTCACTGAGTTAAATGATAAAATTCTAGCAGCCTGCATCTGCCACTAGGGGGAGCTGAGGTGCTTATTGTATACAGTTAAAGGATATTTCCAGTATTTAAAGGGAACCTGTCATCTCCGAAACACCCCCTGAACTAGAGTAAGCGGTTGTATAGTGTAAGTGATGCTGTATCCGAATATGTAAGTTTTATCTTCATACTCACTTCCATTCTGACGCTGTGCTCCCACAAACCTGCAGTAAAATGCACTCAGTGGACTCCAGTGCTCACTCACATAATGGAGAGGACTCAAAAATGAGTCCTGTGAATGTATTTTACTGCCGGTTTGTGGGAGCACAGCATCAGAATGGAAGTGAGTATGAAGATAAAACTTACATATTCGGATTCAGCATCACTTACACTATACACCACTTACTCTAGTTCAGGGGGTGTTTCGGAGATGACAGTTCCCTTTAAATATGGAGATCACCGACACCTGGGACCCCGAGATCAGCTGTTTTGGACAGTAAATTATACAGTGGGAGTTCCGTCCACTTGTTGTGGCTATGCCAGGGTACTGCAGCTCTGATCCTATTCAAGTGAAGCTGCAGGATTCCATAGATGGAAACCACAAAGTGGATGGAGCTTTCCATCTACTGTATAGTTTCTAGCGCTGGCGGCAGTCTGACACGGCTGATCGGTGAAGGCATGGGTAGTTGGTAGTGTTGAGCGAAGTAAAATTCACAATCCGCATTTCAGGAAAAAGTCAATTTGCCATGAAACCAAATTTTCTCAATTAACCTTAAAATGGCAGTAAAAAAAAAATCATACTCACCTCATCCATTTGCGCGCAAAAGCAGCCATCTTGATTGAAAATCCCGTGTGAAATCTTGTGTGCTGTGACGTATGACTGCGCAAGATTTCATACTGGATCCTTAATCAAGATAGCCGTGGCAGACTATCTGTGATCAAATGGATATGGTGAGTATTTTTAAGTTTTTTTTTAAACAGATTAACCCCTGACAGTCCTCAATGGTGATCACAGATGCCACAATCAGCACTGAACACGACATCTGAAGCGTTCAATGATGGTGGAGCAATCACCGTTTCCCGTCAATGCGCTCTCTACTAACAAAGAAATACGCTTTGTGACAAAGTTATTTTTGAGAACTTCGCTCATCACTTCTGATAAGCCTAAAAACCTATTCCGAGGAGACGTCATCAATATCCAAGTACAGGAAAACCTAGTAAATAGATGATAAAACCATAGTCAGTAAGCTCCTGAGCTCCCTCTAGTGGAGTTTGTAAGAGGCTAGAAATGTATTATTTACATATATGCAGGGGATGATTTGGAGCTCTCTATAAGAAAGTCAGAACTCAACCATCCTAAAGATATATTAAGAAAAGAATGAGTGCAGAAAGATTGACGTACAGTACATATGACAAGGTGTCAAAATTTCACAGGTGATTTTGCCCTTGCCACAGTGGCCATTTTATTACAGGTGGATGTTGTGACATTTTTAAGATATCATGATCTATTTGGAGAAGGACAATGTCAACAATTTTTGTTGCAGGTTCTCACAGAATCCAAATACTCTTTATGTCTCAGATTTTGGACAGTATTTTCCCATAGAAATTATATTAATTTGTATTAAAAGGTATCCCAACCATTACTGAAGTGATCTAGTAAGACTAGTTAGTTCCATGGTGACAAGTTTCTACCCTACAAAGCTTAGTATCTTCATTATTCTGAGAGCTTCTTGTCACCATGCAGATTATGTTTCTGCTCTTATCCCTCCCTGAAATATGTTTCCCTTCTGCAATTCGTAGAATCCATTAACTTATCTGGAAGTTTCCACAGTATCATGTTCTTCCATCTCGCTTCCAATCAGAGCATATTTTGTCTGGCTGAGGCTTGTTGTGTGACATGTCATCATACCAGGCATTCATCAAGGGTTCAAGCCCGCTTTGGCTTTGTGAAATTAATTCCTACTAAATAAGAATTTCGAGGCTTGACATTAGAAATGAGTGAATTTCTTGAAATGAGTTTAGGGTCCGGTTCTAATCGGTTGGAAGGTTTGATTTGGGTAACAAATTATAATAAATTCATCCCGAATTGAAAGTGTTCCAATTGGCCTATTTGTTTGACAATCTGAGGTCTCCTAGGACTCATATTTTCTCTCATACATTTTCTTTTTTTTACATTTTTATTATAGATTTTTTTCTCTCACTCTGTCTCCCCTTTCAAGCTCTTTAATGCAAAGACATCATTAGTAATGTCAGAGTAACACTGACATATATAGCTATGGGTAAACACACACTGCTCTGTCACATTTGTTATGCTTTTTAAAATAAAAAAAAATCCAAAAATGATCAGATCTAGGCAGATGACACCTATAGACTCACGGTAGTATTGGACAAACAGTGGCTTGTTCTGAACAAGTGGCCAAAAAAAATATCCCCTAATGGAAGCAGATGCTTGCCCATTTTTATACACATATGGTTCTATTGGAAAAAGCAGTGGCTAGTATAGTATGAAGTGGACAAACAAGACAGGAGATATGCGGCTGATAGGGGTAGCAGAAGTGGCTGCTACAGCAGCAGTCCAGTATGGAACCTGAAGGACAGGAGATATATGGCTGTGTTTTGGTAGTAGTAGCAACAGTAGTAGCGGCAGCACTAGCAGCACAATATGAAAGACAGGAGATGTGTGGCTGTGTAGGGGTAGCAGTAGTGGCAGCAGTAGCAGTTCAGTATGGAACCTGATGGATAGGAGATATATGGCTGTGTTAGGGTAGTAGTAGCATCAGTAGTAGTGGCAGCACTAGCAGCACAATATGGAAGACAGGAGATGTGCGGCTGTGTAGGGGTAACAGTAGTGGCAGCAGCAGCAGCAGTTCAGTATGGAACCTACCTGATGGATAGGAGATATATGGCTGTGTTAGGGTAGTAGTAGCATCAGTAGTAGTGGCAGCACTAGCAGCACAATATGGAAGACAGGAGATGTGCAGCTTTGTAGGAGTAGCAGTAGTGGCAGCAGCAGCAGTCAGTTCAGTATGGAACCTGATGGACAGGAGATATATGGCTGTGTTAGGGTTGTAGTAGTGGCAGCACAAGCTGCACAATATGGAAGACAAGAGATGTGCGGCTCTGTAGGGGTAGCAGTAGTGGCTGCAGCAGCAGCAGTTTAGTATGGAACGTGATGGATAAGAGATATATGCCTGTGTTAGTGTAGTAGTAGCATTAGTAGTAGTGGCAGTCACTAGCAGCACAGTATGGAAGTCAAGAGATGTGTGGTTGTGTAGGGGTAGTAGTAACGGCAGCAGTAGTTTCAACCACAGCAGTACAGTAGAAGTCCATGGGGTCAGGGAAGAAAGCATGTGCCAGAGAAAGGACACCAACCAGGTACAACTGAACGTGGTTGTTCAGCTAGCACATATCTATTTGCTAATTTCCAACAAACTGAATTGGCTGTTTGTGCTGCAGCGGGTGGTTGGTGAATCAATGGGGGTTGGAGAGGGGCCTCCTAGTCAGACATGAGGCTGGCAGGTGTCTGCTCAGCCAGCAAGCTGGGTACATAGCTTATCCTGGTAATAAATATCAGGGAAATTACATTGTTGATGCTGTTTTTGTCTCTACTCACAAATCTGGTGGCCTCTTCGAGAGTCCTGAATGCAAGAAACCCCTCTCTGATGAGCTCCAACTGACTGCTGTGGTAGTCTGCTGCATGATATAATCATTGACTGTTGCTGTATGCTGCTCATAAGGCCAGTCCTGCATATGCAACTTGAATTCCAGACATGTGGCCCAGTGGGGAGACATTCAGCAGGAAATTTGCAGCTTGATGCACATTATCAACTGGGTGACTTCACTGTGTGGCTTCTCTCAAGCCAGGCTCATCTGCTGTAAGATAGCATGGCAACACTTCAGTTTACACATATGAAAGTAGGGAGGTGGAGAGGGAGCAAAGCTCTGCACTGTTTCTGTTGGTGACAGTAAGAGGTCCATTGAGGAGGATGTGGAGCAGGTGGATAAGCGTTTGGACCAGCACAAACGTGGAGGTGTCAATAGGACCTTGCCTCGTTTCTGTATTGCAGACTCACTGCTGCTGTGCCTAGTGGGTTTTGAAAGACCTTTGATGTCCCTAATAGCTGCTCTATGTGTCAATAGTGGTGTGCACCAATAATTCTCTGCCATTTGTACAATACAGGGATGCTTTGTTTTTTTTTTTTTAGAAATAACGGAAGAAGTTTTTAGCATTTTTTAAGACAAGAAGACGATTTTCAGCATTTTCTTGGAAAACACGAGTACAATTTTCAGCTATTTTTTTTAAAGAAAATGTTCAGGGATATTTTAGAAAAAAATTACAGTTGGACAAAGTCCAATACACTCTCTATGAGATCAGGCAGATGACACTGATAAATGGAATTTTTTGAAGACATTAGTTTTCAATAATTTTTTGAATAAAAAAAATCTCAATTGGACAAAGTAGAGCTTGTAGACAGTGATCAAGCAGACTGGGGGAAACAGATTTTCTTGGAAGACAAGACAATTTTCAGTACTTTTTAAAGAGAAAAATATTCATTCAAATGGCCAGCACTGTAGACAAAAATAGTCTAATGGGAAAAACCCACACAGAACTCCTATCAGCAATGATCACATCATTTCTGCCACCACCACTCCCATCACCTGAGCCTGAACCTACAGAGTCAACCACTATGATATACGGCAACTGTAGCGCAGACCAATTCATTAAGTTAGACATACTAGTCTGTGTGAAATACAAATTTTGTAAAAAAAAAACCAAACTCATTTTCAACAGTTTTTCTAACGTAATTGGACACATACACTGCTAGTGACACTGGAAAATACATATTGTACCCTTATCAATTGTTGCAACAGGTTTTTTGGAAAAAAAAAAAAAGGCACAATCTCTTCGACCAAAATAGCATGCTGGTGATCCGATAAAATACTTTTATTTTTACACTTATTAACGGCAGAAACTGTAGCCGCAGGTTTTTGGAAAAAAATACCAATTGGATGATCTCTGTGACTAAGACATACTCTGCTGATGATGCAGTAAATTATGCTTATTTGTACAGCTACTAAACGTACGGAATTTGTAAAGGTTTTGAAAAAAAAGTTGCAATTGCACATTGTCTAGTGCAACAATGTTAAATAGCAGCAGGCAGTAGATTTTTTAATATTTTTTTTATATTAAAAACTTATGTGCAGTGCATCAAAGTCTGTATGTGAACAGTCCAGGCCCTGTAACACACAATTAACCCTGTCATTGGTGCTAAAACCTGTCTTTCTATCAAGTAATTCAATCTACCTAACTATATACTGTATATCTTCCCAATCCAGCGCTGTATATTGTCCTTCTAATTGCTGTGTCTGTGACAGATCCTATATTATCAGTGGCTAAGCTCAGAGTGGCGTCTCTGCTTGGGACCTTACATAGTGCCTAAAGGTTCCTTTACACTGCTCAACCGAACAGATGATTGGCAGGAAGGAAGTGTTCCTTCTCGACAATGGCCTGCTCGTCAGTGAAGGTGACCGCTGCACATTTCCATGCAGTGATCTCCTTCACAGTATGGGAAGGAGCAATCTCTAATGCCATCACTTGTCCCTATACAGACTCATGCGTGAAAAACACAGCATGTTCTATATTCTACGTTTTTCACGCAGCCCTGGTCCTATAGAAGTGAATGGGGCTTCAGTGAGAAATGCACTGTGTCCACAAGCAAGTCCAGGTGCAATGCATTTTTCACTGATGGTTGCTAAGAGATGTTGTTTGTAAACCTTCCGTTTTTTATCACACGTGTGAAAAACGCATCAAAACATGTTGCACCCACGCGGAAAAAACTGAACAACGGAAAGCAATCGCAGACAAAACTGACTGAACTTGCTTGCAAAATGGTGCGAGTTTCACTGAACACACCCTGAACGCATCCGGACCTAATCCGTCACGTTGGTGTGAAAGAGGCCTTAATCTTCCTTGCTCTGCTTCCCTAACAAGTGTACTAAATTTGATATATAAAATGGTGGGCGGCATTTTGCACAATTTGCCTGAATCAAATCGCCAAAACTTCAGCTTCAATTAGAAGTACAATTTAAAAAAAAAAAAACATTTTTACCAAATTTTATTTTGTAATTAATTTGCTCATCTCTGCTTAACATGTAAGTTACTGAAACGTTTTATAGCAAAGGACAACACAACCATCCAACCAGCAAATAACCACAAACTCAGTTTTGGTGGATGCGGAAATGGTTATTCATTTTTTCCTTTTAAAAATGTTATTCTAGGCACCTCATGTCAGGACACCAGCTCAGTGGTAGGTTTGTCTGGATCCATTGAAAGGGATCTTAATCTTCTTTAACCCAACGCCATGAAGGACCCATGTGCTCCTCTACTGAGATTCTCAAACTCACAAATAAAGACATCTAACACAGTTCTATACTGCTCTATATCACCCTCAGGCAGACAGCAAGTAGACCAGTTTTGCCTTCAGATTGGTCCACCATGAAATTATTGATGACCACACCTCAAACCATGGGGAAGGCCCTCATTTTTTCCATATCTTTGGTAGGGTTGCTTTCACTAATCCTATAACTGGAATTATTTTGAACCAATTAACATTCTCCCCACTAATATTAGCAGAGTAATCGAATAATAGATAGGACACTGGATTTTGCTCTACAGAGTTCACTTGCTGTGTCTCTTGACGCGATGCAGTTACAATAACTCCTGACATTACCAAAGTAAGTCCACCACAGTGAATCTACATCATAAATCCACATTTCTGGAGGATCTGGCCCATGCCGATATCATGTGGTTGACTATGTAATACAACACTGAATGGAAAATGAATGGGCAGTTAGACCTTCCCTTTTTTAGACTTATTTGAACCCAAAAGCCCAAAGGAGCTCATGCATTATTCATAAACCAGAAAAGTGGTACAATTACATAAAAAAAGCAAGCAGAAGATTTATCATCCCCCCCCCCATTCCGATTTTCTGGTATAAAAAGTCGCAAGTGGCATTTCTACACACTCACTTTCCATTCATGCCATTTTTCTCCAGTAAACAGGCAGCTGGTACAGTACCTTTGTCACACACCAGACCACAGGGGTAGGCATCGGAGATGGCAGGAGCCAGTGGTGGCAGCACTGAGGGTGGTGATAGTTACTCATTGTGGTCTGTCCTTCTCACGCTCTCCAGGGAATGTAGGGTGCACCTCTGTTCACTCAGGGTACACCCTGACATTTCTGGGGCTCCAGCTTGATGTACTTAAGGCACCTTACTCTGTGGGAGGGTGCCTGAGCAATAGGCTTTCTAGCATGCTAATATCTTGCTTAAAGAGGACCTTTCATGGGTCCAGAGATTATGAAATAAGTAGGGGCATAGGGCAGTCATGTAATATCGCTGACCTGCTTATCTGTCCAGCGCTCCATTCCCCTGCTGTGCCCCCCTTTTACTTTACCCGCCTGGTATGCTAATGAATAGCATCAGTACAGGGAGGAGGAGACTACCCTGTTTCTCAATGGGCTTCTCCAGCCAGGGAGAAAAAAAAATTCACCTTCTCCCTGGCTGTAATGCTCTCCGCTGTGATTGGACTGCGCGACAGCCAGGGAGAAGTGTGGCTCCCATGCTGTATAAGCGTGGGGGCAATTGACTGAATGGCACAAGGGGGTTAGGAAAGGGTTAAAAGACAGGGGAGGGCTCTCTCTGGACTGAGCGTGCCGCAAGTGGGTATATATAAAGGATTAACTCCTCCTCCACTTCCTCTTGGTGCGCGCTCGGCCAGTGAAGAGTTTATTCCTTTGTTTATTCCTGTGTTTCTGAGGTTGATCTGTTAATAATATTAGTTAATTTTTGTTTTTGGTTGGCTCGTGATACCTGTAATTTCAGATGTCACAGCTACGGAGGGAGGACCTTGTCTAAGAAGAAGATGGAGAAGTGGCAGTCATCTGAAGTTTCCACAAAGACATGCTCACCGTTGCCATGGTGACCAGGCATTCGAGGTGACGAAGAAAGTACAGCGGCTTGGGAGTTAAGGGTAGACAAGGTCCTCCTGTCTTTGTAATAAAGCTGTGCCCCCCCCCCTTTACCACAAAGATAAAGATTCTGTTGATTTATTTGTTAGATAGAGAGCCCCAGAATGTGTTGTCTGGTGAATGTCACTTCAGTCGGAGACACCCATTGAGAAACAGGGCTCCTCCTCCCTGTACCAATGCTATTCATTAGCATACCAGGCGGAAAAGTAAAAGGGGGGCACAGCAGGGGAATGGAGCGTCGGACAGATAAGCTAGTAAGCGATATTATATGACTGCCCTATGCCCTACACAACCCCCTACTTATTTCATAATCTCTGGACCTATGAAAGGTCCTTTTTAAGCAGGATACTTGCATGCTAGGAAGCCTATTGCTCAGGTACCCTCCAACAGGGGAAGGCACCTTAAGTACCCTTGGGGTTACAGCCATTGGTTGGTAAAGATTAAGGTGCGCACCCTGGCCCTTAAAGAGACAGAGAGAGTGCACACCCTACAGACAGAGGAGAGACCTTTCCTACAAGCAGACCTATGGACAGAGCAGATTTGGCTGCTGGAGGTTGGTCTGGAGCACAGGGCGAAATGAGCAGAACAGCGGCTGATGTGAACCTCTGCTGTAGCAGCTACACCGCTTGGTACAGGACATGTCTTTAGTACCTGGCACACAGGTGGGACCACTAGTTAAGCATCATCTCCATGCAGCGCACAAACATGTTCACATCCCCCAGGGTTGGCACACGTTCAATCATAACTATCTGGTATGCCACTCTCTACACAGGTGTTTTTTTTTTTTTTTTACTATGGCAAGCTGGCCAGTCTCGCAGGTGCGGGTGTGCACTATTTTTTATCACTAGAGCAGGGGTCAGCAACCTCTGGCACACCAAGTGTTGTGAAACTACATCTCCCATCATGCACACTTGCTTGGCCGTTCTCTGAATTCCCATAGAAGTGAAAGGAGCAAGCTGGGAGTTGTAGTTACACAGAATGTGGACGTATAAAACACCTAGGCTGACTTTCACTCTTTCCCAATTTTCAATTTTCGTTTTTAATTCCTTCCAAGTCGTACTTTCTGATGGCATCATAAAATATTCCACATGATGTTTTGGG
Organism: Rhinella marina; assembly: GCA_900303285.1. NCBI lineage: Eukaryota > Metazoa > Chordata > Amphibia > Anura > Bufonidae > Rhinella > Rhinella marina. The sequence goes on from ONZH01005685.1 coordinate 107,469, forward strand.
AACTTGGGAAAAAATTAAGAATAGGGAGAATTTGAATAAAACCCTCAATTCTGAATTTTATTTGACAGTATTCACTGTGCGGTAAAATGACACATTACCTTTATTCTGTGAGTGCAGAATTATCAACATTTTTAATGCTTTTGTTATATTTCAATAGTTTATAAAAAAATTTAAAAAAAAAACATCTTTGTATTCACACATTCTGACACCCCTTTTTTTTTGTTTTTGTTCCAGCTGTGTAAGGGCTCTTTTCTTTTGGGTAGAAGTCTTAATGAGTCATTTATTATTAATACTATACCACTTTTTGGCGTAATTTTGTCGCAGATTTGGTCGCAAAGGAGGGGTTCTGTGGCTGAATCAGTGACTTTTCCCAACTCACGCCACTTTTCCAAGGTGGTGGGAAAAGGGGATGTGGCATCGGCTGGGAAGAGGGCATTTAATTTGTCCTTTTTCACTCCAGTTTATGATGTGGAAGATGGTCTTAAACTCTACCAGCAAGGAAGCTGGCGTAGGTTAAATCATGTTGCACGGCCTGCACCACAAAACTTTAGCACATCTGACAACAGCGCAGAGAGATTGAGATTATTATTTTTAATAAATGACCCTCTTATTTTTTATTGATACCAATTTAGGGTATGTATGACTTATTGATTGTTTTTTGTTCAACTTTTCTGGGAGGCGAAGCACCCACAAAAACAGCCATTTGGCCATTTTGATCTTTTTCATTACAGTGCTCACCTTATGGAATGAATACTGTTATTTTGATAGTTCAGAGGTTTTCGGACGCAGCAATACCAATGATGTTTTTTTGTTTCTTTTTATTTATAAAATGGAGAAATGGAGAAAGCTGGAATGATTTGAATATATATATATATATATATATATATATATATACCGTATATATTTCTTTTTACTTTTTTAAAAAAAAAATCTTTTTATTCACTTTATGTTTAAGCTCCCCTTCCTCCCTCCCCACCCTTTCTCTAGGGGTCTTTAGCTATAACATAGACTGCAATAAAATAGTATTGTGGTCTATAGCAAAAACATTTAGCCCTGTCCAAGGCAGGTCTAAAGGAGATTTTTCTAAGGCAAGCCTGAGAGCCTTCACAAGGCCCCGAGCTGCCATATTAACTGAACATAGCATCACAGGTTTTCAGAAGAATCCCCGTTCCGGTAAATGACCGCTTAGATGCTGTGGTCTCAATTGACCACAGCCAGGGTCGTATCTACCATAGCAGCAGACCATGCGACTGCTATGGGGCCCAGGGCAAGAGGGGGTCCAGTCATAGTTGGGATTATCTCCTCTTCTACTGGGGGTGAAAACGTGGTCAGGACTCTACCTTCTAAAGGTACAACTTTTAGCAAATGAAGCAGTGGAAAAATAGCCCAAGGGTCATTGAAAAGGGTTTAGTTAGAAACCCTTCTGTCCTGTGTGGGGGCCTGGTTTGATCCTTGCTATGGGGCCCTTACTTCTCTATGTACGCCATTGTCCACAGCATCTGAGAGTTTAAACATCTATGACTGGAGGGAACCCTCCTCATAGCATAGATGCCCCCTGAAGTCACGACTTATCTAAAACACCCTGTGCGCCATTTTCTTTTAGAAACCTGTGACACCGGCCACCATACCCGCCAGTCTCGCAACGAAAAGAGGAGTTGCAAAGCAGACAATTATAATGATTCATGACCCCAATGTGTTTTCTGAGGGATTTTGTGTGATCAGGCCACTCCCTTGTATAAATACAGACATCAATGGCCGTCGCATTTTACATTAAATAAATGGCTAGAAATAGGACAGATGAAAGGTAGAGCAGCCGTCATGCGTGCTTCTGCTTTTTCCTCCGCATACATGTGGAGCTGGAGGTGTCATGCTTGACTTGTTTACCTGAATTATCATTTCCCATTATCCCATGTACAGATTCCCAGCCATGCAGTGTGAGGCACAGCTTCTAAAGAACACAGGTTTCCTCTTTTGTTATCTCGGTTAGATAGATGGGTGTCACACAGGTCAGACTTTAATTGTAAGGCAAATATTAACAACTTCGCCCAACTCTAACAGGAACTTTTTTCAATGAAAGGAAACAAGTATGTTGATATTTTTTTGTAAAGTGGTGCACATTTTTATTTTTTATTTTATTTTATTTTTTTGCCATACATCATTTCATAAAGACATGGCTGGGATGAGTAGATGGAGTGAAAAAAGCACTGCCCTGGCCTCAAAGGGTTAAAAAAAACCATTCAGAATGGTGTAAAATATTTTTAAAAAGTAATATTCCCCTTCCAAATCCCCTGCCGCTCCCATGCTGATGCTTTCCAGGCCCCTCACCTGTCCCTTTTGACATTGACTTGTGATGCTGCAGCCAATCACTGGCTGCAGTGGTGACCTACTAGAGGAGGATCAGCAAATTCGGAACTCCACATGGAGGGCAACTACAACTCCCAGGATGCATACTTCTTTTGCTGTTCTTGTATCTCCCAGATAAGTGAATGGAGCATGTTGGGAGTGGTCGTTTCAGAACAGCCAGAGGTTTATGATCCCTGCAGTAGAGCCAGTGATTAGCTGCAGCAGTCACTTGTCCATTTTGAAAGAGACCAGGTAGGACAGAGACCAGTGGGGAAATGCACAGAGGTAGAGGGGACGGGAGTGGCAGAGTTTGAGGCAGAATGTACTGGAGAGGGGGGTGTCGGACAAAAAATTAGTGAGAATCAAAATCAGTCTCCAGGGAGTGAGGGTATTTTGGGGGTGCATTCTGAAATGCCTAACATTGGAAGTAAATGAGTTAGGCCGTCCTCTGCAAATTTCTGTACACCCTTTATGCAGGGTTGCACTACCAATGAGACCAGGTGAGAAGATCAACTGAGACAACACCAGGTAGGGGCAAGAGAAGGGGAGCAGAAGGGCCATGGGCAATGAGCGTTTTCATCGTGGCAAAGGGGTTAGGTTAAGAAATTGGCATGGGGGGGGCGTTTCAGTTTTTGCCTCAGACAGCAGAAAGGCTAGGTGCACCCCTGCCTTTATGGAGGTGGAGCATATCTCTGATATTTGTGACCACACCCAGAATAAGCAAAATATGAAATCTATATGGATGCAGCACCATTCCTATCCATCCCACCAGAGTAACTGAATTGCCCCTCCAGTTTCAAAATCAAGTACATTTTTCCATAAAATGTACTGATAAATAGAGAACAGCAGTTTGTTTTCCATAGCCGATCCTCCTTCTTCTCTAGGACAGGAAGTTGCGAGCATAGTCAGCCATTTTGGATTTATGGAGCGTACTTCTGCTCATAAAGTCATGTCACCCACATGCATTTATTGAGAAGCTTAAAACAGATTTCTTGACTTCCTACCAAATTAGGTGGTAAAAACAGACCTCCATCATGAAAACTGTAAGTTTTTGGACCATCCAGTACTTCTGTCCTGGGACTAAGCATCTTGATAACATAGTCAGAAGCAGCAAAAGAGACGGTAGACCTGGAAGCAGAAGTGTTAATTCCACCACTTGTTTGACTACGTTTGTTACATAAGCCTACCGTGGAGTTTACACATTCCCAAATACACAACGTGTGTACCCAGCACAGTCCAAATTCCGTGTCCCCATTGTTTTTCATGCATGCTGTAAGAGACATGTTGGGTCATGTAACACAGGTAAATATGTATGGCATGCCTTCAATATGTGTGTGAAGCTTGAGGAGCAGGCAGCTGTAACCTCTCTGTAATATTCTTCAGTCAATCACAATGAATGTCAGGTAGATGAGATCAATGGCTTTTCAGAAAATCAACAAACAATAAGTAATAACCCTCTAAACCTGAAGAGGAATGTATGGAAATGTCAATCAAAAGAATGACCCTAGACAATCTATCACATGATAAAGATATAGAAAACCAAAGCTATATTCCAACATAGGAACCAAGACTTCCAAAAATACTCCAATATCAATTTGCTCCAAACCTCACATTCAGAGGTATATCTGATGGCTCACCAGAGGACATGGAGACAAAAAGCACAACTGTCACCTGAGTAAGCCACCAACTCACTAGTGTGAAGTCACACTATGATCACTACTAATACCACTAAATACTGGCTAAATATTACCTCCACAAAACAGTGTGCAAAGTCCAGGTTTTGTCCCACATAATGACTATACATTGGTAGTGATTAGTGTTGAGTGAACATGCTCGGCCAAACTCGCTGCTCGGCAGAGCATGCGTACGCTCGGGTTCGCTCGGTGTTCGGCCGAACACCAAGTGTACTCAAGCGCAATGCTCGAGTCTCTTCCCCGCACTGTAATGTTGATTTGTACGCTAATGCGTACGAATTTGTACGCTAATGCGTACGCATTTGTATGCTAATGCGTACGCATTGTGCGCTAATGCGCACAAATTCAATTAATTAGCATACTTTTATGAGTGAAAGGAGTAAAAGAGGAGAAGTCGCGATTCTGACCTTTTTCTTTTAACCAGACACCCTACCTCTTCCGAGCAGGGGTGCCTGGTTTAGTCCCATTGGCTAACATAATGCTCAGGTGCTCGGCCGAGCACTCGAGCAACCCCTAGTGCTCGGCCAGAGCGCTCGAGCATACGAGCACAGAGGTGCTCGCTCAACACTAGTAGTAATTAGTTTTACAAAGGCAGTTTGCAGACCATGTAAGTGATCACAGTACAGTTATATCCAATGACTTACAGCTGATGTCTTCTCTGATTGGAGTCATTCACTTTTCCTATATTTTCCTTCTGGACCAGACCACCATGATGTCTCCTTTCAGATACAACTTGCGCTTGCCCTCCAGGCAGTAATAATGACCCTTTTGTATCGGCTAGAAACTAATAATGTCCCCTGTGTGTTTCCTAGTAAGTAAATATTCCCCCATGAGTGCACCTTAGAAATTAAAAATTCCCCCATTTTGCCCCCGAGGCAGTAATAAAGCCCCTGTATTTCCCTTAAAAGGAATATGTCCCCTAATTGCCACCTAAAAATAATATTGTCCAGTGCTACCTAAAATGTAATGCCCCACGGGCGATGCCTAAAAAGTAATAATGCCAAATGTCCTCCTTAGCATGTGTCTCCTTAATCACTAGTAATGGTCATTGTGCCCCCTGAATAAACAATAATGCCCTATGTGCTCCACACACAATTGCCACCAGAAAGGAAACAAGTTGAAGTCATCACCGTACCTTGATGCCCCAATGAGAGGCCATGACAAGTCATCTTTGCATAGGTAGAAGTAGAAGGGTCTCAAAGGTAAAAAAACGGTAGGACAAGAAGCCTATGGCTGTCTGCAGTGGCTGAGAACACCGATACAGTTGAAAGTGATACTCGTCAAGACCCCACACCATGCAAGTGGCCCTTCCTACCACCCTTGCCAGCTACATCTCTGCCCATATCAAATCTTAAAAATCTCTCTTGAGACATGTAAGAAGATGAAAATTGGATCTATGAGCTGTGGTCTCCAGCAATTCATGGAATGAGGGTAAAGTATATCATAGACTCATGGTGCCAATACACATTTGATCAAAATCTATCAAAGCAGAACCGGTTGACTGTGTAATGTGTATGAAGTTATCCTGATTCTCCCCAACATCTGCCATAATAAACAATAGAACATTTATCTAAGGTATATGGCCAACTTCTGAGGTATAGAAATCTCTTACTAGGGTTTGGTCACTACATTGAGAGCCATGGCGTTTTCGTAAGGCACGTGTCTATGAAGGTAGTGTATAACAGTACACCAGTAACAACCAAAGTAAGTACTCAAGATCCATTAACTCTGAACATTTTCCACCAAGTTAGAGTGAGAGTAGACCACTAATGATCTCAGCTATGAGTATGAGAAGAGCACTGAAAAACTTGACCTGTCGGTAGATATTGAGGTCCGAATTTAGTCACCTCTACAACTTCAAAGAGGGACATGCCCCTTCTTTACATGGAACTCTCCAGTGTTGCAGGATCTTCAGTTTGGAACTTAAAGGGGTTTTCTGAGATCTTAATACTGATGATCTATCCTCAGGATAGACCATCAGTATCTAAATGGTGGGTGTCCAACACCCGGGACCCACACGATAAGTGATTTAAGGCAGCAGTGCTCCCGTGAGTGTCATGGTCTTCTCTCGGCTTTCACTAGGCCAGTGGCGTTACATTCATCGTTAACGTGGCCTAGGTGCAACTCAGAGCAGACAAATAAGTTCTCAAGTTAGTAATCTCCTAGTTCCCTTGAGAACCGATTTGTCTCATAGGTTCTAGGTTTTATTTTTTATGTATTTCTGATTTGTCTCATAGGTTCTAGGTTTTTTTTCCCCTTTTTTTTAATGTATTTCTGTATTTGACAAATTGCACGTTGAGTTGAACACGTTGAGTTTGTCACATGGGATTAGCTGTAGATTTTTGTTGTTGTTAGGTTATATTGGCAGCTACCTGTCCATATACCATGGACCAGTGACTGCGAGGCCGACCACAATTGTTTTTTATTTATTTTTGTAAATTTTGAATTACTTTTTTATATCTATGTATCAATAAAAATATATTTTTATATGTATGCTTCTGTGAAATCCTGATCTTAATATGTGTCTGGATCAACACCTGAACCAAGAACAGGAACCAAAGCTTCTGACACCCAGAAGGACAAATTTCCATATCAACAAATGTTTTTGTATAACCGGCTTTCTTCAAGATGTCAATTTTGTTATAGCTTTATAGCGCCATAGACGAATGTTCCCACTATGTATAGTCATCACTCACCATGTTACTTCACCTTAAGCCATTTTTAAGACGTTCCCTCTGTCAGTGGATCCATGTAAGTACACATACAGCGTCTGCCTGAAGAATGGACCTAGAATAACACTTCATACCAAGCCAAATACTTTGTAACTGAAAGAAAAGCAGCAGGCAGGTTTCCCAAGATATAATGTTGGTAGAAACTAATCCCAGCGTCTTATCTACTTTACCTGGATTATGAGGGTTATTACTGTAAAGAGTGCATCCGGACCCCTCTAGAGATGTCCTCCCTGGGCTTTCGAACTAACAAGACCTGGCTTCAGATTTCACTGTACCGTATCCATATGGGATCTATATACATTTAGTCAAGCAGAATCTGTAACTGTGAGAAGCTCCATAAATAGTGTTGAGTGAATCAAAGTTAACAAAGTGGAATTTGATCCAATTTCAGGAAAAAATTCCATTCGTCACGAATCCAAATTTCTTGTCGCTTCATGGTAATGAATCTATTTTTCCTGAAATTGTGGTTAAAAAAAAACAAACAAAAAAAAAAACATACTCATCTCATCCATTCTTGCCCGCGCTGATATGTGACGTCACCATGTCATCACACTGGGCGGGTGCGATGACTTCATCAACGAATTGGTGCATTTTCTTCAATCAAGATGACGCACAAATCTTTCCATTATACTTTTTTTTTTTTAACAATTTCTCATGCAAAATACTGACCAAACACTGACCGGGTGACCGTGGCCTTAAATGGATGTTGCAGCACGCATGTCTTGGAGATAAAAGAAATAATTTAAAAATTCGGCAAAGTAGCCAAAATCGAATTTTGAAGAAATTGGCTCATCTCTAATAATTAAAATAAATAAAGCCGTGGTATGATTCAATGGCAGCAGCTAGCTGGTTGTTGATGGTTTCCTGTGGCACATTTCTCTCTGTACTGCAAAAAAAAAAAAAAAAAAACTGTTGTGATGAAAATTTATAGTGAAAATACATGTTTTTTTATCGGCTATGACTGTAATGTATAGTCTGCATTATACGTGTTATACATTCTCTGGATGGGCGGGGGTTTTCCTTAATTCATTTAACTGTTGTTTGGGTAAAGTTAAAATGAAATTCAAAGCCGTCCTATTGAAAAAAAAAGATTCCATGTGATACTGCATGAGATTTGCTGACACGACACATATGCGCTGAGCAGAACCTTCCAGAAGCCTTCAGTCTCGGTTGCAAATGCTGTAAATTACCGGTGAATGGAAACTTAGATGACTGAAGATTGCTCTGACCCTGCCATTGGATCTCTGCCATCACTTGGGAAAAGTGCTTCTTGACTTCGTAGCTGTTCAGTATCTATAGAGATCTTGCTACAGAAGCCATAGTGCCTATGCTACAGAAGTCATAGTGTCTATGCTATAGAAGCCATAGTGTCTATGCTATAGAAGCCATAGTGCCTATGCTACAGAAGCCATAGTGCCTATGCTACAGAAGCCATAGTGCCTATGCTACAGAAGCCATAGTGCCTATGCTACAGAAGCCATAGTGCCTATGCTACAGAAGCCATAGTGCCTATGCTACAGAAGCCATAGTGCCTATGCTACAGAAGCCATAGTGCCTATGCTACAGAAGCCATAGTGCCTATGCTACAGAAGCCATAGTGCCTATGCTACAGAAGCCATAGTGCCTATGCTACAGAAGCCATAGTGCCTATGCTATAGAAGCCATAGTGCCTATACTATAGAAGCCATAGTGCATATACTATAGAAGCCATGGTGCCTATGCTACAGAAGCCATGGTGCCTATGCTACAGAAGCCATAGTGCCTATACTATAGAAGCCATAGTGCCTATACTACAGAAGCCATAGTGCCTATACTATAGAAGCCATAGTGCCTATACTATAGAAGCCATGGTGCCTATACTATAGAAGCCATAGTGCCTATACTACAGAAGCCATAGTGCCTATACTATAGAAGCCATAGTGCATATACTATAGAAGCCATAGTGCCTATACTATAGAAGCCATGGTGCCTATACTATAGAAGCCATAGTGCCTATACTATAGAAGCCATGGTGCCTATACTATAGAAGCCATAGTGCCTATACTACAGAAGCCATAGTGCCTATACTATAGAAGCCATAGTGCCTATACTATAGAAGCCATAGTGCATATACTATAGAAGCCATAGTGCATATACTATAGAAGCCATAGTGCCTATACTACAGAAGCCATAGTGCCTATACTATAGAAGCCATAGTGCCTATACTATAGAAGCCATAGTGCCTATACTATAGAAGCCATAGTGCATATACTATAGAAGCCATAGTGCATATACTATACAAGCTATAGTGCCTATACTATAGAAGCCATGGTGCCTATACTATAGAAGCTATAGGGCCTATACTATAGAAGCTATAGTGTCTATACTTGCAAAGAAAAAAAGAAATTTCAGTCAGCACATCCCAGAGCGCAGGTGCTGGTTGCTATGGCTAAATACATGTCAAAGGAAAATACATAAATTGCAGCCGCACACCGCTACCAGATAAAGCACAAAATGCCACAGTGATAGAATATTCCAAAGCTCATGCTATGCTTGTTTGATAAATCAGAGACTCTTGGCAAATACATTTTGTACAAAATTATCTGAGCCCATTCACCACAATCGTCAAGGTGATCTCTGCAGAATGGGAACCTAACACTTTGTCCTACCTGTTACGTGCCAGTCTTGGCTTCCATATAATCAGGGGATGTTTTGTTCCACATTCATGTAATGTCCACTTGCCTTTTGCCATTTCTGGTACTACAAAGGCCTCCCCTAGTTCAGGAGTGCAGACACTAACATGCATGCCGAATCACTCGGCTTTATAGTTGCACTGATTAAAAACCACCTGTGGGGCAAATGGGCTGGTCAGGAGTGCATGACCAAATGGAGTAGCCACACCTCCTCATAGTGTCTATACTATAGAAGCCATAGTGCCTATACTATAGAAGCCATAGTGTCTATACTATAGAAGACATAGTGCCTATACTATAGAAGACATAGTGCCTATACTATAGAAGCCATAGTGCCTATACTATAGAAGACATAGTGCCTATACTATAGAAGACATAGTGCCTATACTATAGAAGCTATAGTGCCTATACTATAGAAGCCATAGTGCCTATACTATAGAAGCCATAGTGCCTATACTATAGAAGACATAGTGCCTATACTATAGAAGCTATAGTGCCTATACTACAGAAGCCATAGTGCCTATACTATAGAAGCCATAGTGTCTATACTATAGAAGACATAGTGCCTATACTATAGAAGACATAGTGCCTATACTATAGAAGACATAGTGCCTATACTATAGAAGCCATAGTGCCTATACTATAGAAGCTATAGTGCCTATACTATAGAAGCCATAGTGCCTATACTATAGAAGCCATAGTGCCTATACTATAGAAGCTATAGTGCCTATACTATAGAAGCTATAGTGCCTATACTATAGAAGCCATAGTCCCTTTACTATAGAAGCCATAGTGCCTTTGTAAACCAAGAGCAAGGCAGGCGGTTGTTCCGCAACCAGAAAGAACGCACACTTGGTGTTTAAGTTTAAGAACAATGCATTTACTATAGATTAATAAAGGCAAGATAAAGGTAAAAGAACAAGGGGAAAAACAAGCAATGTACACAGTGTAATATGAACAATTCAAGACAGATTCTGCAATAGATTCCACGTTTACTACGTCCACTTCTGAAACACGGACGCTGAGCGAACAATTTCCCTCCGAACTATCCCTAACTGACCCTAACTTCACTTTTGGGTGCGCACCCCCCTTTTTCCCAGTGGTCCAGGTGGACCGCTTACAGTCCGTAGAAGCGCGCGGTGGGGCCCTTTCGTTGGTAGCGAAGTGTCCTCTTCTCACGGTGATGACGTTCTCTGGAGCAATCAAATCCTCAGCAGGCCGGGGAACCAAATGGATGCAATGTCCAGCAGCAGATATCACTGAGCAAACTGACAGTCCAGCAGTATCCATACACTGGGAGGTGATGTAAGTTGGGGTTTTGCAGTAACTGTCCGGTACTCAACAGCACTGCGAGTCTCTAGGTTTGGTGCAATATACACAGCCAAAATGTCAGCCTCACTGGTTAGCCACTGCACACAGTTCTCTCAGCGTGGCTCCACTAAATGTGCTTGTCTCTTTACACTCTGTCCGCCTCTGGACTGAAGTACATACAGCTTAGCTGCACAGGAGTGTTCTCTGATGCCTCCACACGCTTTTAACACAGCACAGACACCTGTCTTTCTCTTGCCAAGATGGCTGTAGCTCCTTGTCTCTTCACTTCCTGCTTCTCTTCTCTCTCTGCAAACTGGCAGGATGACCTCATTGGGGGCGTGTCACTCCAGCATCTCAGTACAATGGCTGCTGTCTTAAAGGACCAGAATCACAGAAATACAGGAACAGATATGCATTTAACTTTAACACATTTTAAACATACTAATGAAAGTTAGGATATCATTGAGCTGTCTCTTACATATTCCCCCCCACTTTAAGATTGGCAGTCCCGGCCAATGACTGAATAACCAGAAGGTTGTACTCTTATGCGCAGAGTGGTAGTGTACCGTTGTATGGCAGGCCAGACAAATTCTTCCTGCGCATACCGAACAGGGGGAATGCCAGCATTTGGTCTAGTGGTCCGCCTGAGGACTACTGGTGTACTCTGGGGTGCTGTAGCCATAGACTGAGAAGGACTAGCGGACTCTGTACCAGAGGGGGCACAGGCGGGAGGCGTAGTAGTTGCTGGTGGAACATGCTCAGGAGCAGGGATCGGCCAACTATCATCCTCATCGTCATAGGCCCAGTCCACACCACCAGTCTCTGACTGTGGGAGTTCATTGACATTGACATTTCTGTCTTCATTTGTTTTCTTCAGAATGACACAGGCACAACATATTTCGGTGAAGTACTCGAACACAATCATCCCCTTCCTTCTGGACTTCATACCACTGGTCCATTTCGTATACTTGCGGCTCACAACACGATATGGCACAGCTTCCCATCTACTTTGCAATTTCCCTTGGGGCTTCTTGACACGCACCAGCACCAGGTCGCCTGGCTACAATGGTGCTCCTTGTACTGGGGTCTTATCAGAATGAGGATGTTCTTGCAGACGCTGCCGCACCAATCGATGGATGGTCTCAAGTCTCTGCCGGTGTGCCCGCACCCAGGATGTTGGATCCCTCGGCGGGAACCCATCCACATCGTTCAACTGTAATTCCCCTATACTTCGGCCAGACCGCCTGAAAAGGAGAGTATAAGGAGAATATCCCGTGGTAGAATGGACCTGATTGTTATAGGCCCACACAATCTCAGACAAGAACTGAGGCCACTGTAACTTCTTGTCTTCCTCCAGAGTCCGCACCATCTGTAGCAGGGTTCTGTTGAATCTTTCACAGGCCCCGTTTCCTTCAGGATGGTATGGGGTTGTGTGTGATTTCTTTATCCCGTAGATACGTTGAACTTCTTTTATCACATGTCCCTCAAAGCAGGCTCCCTGGTCGGAGTGGATGCGCTGGGGACATCCATACACTCGGATGAAATCTTGGCACAGAGCCCGGGCCGCTGTTTCAGCTGTCTGGTCCTTGGTGGCGGTCACCACCGCAAATTTGGTGAAGTGGTCCACCATTACGAAGGCAATATTGGTGACCACTGTTGGATGGGCCCACCATTAGATAGTCTATCATGACAATCTCCAAAGGTTCCTGGGTCACTATGGTTTGCAGGGGAGCTCTCTGTTCTACTGCCTTATGGATCTCACAAGTTTGACAGCTGTGGCATACTTCTTCGACCATTTGACGGAGACCAGGGCAGTAAATCAGTCGTTGTAACCAGCGAAAGGTTTTCTCGTGACCGAAATGTCCATTCTTCTTATGAGCCTCAACTGCCAATGAGCGAGCCAATTCACTAGGCACCACAATTTGATATTGGAATGTCGATTTCAGAAGGTAGATAGACTTTTCGGCATAACACTCCGTGTTTCATCTCCAACTTCTCCCACTGGCTCAGAACCGATAACATCTCCCGTGTCAGTCGCTCTCTTTCCTCTCTACAGGGCTTCTTGCATTCCTCAAGACACTTGA
>ONZH01005686.1:0-109682 GCA_900303285.1 Rhinella marina
AGACATACATGTTACCAGATGGTTGGGGGCCGCACAGAATGGTATCGAGGGCCGCATGTGGCCCCCGGGCCGCAGGTTGTGCACCCCTGCGCTAAACCATGCCCCCGACTCGGTCTGGTCACACCCCCTCCCAGTCCGCAGCCAATGGGGATTGAAAAAATGAAGGTAAAAGTCAACTCCTGTTATCTGTAGGGGTGGATGGGAGGTTGATTTTCTCTCTGCAATGACACACAGAAACATTAAATGAAATAGATGAAATATACCCAGGCGAAGCCGGGTCCTTCTGCTAGTCTCCTTTTATAAAATCATAAAAATGAGTTTCTGTCTGTCTGTCTGTTCTCTAAGCGCGACCAAACTACTGGACTGATTTTAACCAAATTAGGTACACAGGTACATCAGGTGTCCGAGAAGGTTTTAGACCAGGTCTCAGCTCTCTAGGACGTACCGTTCCCGAGATATTCCCAAAATATGATCTCCATTAGCCAATATTAGCCTGGGAGCATTTCACTTCAAATATCAAATGCCATTTTCTCCACATACACACCGGTTTCCATAACAACCCAGCCAGGTAATTAGCAGCCAGCTGAGGAGCTCATATAAATAACAACCCTGCCATTTCTCTTCACTGCTTTAAAGGGGCAGAGTGCTGTGGATGACACTGTTAAAGGAGTATTCCGGATACCAGAAATATAACTTATATTTTAGACTAATTTTAGACTAAGACCGTTCAGTAGTAATAAAAGATGTTTTCTTCCACTGCTACCCATTGCATGTCCTCATAAATTACCATGGCATCGACCTATAATTCAGGCTACCCCCTAAAGAAGGACTTAAAACCCGGCCCCAGGTCTCGCTAAGCCACGCCCCTGCCTCTTTCAGGCCACACCCCCTCACACTCCGCAGCCAATGGGGGATGAAAAAATGAAGGTAAAAATCAACTTCTGTCAGCTGCATTGACTTTCTCTCTGCAACGACACACAAACATTAAATGAAATAAATTAAATAGACTAATTTTAGACTACGACCGTTTAGTAGTAATAAAATATGTTTTCTTCTACTGCTACCCATTGCGTGTCCTCATAAATTACCATGGCATCGACCTGTAATTCAGGCCACCCTAAAAAAAAAGGACTTAAAACCCCCGACCCAGGTATTGCTAAGCCACGCCCCCCTACTCGGTCAGGACAAACCCCCTCCCACTCTGCAGCCAACGGGGATTGAAAAAATGAAGGTTAAATTCAACTCATGTCAGCTGCAGGGGTGGGAGGGAGGGTGATTTTCTCTCTGCAACGACACACACAAACATGAAATGAAATAGATTAAATATACCCATGCGAAGTGATATTTTCTTCCACTGCTACTGGATGGGCTGCTATGGAGGTCCTATTTGAAGGAGGCAGGGCACTGTGGGGGGGGGGTCAGTGTTAAGGGGTAGGGGGCTGTGGCGTTCACTGTTAAGGGGCGGGGTACCGTAGATGTCACTATTATGGGGGGATATGGAGTTCCCTGCTATTTTTCTAAGGCCTCATGCACACGAACATGTGCCGGCCGTGCCCGTGCTGCGGGCCGCAAACTGCGGTCCGCAATGCACGGGCACTGACCGTGAGGCCACCGCATGTGGATCGCGGACCCATTCACTTGAATGGGGTCCGCGATCCGCATCCGAGGGTCCGCACCGCAAAAAAGTAGTGCTTGCACTACTTTTTTGCGGTGCGGAGGCATGGCCAGAAACACCACGGAAGCACACCGTAGTGCTTCCGTGGTGTTCTGATCCGTGCCTCCGCTCTGCATCTCCCGGATCGCGGACCCATTGAAAAGTGAATGGGTCCCTGATCCGTGATGCGGCCTGCACACGGCCGGTGCCCGTTTATTGCGGACCCGCCGTATGCGGCCCGCAGCACGGGCATGGCCGGCACACGTTCGTGTGCATGAGGCCTAATAGACATGTACAATTTCAGTAATTAAAGTATTTATTTAAAAAAGGTCAGTATCACTGCCCCTACACATTACAGAAAGAAAAAAAAAAAAAGAAAAGAATGACAGTTATACTTGATTGGTTGCTATGGACAATTAAACCAGTTCCCTTTAGGCTAGTTTCACACCAGTGTTGTGAGATCTGGCTAGTTATTTTGGATCTCTCTGGATCCGGAAGCTACTGTGTTCCAGTCTGGCCCCAATAAACTATAATGGGGACCGGCGGAGATCAGGCCTCAATCTGGCAAATATGCAGGGTTAACCAAAAACTGGCTTAGTTGCCCATAGCAACCAATCAGATTCCACCTTTGTTTTTCCAAAGGAGCTCTTTGCAAAAAAAAAAAAGAAAGGTGGAATTTGATTAGTTGCTATGCGCAACTAAGCCAGTTTCCTTTAGGCTAGTTTCACACCAGTGTTGTGAGATCCGGCAAGCTGTTCTGGATCTCTCTGGATCCGGAAGCCTCTGTCATCTAGTCTGGCCCCAATAAACAATAATGGGACCAGCAGAGATCAGGCCTCAACCCAGCAAACATGCAGAGAAAACAGAAAACTGTTGGGGCAAACCCCCTTCTCTATGATTGCCGGGGTCCCAATTTAATGAAGATGAGCGCTCAGAGAATTGACACATGCACATTGTCTGAATCAGATTCTCTCCTTCATTCTGGTTTCTTTTACATACGTATAAATCTTATAACACTACAGATAATCATAGACAAATCTGGCCCACCACCAAGGGGGTGGAAATCAAAACTAATGATTTGATTGGTTATTCATAAAAGGTAATATTTCCGCTCTATACTAACAAGGTTCTACTAATTAGAAAGTTTCTTATCTCAGCGCTGACATTCTTCAATAGTACATCCTGAAACTAAGAAACCGAAACATAACTCTCCACATCAAACTCTGATAAGAAGGATGAGAAAACGAGGGGGAGCGAGACAGCGAGTGAGCTGCTTACTTCGGCCTTGTAACTATCTTATACACACAAAACTCCCCACATCCTCACAGCTGCTCAGTAATTTTCCACATATGCACAAGATGGAGGACATAGTGTATACAAAATGGATTCTCATCCCTCACAAAACCGGCTGGACTAGTTTGACTAGTGTGAAACCTTAACCAGCCCTCAATTAGTTTTGATAAATCTCCCCTAATGAATTCAAAAGAATAAACCAACCGTGTAAATGTGTGCTAGATCTTTAGCATCTTTAGCAAGCATGCTTCCAAATTGTGGGTGGAGGTTGAGCATATATTTTCCCCTGTGTAGGTTCAGGATGCCTTTTTGGTTACCACCTGGCATGGTTTGTGCATTTCATCCTTTCTGATTCACTTTCTGAAATCCGGAGGTTTCCATTTCCTTTTCCGGCTTTCTTACTCCATTGTTGGGAAAGTCTGAGCTCATAGTGGGGAAGGGGGATTCTTCTTCTTTTCTACAACCCCTGGCAAAAATTATGTAATCACCAGTCTCTGAGGATGTTCCTACAGTTGTTTAATTTTATTGAAAAAAAAGAGATCACAGACATGACAAAAAACTAAGGCCTCTTTCACACGAGCATCACGGATTAGGTCCGGATGCGTTCAGGGTGCGTTCAGGAAAACTCGCACCATTTTGCAAACAAGTTCAGTCAGTTTTGTCTGCGATTGCGTTCAGTTGTTCAGTTTTTTCCGCGCGGGTGCAATGCGTTTTGATGCGTTTTTCACACGCGTGATAAAAAACTGAAGGTTTACAAACAACATCTCTTAGCAACCATCAGTGAAAAACGCATTGCATCCGCACTTGCTTGCGGATGCAATGTGTTTTTCACGCAACCCCATTCACTTCTACGGGGCCAGGGCTGCGTGAAAAACGCAGAATATAGAACATGCTGCGATTTTCACGCAACGCAGAAGTAATGCGTGAAAAAAAATGCTCATGTACACAGACCCATTGAAAAGAATGGGTCAGGATTCAGTGCGGGTGCTATGCATTCACGTCACTCATTGCACCCGCGCGGAAAACACGCTCGTGTGAAAGGGGCCTAAGGTGTGATCAGTCTTTTTTACCTGGATACTAACGAGCAGATTTAATCTGATGCAGGTGTTATTGTTTGTAATGAAAATTTGCAGGGTAAATCCATAATTATTTCATCAGAATTTAGTGATTCCATAATTTATTCCCTGTGCTTGTTCTAAAAATGTAACTGTTACTGGCTACCACAATTATTTTTCTTGATTTCTTTTAGCATTTCTTAAAGCCAGAAAGTTGCCATTTGAAATGCCTTTAGTTTTTTGTCATGTCTGTGATCTGTTTTTTTTTCAACAAAATTAAACAACTGAAGGAACATCCTCAGAGACTGGCGATTCCATAATTTTTGCCAGGGGTTGTATAATTACCTGCAATCTACAGTCATGGCCAAAAGTTTTGAGAATGATACAAATATTAATTTTTACAAAGTCTACTGCTTCAGTTTTTATAATGACAATTTGCATATACTCCAGAATGTTATAAAGAGTGATCAGCTTAACAGCAATTACTTGCAAAGTCAATATTTGCCTAGAAAATTAACTTTATCCCCCAAAACACATTTCAACATCATTGCAGCCCTGCCTTAAAAGGACCAGCTAACATCGTTTCAGTGATTGCTCCATTAACACAGGTGTGGGTGTTGATGAGGACAGGGCTGGAGATCAATCTGTCATGATTAAGTAAGAATGACACCACTGGACACTTTAAAAGGAGGCTGGTGCTTGGCATCATTGTTTCTCTTCTGTTAACCATGGTTATCTCTAAAGAAACACGTGCAGTCATCATTGCACTACACAAAAATGGCCTAACAGGGAAGAGTATCGCAGCTAGAAAGATTGCACCTCAGTCAACAATCTATCGCATCATCAAGAACTTCAAGGAGAGAGGTTCCATTGTTGCCAAAAAGGCTCCAGGGCGCCCAAGAAAGACCAGCAAGCGCCAGGACCGTCTCTTAAAAGTGTTTCAGCTGCGGGATCGGGCTACCAGCAGTGCAGAGCTTGCTCAGGAATGGCAGCAGGCAGGTGTTAGTGCATCTGCACGCACTGTGAGGCGGAGACTCTTGGAGCAAGGCCTGGTCTCAAGGAGGGCAGCAAAGAAGCCACTTCGCTCCAGAAAAAACATCAGGGACAGACTGATATTCTGCAAAAGGTACAGAGAGTGGACTGCTGAGGACTGGGGAAAAGTCATTTTCTCTGATGAATCCCCTTTTCGATTGTTTGGGACATCTGAAAAACAGCTTATTCGGAGAAGACGAGGTGAGCGCTACCACCAGTCTTGTCTCATGCCAACTGTAAAGCATCCTGAAACCATTCATGTGGGGGGTTGCTTCTCAGCCAAGGGAATCGGCTCTCTCACAGTCTTGCCTAAAAACACAGCCATGAATAAAGAATGGTACCAGAATGTCCTCCGAGAGCAACTTCTCCCAACCATCCAAGAGCAGTTTGGCGATCAACAATGCCTTTTCCAGCATGATGGAGCACCTTGCCATAAAGCAAAGGTGATAACTAAATGGCTCAGGGAACAAAACATAGAGATTTTGGGTCCATGGCCTGGAAACTCCCCAGATCTTAATCCCATTGAGAACTTGTGGTCAATCATCAAGAGACGGGTGGACAAACAAAAACCTACAAATTCTGACAAAATGCAAGCATTGATTGTGCAAGAATGGACTGCTATCAGTCAGGATTTGGTCCAGAAGTTGATTGAGAGCATGCCAGGGAGAATTGCAGAGGTCCTGAAGAAGAAGGGTCAACACTGCAAATATTGACTTGCTGCATTAACTCATTCTAACTGTCAATATAAGCTTTTGTTACTCATAATATGATTGCAATTATATTTCTGTATGTGATAAAAACATCTGACAAACACACATAAAAACCAGAGGGCAGCAGATCATGTGAAAATATAATATTTGTGTCATTCTCAAAACTTTTGTCCATGACTGTACATTCAGAATTGGATAGATCCTTCTGGCGTACTCTCAGTTGTGGATATCACAGAGAGCTCTTCACTGCCATCCGGGTTGTGGCTCCAGTATCTCCAACTGCGTGATGATATTTCATCTCTGTCGCCCAGATGCAACCTATCTGGTCACCTTCTTCTTTTGAGAATTTATTTGTTTTGTTGGGGCTCTTCCACAAGCCATCTTTTTAGTTTATGGAATTTTATTTTTTTCTGAGACATAGGACATCAAACACAAATTTGTGGCCACTTGGAAGAGGGGTTATGATACTATATTTTTTACTGTTATTTTATTTTTTTTTATATAACAAAGTCCCCTGGGGAGGTCATAAAAGGCCTTTGGGGGACATTCACTCTTTGCTGTTGCCACTATTCACTACATAGTGCTTAGTGAGGCTAAGGGCTCATGCACACGAACGTGTGCTGGCCGTGCCTGTGCTGCGGGCCGCATACGGCGGGTCCGCAATAAACGGGCACCGGCCGTGTGCAGCCCGCATCACGGATCCGGGAGATGCGGAGCGGAGGCACGGATCGGAACACCACGGAAGCACTACGGTGTGCTTCCGTGGTGTTTCTGGCCGTGCCTCCGCACCGCAAAAAAGTAGCGCAAGCACTACTTTTTTGCGGTGCGGACCCTCGGATGCGGATCGCGGACCCCATTCAAGTGAATGGGTCCGCGATCCGCATGCGGTGGCCTCACGGTCAGTGCCCGTGCATTGCGGACCGCAGTTTGCGGCCCGCAGCACGGGCACGGCCGGCACACGTTCGTGTGCATCAGGCCTTAGTGACAGAAGACAGAATGGTTAAAACCACTTTATCTTCTCAGGCCTTCAACTGATTCTGACAGCCAGGAACTCAACCTGCCCCTGCTAGATTGCAGGAGCTGTAATGCAAGAATGTCAAAGAATCTCAAAAAATCAAGAATCGCTCTCTCTCATCTTCTTTGTTTTCTTTCTTCTAAATAAAATAGCCTTAAAAAGATATCACAACTTCTAGGAAACCTCACAACTCAATGTTGACATTTGACTTTTGGCATAAGAAGGGAACAAATATTGAATATACTGAAGGACCTTATTCATAAAAACCACTTCCTGGATGAGGCACTCACTAACAGTCTACAAATTCAGACTGCAAACGTTTTTCCATATAAGCAGGTCATTTCTGACAAAAATTAGGATGAGTCATATTTGAAATAGGAAAGAGTTTGGGAGATCTGGGTAGACAAAACTTTCAAGATAGGCTATAACAGGTTGTAAAGTTATTCCTCAATGTGGATATCACGGCTGAATATTGGGTCACTGGCATTACAGGATGTTTCAAATCATAAAAAAGGTTAAAAACTGGAAGATCAACTTTTTGGTTTTGACTTGGGATTAAAGGGATTCTCCAGGCTTTTAATATTGATGGCCTATCCTCGGGATAGGTCATCAATATCAGATTGGCGGGAGTCCAACACACGGCACCTCCGCCGATCAGCTGTATGAGGAGACGGTGTGCACAGTGTGCACGTGCGGTCTCCCATTTCTCTTCCTGCTCTGCTGCTGCTTTGCCATTGACATAGCAACAGCAGCAGAAAGAGAGACAGGAGATGAAACGTGCACAGCGTGCGCCGTCTCCTCATACAGCTGATTAGCGGGGGTGCTGGGTGTGGGACCCCCACCGATCTGATATTGCTGACCTGCCCTGAGGTTAGGCCATTCATATTAAAAGCCTGGAGAACCCTTTTAACTGGAGCTGTGAATTCAACAGTCACCTAAATAAACTTGTTAACAGGGTGATGGTTGTGGTGAGAAGCAAGCATAGTTTTTGGTCCGAGTATAGAGTTAGAGGGACCTTATGCATTCCAAGCTCTGTGATATCACTGACTTTGAACTGTTGAATATTTAATACAGTTGTTCTATGATCAAGTGTGCACCTAGTCTTTTTCCCGCCTTAGTAGAAACCTCCAGTTATACAATACTGACATATTCCACAGTGCTTTACAGACATTACCATCACTCACTATCCCCAGTGGGACCCACAATCTAGATTCCCTATCTACAGGGTGGGCCATTTATATGGATACACCTAAATAAAATGGGAATGGTTGGTGATATTAACTTTCTGTTTGTGGCACATTAGTATATGGGAGGGGTGAAACTTTTCAAGATGGGTGGTGACCATGGCGGCCATTTTGAAGTTGGTCATTTTGGATCCAACTTTAGTTTTTTCAATGGGAAGAGGGTCATGTGACACATGAAACTTATTGAGAATTCCACTGTAACTTTATTCTTTCATGAGTTATTTAAAAGTTTCTGACCACTTATAAAATGTGTTCAAAGTTCTGCCCATTGTGTTGACCACTTATAAAATATGTTCAAAGTTCTGCCCATTGTGTTGGATTGTCAATGCAACCCTCTTATCCCACTCTTCACACACTGATAGCAACACCGCAGAAGAAATGCTAGCACAGGCTTCCAGTATCCGTAGTTTCAGGTGCTGCACATCTTGTATCTTAAATGGAAAGCACAAAATATAGGATGTGAGGTGCTAACAACCGGCGATTTTACCCAATAATCGTGAAAAGAAATAATCAAACAGATATGGTGTGCACACTCTGTCTAGCAACTATGGATAAATTGTATAAGGTATGAGTACACTGATTTAGCAATAGAGGTATTTATTCATATAGTAGGTAGATAAAAGAAAAATATAGTAATCTTGGACCATTAAAATACAATATTAATTCCAATAAATACAATGTTAGCAAAATCAGGTTTCAAAGTTCTGCAGATGGAAGTTGTAACAAAAAATGCAAAAAATAAAAGATAAAATATGGGAGATAAAAATATATGAGAGTTTGTTTGTATATATCGAGGTATATACCTTCGTTAAATGGATGGAGAGTTTTGTTCCAAGGAGAAAGGTAGGTTCTACATGTAGTTTCTTTATGACTTTCAGTTCCTTGTATTTATATCTGATTTTGATCCTTTTTAGTCTATACTACCAATCCTTTAGTGGTAGGTAGTAGCATAGAATTATTATTAACACACTGTGATATGTTTGGAAACCAAATAATAGTCTCTCAATATAATAGCTCTACTTAGGGATACATGGTTGCAGGTCCATTACCCTTCCCGGGGAGGTGGCCTGTATTGGTCCTCTATCTTCAGGCAGCAATGAAGTATGTGGGAGCGCACAGTCTTTTGGCGCACACTACGGCATCCCACGTGGGTTCCCGTGGGTCTTCGATATCGGTCCTTTAGAGAAGGAGTGCTGCGCTTACGATTGTAGCGTTTTCAAGTGCTGTTATGGAGAAGTGCCGCGCTCTCGGTTGCAGCGCTCACAAATGCTGCTATTATGCTCTCAATTGTAGCGCTCTCAGTTATTGCTATTGTGGAGCTCCGGTTCTCTTGTATACTTAGTGGGTGCTTAATTCTTTGTTGCAGACACTTCTGTATACTGGTGCTTTTGTTAATATGCAGAAATCATCAGGGTCTTTTGGCTAGACGCGTTTCGGGGATTAAATTTAGTTCCCCTTCCTCAGTAGCTAATGGACCCCTGATCTTCAAACAGTTATATAGCTTGCTTATCAGTTGGGGGGAGTGGTGAACCCCGATTTGTAAGGTTATAGACAAAACCTGATATGGATTAAGAATTGTAAGGTTATAGACAAAACCTGGTCTGGATCTGAAGAAAGATACTAATTCTTAATCCAGACCAGGTTTTGTCTATAACCTTACAAATCGGGGTTCACCACTCCCCCCAACTGATAAGCAAGCTATATAACTGTTTGAAGATCAGGGGTCCATTAGCTACTGAGGAAGGGGAAGTAATTTAATCCCCGAAACGCGTCTAGCCAAAAGACCCTGATGATTTCTGCATATTAACAAAAGCATCAGTATACAGAAGTGTCTGCAACAAAGAATTAAGCACCCACTAAGTATACAAGAGAACCGGAGCTCCACAATAGCAATAACTGAGAGCGCTACAATTGAGAGCATAATAGCAGCATTTGTGAGCGCTGCAACCGAGAGTGCAGCACTTCTCCATAACAGCACTTGAAAACGCTACAATCGTAAGCGCGGCACTCCTTCTCTACAGGACCGATATCGAAGACCCACGGGAACCCACGTGGGACGCCACGTGGTACGCTGTAGTGCGCGCCAAAAGACTGTGCGCTCCCACATACTTCATTGCTGCCTGAAGATAGAGGACCAATACAGGCCACCTCCCCGGGAAGGGTAATGTACCTGCAACCTTGTATCCCTAAGTAGAGCTATTACATTGGGAGACTATTATTTGGTTTACAAACATATCACAGTGTGTTAATATTAATTCTATGCTGCTACCTACCACTAAAGGATTGGTAGTATAGACTAAAAAGGATCAAAATCATATATAAATACAAGGAACTGAAAGTCATAAAGAAACTACATGTAGAACCTACCTTTCTCCTTGGAACAAAACTCTCCATCCATTTAACGGAGGTATACACCTATATATATACAAACAAACTCATATATTTTTATCTCCCATTTTTTATCTTTTATTTTTTGCATTTTTTGTTATATTTTTTGTTATATTTTTATTCTTACATTTTTACAATTGGCATTGTTACAACTTCCATCTGCAGAACTTTGAAACCTGATTTTGCTAACATTGTATTTATTGGAATTAATATTGTATTTTAATGGTCCAAGATTACTATATTGTATTTTAATGGTCTAAGATCACTATATTTTTCTTTTATCTACCTACTATATGAATAAATACCTCTATTGCTAAATCAGTGTACTCATACCTTATACAATTTATCCATAGTTGCTAGACAGAGTGTGCACACCATATCTGTTTGATTACATCTCGTATCTTCACAGCATAGACAATTGCCTTCAGATGACCCCAAAGATAAAAGTCTAAGGCCCCTTTCACACGGGCGAGTTTTCCGCGCGGGTGCAATGCATGGCGTGAACGCATAGCACCCGCACTGAATCCTGACCCATTCATTTCCATGGGTCTGTGTACATGAGCATTTTTTTTCATGCATCAGTTCTGTGTTGCGTGAAAAACGCAGCAAGTTCTATATTCTTCGTTTTTCACGCAGCCCTGGCCCCTAGAAGTGAATGGGGCTTCAGTGAAAACGCATTGCATCCTGAAGCAAGTGTGGATGCAGTGCGTTTTTCACTGATGGTTGCTATGAGATGTGGATTGTAAACCTTCAGTTTTCTATCACGCGTGTGAAAAATGCATCAAAATGCATTGTACCCGCGCGGAAAAAACTTAACAACTGAACTCAATCGCAGACAAAACTGACTGAACTTGCTTGCAAAATGGCGCTCGTTTTCCTGAACGCACCGTGAACGCATCTGGACCTAATCCGTCGCGCTCGTGTGAAAGGGGCCTAAGGGGGTCAGATCGGGAGACCTTGGGGGCCATTCAACTGGCCCACGACGACCAATCCACTTTCCAGGAAACTGTTCATCTAGGAATGCTCGGACCTGACACCCATAATGTGGTGGTGCACCATCTTGCTGGAAAAACTCAGGGAACGTGCCAGCTTCAGTGCATAAAGAGGGAAACACATCATCATGTAGCAGCTGAATGGCCCCCAAGGTCTCCCGATCTGACCCCCTTAGACTTTTATCTTTGGGGTCATCTGAAGGCAATTGTCTATACTGTGAAGATACGAGACATGCAGCACCTGAAACTATGGATGCTGGAAGCCTGTGCTAACATTTCTTTTGTGGTGTTTCTATCAGTGTGTGAAGAGTGGGAGAAGAGGGTTGCATTGACAATCCAACACAATGGGCAGCACTTTGAACACATGTTATAAGTGGTCAGAAACTTGTAAATAACTCATGAAAGAATAAAGTTACATTAAAACCAAATACACCATTGTTTTTCTTGTGAAATTCTCAATAAGTTTCATGTGTCACATGACCCTCTTCCCATTGAAAAAACTAAATTTGGATCCAAAATGACCAACTTCAAAATGGCCGCCGTGGTCACCACCCATCTTGAAAAGTTTCCCCCCCTCCCATATACTAATGTGCCACAAACAGGAAGTTAATATCACCAACCATTCCCATTTTATTTAGGTGTAGCCATATAAATGGCCCACCCTGTATATGTCTTTGGAGTACGGGCGGAAACCCATGTAAACATGTTGAGAACATACAAAAGCTCAGATGTGGCTCTTGGTTGGATTTGAACCCAATACCCCAATGCTAGCCATTGTCCTGCCCCAGTATGTTGCAGGTTTTTGCTGAAAGTGTACTTATCACTTCAATCATTTAAAAAAAATGTATATGGGAGTAGATTACAAATATTTTGTGATACATTGTGTTAGCTGATTTAGTTAACTGTTATTGAAGAACTTTTACCATTTTTAACTGTGCAAATACGCATATTTTAGTTAGCCAATGGCAGTGTATATTTTTGTCATCAGCATCAATACAGTATGGAATATAATGGTCAGGGTAGTGGTTGTGGCATGATTAGGCCAGCAACAAATAGGCACTGTCAGCAACTGCAGATCTAGTCATTGATTTCAGCCGGAGGTGTGTGTAAATCCTCACGGATCCATTCCCCATTTTTCAGCGACTCCTAATTAACAGTCCTGTAAAAAGAGAAGTTGAAAAAACAGGAACAGTAATGCCAGACAAAAATAATTCTGTGGAATATCTGTATGTCATGTAAGGATCTTGGAAATTTAAGTACTACATGTAACAAGTGTGCATACACTATTTTACCGCATCACCAGCAAGATATATTTTGGCCACAGAGGCTGTCTGATTGTTCTTTTTTACAGTTAATAAGTGTACAAAAGCATATTTTACTGCATCGCCAGCAGGGCATATTTTAGCTACAGAGGTTCAATTGCACCCTTTTTCTCCAAAAAACCTGTTGCAAATGTTCTACAATTTCTGAGTTTTTTTTATACTGATGACCTATTCTCTGGATAGGTCATCAGTATTTCATTGATAGGGGTCCGACACCCTGTACCCCCTTAATCAGCTGTTTGAGAAGGCATTGTCTCTCCTGTCTGCTGTCTCGAGGCTTACCAAGCACAATTAGCATATTTTCCATTGTCACTGGAAGAGTATATTTAGGCTGCAGACATTATGCAACTGTAAAAAGAGGGAAACAAGAAAGGGAGAGGCGCTCATAGGGTGATATGTATGGATAAGAGGTGGTTAATTGAAACAATTAGGCTCACCTTGCGCCGATGAACTGTCTTCACTGGGTGTGTGGTTTTCCACATGCGCCTCTTCTGTTCCAATTATGCAACTGTGCCTTTTTTTCCAAAAAGAAAAAAAGAAGGGTTTTCAGTCAGCACATCCCAATGCGCAGGTGCATGTTGCTATGGCTGATTGCAATGAAAAGGAAAATACATAAAATGCAACCACACACTGCTAACCAGATAAAGCACAAAATGCCATAGAGATATGAAGTATTCTGGAGCTAATGCTATGCTTGTTTGGTAAATTAGAGATTCTTGGCAAATATATTTTGTACAAAATTATCTGGGCCCGTTCACCAAATCGTCCAGGTGATCTCTGTAGAACGGGAACCTAACACTATTTCCTACCTGTTATGTGCCAACCTTGGCTTCCATATAATCAGGGGGTGTTTGGTTCCACATGCATGCTGGGTCCCTTCTGCCTTTTGCCATTTGTAGTGCTTCAAAGGCCTCCACTAATACAGGGATGCAGGTACCAAGCATGCATGCCGAGTCCACGAGTTACCAAACAAGCATAGCATTAGCTCCAGAATACTTCATATTTCTATGGCATTTTGTGCTTTATCTGGTTAGCAGTGTGCGGTTGCATTGTATGTATTTTCCTTTTCATTGCAATCAGCCATAGCAACGTGCACCTGCGCATTGGGATGTGCTGACTGAAAACCCCTCTTTTTTTCTTTGTAAGTTTGTATTGGAAGTGTGGCTACTCCATTTGGTCATGCACTCCTGACTAGCCCCGCCTGCTCCATAGGCTGATTTTAACTAGTGTAACTATAAAGCCGAGTGGACTTGGCATGCATGCTTGGTACCTGCATCCCTGTATTAGTGGAGGCCTTTGAAGCACTACAAATGGCAAAAGGCAGAAGGGACCCAGCATGCATGTGGAACCAAACACCCCCTGATTATATGGAAGCCAAGGTTTGCACATAACAAGTAGGAAATAGTGTTAGGTTCCCGTTCTACAGAGATCACCTGGACGATTTGGTGAACGGCCCAGATAATTTTGTACAAAATATATTTGCCAAGAATCTCTAATTTACCAAACAAGCATAGCTTTAGCTCCAGAATACTTCATATCTCTATGGCATTTTGTGCTTTATCTGGTTAGCAGTGTGCGGTTGCATTGTATGTATTTTCCTTTTCATTGCAATCAGCCATAGCAACGTGCACCTGCGCATTGGGATGTGCTGACTGAAAACCCCTCTTTTTTTCTTTGTAAGTTTGTATTGGAAGTGTGGCTACTCCATTTGGTCATGCACTCCTGACTAGCCCCGCCTGCTCCATAGGCTGATTTTAACTAGTGTAACTATAAAGCCGAGTGGACTTGGCATGCATGCTTGGTACCTGCATCCCTGTATTAGTGGAGGCCTTTGAAGCACTACAAATGGCAAAAGGCAGAAGGGACCCAGCATGCATGTGGAACCAAACACCCCCTGATTATATGGAAGCCAAGGTTTGCACATAACAAGTAGGAAATAGTGTTAGGTTCCCGTTCTACAGAGATCACCTGGACGATTTGGTGAACGGCCCAGATAATTTTGTACAAAATATATTTGCCAAGAATCTCTAATTTACCAAACAAGCATAGCATTAGCTCCAGAATACTTCATATCTCTATGGCATTTTGTGCTTTATCTGGTTAGCAGTGTGCGGTTGCATTGTATGTATTTTCCTTTTCATTGCAATCAGCCATAGCAACGTGCACCTGCGCATTGGGATGTGCTCACTGAAAACCCCTCTGTTTTTTTGTAAGTTTGTATTGGAGGTGTGGCTACTCCATTTGGTCATGCACTCCTGACTAGCCCCACCTGCTCCATAGGCTGATTTTAACTAGTGTAACTATAAAGCCGAGTGGACTCGGCATGCATGCTTGGTACTTGCATCCCTGTATTAGTGGAGGCCTTTGAAGCACTACAAATGGCAAAAGGCAGAAGGGACCCAGCATGCATGTGGAACCAAACACCCCCTGATTATATGGAAGCCAAGGTTGGCACATAACAGGTAGGAAATAGTGTTAGGTTCCCGTTCTACAGAGATCACCTGGACAATTTGGTGAACGGGCCCAGATAATTTTGTACAAAATATATTTGCCAAGAATCTCTAATTTACCAAACAAGCATAGCATTAGCTCCAGAATACTTCATATCTCTATGGTATTTTGTGCTTTATCTGGTTAGCAGTGTGCGGTTGCATTGTATGTATTTTCCTTTTTTTCCAAAAACCCTACAATTAGTGTAATACTAATGTATTGTAGAAAATTTTTCTACAATTAGTGTACAATAAGAATATTTTCCGTCGTCACCGGCAGCGTATATTTTGGCCGCTGGTGTTGTGCAATTACTCTTTTTTCCCAAAAAATCTGCTATTAAGTTTCCATAATCAATAAGTGTAAAATTAGCCTATTTTCCAGCATCACCGCCAGCATATATTGTTGCTGCAGACCAATTACACATTTTTTTAAAAAAACTTTAGAAAATTACAAAAATTCTATTTACAACAGTCTAGTGTACCTAAACAGACATATTTTTCTGCATCACAATTGCCATATATCATAGTAGTGTTGGTGCAGGCTGATAAGCTGTGTCAGACCTAGGTCAAGCTCGTGTGGTAGGAGTGCTGGTGGTAGAAATTATATGATCAGTGTCGGTGGGTGCTCTCTGTCGGTACCTCCCATGTGGTAATTTTCTTCATAATGCCGACTGTTATTGTTCTGGACTCTTTTCCCTTGCAAATTTTTCCTAAACATTTCATGAATATTGTCTCTTATTTTTTTTAATTAATTTTTTTTCTAGTTTTTCATGACCAAAAAGGGCATCTTTGCTTTGTACTCTCATGTGGTGAAGAATGTGGGCAGCTGTGAAGGCCAAGGACAGTATATGTCTTTTACATATCACTGGGTCAATGTTTTGCGCAGCAGTTCAGGTCCTATTGACAACTCCATTTTTGAGCTGGTCCACACCAGGCGCTTATCCAACCCCAGCACTTAATGCATTTCCTTCCATTCCCAACAGATACAGGGCTGTGACTAAGAATGCCCTCCTAACATAATGCTCTGTCTTTGCAGCGCTTTATCTGAGACATTCCAACCTTGCATCTGCTGGACTGGCCTTACTAGCACAGTAATGTGGTCAGTGAATACAACATGAAGCAGAAGCAACAGCCAATTCAGTTTGATGACCATGATGGAACAGTTTTTTCAAGTGCCGCACCAACCTTAGGCATATCAGCAAATGGATATGCACTGCCTGAACAAAGATTTAGTTGTAACTGGACTGTGCCCAGGGGCGGACTGGCCATAGACCTTACAGGGAAATTTCCCGGGGGGCCGATGCCCAGGGGGCTGCCTGGGCCCTCCTCATGGCCAGCCAGTAGAAGTTTTTGGGGATGTATTTTGTGATGGACTGTGGTATTTGGCTCTGTTGGGGTGGTATAATGTGCCACAATATGGTATTGCTGGTCCTGCCTTCCATCAATTTGGACCCAGCTACAAAACGGGGCCACTTTTAGTATTTTTTCCAGGGCCACTTTAAGTTCCCAGTCCGCCCCTGACTGTGCCCTTTCTCTGGCACATACCCTAGTCCCTGACCTCACTAACCTCTGTAGAGGTAAATTGGAAGACCAGCCAGAGCTGGCCCACTTTCCTATTGGTGTATTGTCTTGTCCAACCTTTAGTGTAATGTCAGTGAAGGTATTCATTGTGGCAGGCAGCATTGTTACAATTAAAGGGGTTGTCTCACTTCAGCAAATATGTATGACTAATGTATTGTTATTATCCATATTGCATCCTTTGCTGGCTGGATTCATTTTTCCATCATATTATACATGTCTTGTTTCCATGGTTTCCATGACCATCCTGCAATCCATTATCGGTGGCTGGGCTTGCACACTATAGGAAAAGCACCAGTCTATGTGAGCTCCCATCATCCTGACCACCAGAGAGGTCGACACTTTTTCTTATAGTGTGCAAGGACGACCAACACTAATGGATTGTAGGATGGTCGTAACCATGGAAATGAGCAGCTGCATATAATGTGATACAAAAATGAATAAAGCTAGCAAAGGAAGCAATATAGATAATAACAATACATTAGTAAGTGGTTTGTATTAACTTTCTCTACATGATAAATGCCACTTACTGAAGTGACAGAATCCCTTTAAGTGAACAAAATTGTCTTCCTCAAGTGAAGAAAACATTGCATTTGTCAAAGTGCAGAAACACTGGCAGCAGCATTGCATTCATACCCATCCTTTCTCTACTGGTTGCAACATTGTTAGAGTAAGTTGCACCCATGTCTGCCTGATTACTTTGACCATCCTAGAGACAGGAGCCCCTCATACCACTCAGGACCAAGAAGATACTGGGAGAAATGTATCAAAACTGGTGTAATGGAAAACTAGATTAGTTGCCTATAGCAACCATTCAGATTCTACCTTTCATTTTTCAAAGCTCCTTTATAAAGCGTGAGACACATCTGGTTTTGGCTCACAATCACTGATGGAAATCATTGACCAAACACTGACGTGTGAATGAGGCATTATTCTTATTAAGTGTTAACACAGAGTTTCACTTTTTCACTCTCCATCAATTAAACCCACACATGGGCACTCAGCACCCCACCAGAAGACATGATATTACTTTTACTAAGTATTTGGCCTCAAGTTCACAATGTCCTTGCAATTGATACTTCTTATTTAAAAAAAAAAAGCACACATTTCTATAACTACTTTTCTGCTGATGCTTTATGGATAAGCAAAAATTACATAAACAAATCAAATTCATAAATGCATTTGAATGGAACAAAACGCTGTGAATACCCTGCAGTGCAGGTGGTGTGCAGGTAAACAATGAAGATATGCAGTGTTCACACAAGTGCTGATGTCCATTCAAACTATTTATTGGAGGGAGTGCTGGGAGTCGGACCTCCACTTGTTTGATATTAATGACCTATTCTGAGGATAGGTTATCAACATTGTGAAAGCAGAATACCAATGTAATGGCTGTTTTCACATGTATTGCATTTAACACCTGAATTCTGTCAGAGAACAGCCTGCTGGAATTCTCTGGATCCGTCACTGCCAGATGGAACCAGAATGCCCACTGGCCCCATGAAGTATAATTGGGTCCGGCGGAGATCAGGACGCATTCTGGCAAAAATGCAGAGAATCGATCAGACACAAATCGCTGCATGCTGCTGGATAGGATGGTAGTGCCACAGGTGTGAAAATAGCCTTATTTATTTAAGTAGGGAGAGTGTAAGGAGGCAAAGGATAGCAAATGTAGCTGGTGTCCCAGGGAACAGCTAGGAACCAGGAAATACAGTACAGCTGGGAGAATCTAGACATGGAAGAGGAAAGCTAGGAGTGGCCCTAGTGTTGACACCTTTTCCAACCAAAAATACCAGCTAGGTTTACACTGGTAAAAATGGGATATCTAAACAAACCACATTTAAACAAAGCTCAAAATATCCTTCACATGCAAAAGATTTTTTTGAAGTAATCACCGAGACTGAAAATCAGTTCTATTCATCTAAATGGGGCTTGCCGAAATCCTTGCGCTTGCTGCTCCATTCAAATAAATGAAACAGAAAGCTTCTGCAACAAAATATGCCACAGGCACCCCAAGGCCTCATACATACATCCGTATTTTGTATACATGTGCTATCTGCTTTTTTGCTGTTTGCACACGGATCCATTCATTTATATGGGTCTGCAAAGAAATGGACATCACAGAGATGTCATATGGACACAGTTGTGTGCATGAGGCCTTAGACTGATGAGAGCAAGGTGGAGATGTTAATATATAAAATGTATAGTGCCATGTACAGTGAGCCGGGGCGATCTAGGGCAGATCTAAAGACCGTCCATTAGTGCAGATGACATCACTGGGATCACTGCTAGGCAGAAGCCTTTGCCTAGCAGTGTAAAAAAGTAAACAAGCAGCCCTTGCCCTGTGTGATAAGGGAAAGCATGAAATGCTCCGATGCTCCACTCAGAAGGACCGGAGGAGTGAAGATTGGTTTCTGTCCGAGTTCAGCTATAAGGGGTCATTAAGCATAATGTAGGGGCCATTATTTGTGGTTTGCAGCCACAGGACATTGAGACAACTTTGAATTCCACAGTATATGAGAATTATATGAATGTGAGTGTGAGGTCATCTGTCTAGAAGCTTAAAAGGGTTCTCCAGGCTACAGATATTGGTGACCTATCCTTTGGATAGGTGATCATTATCAGATGCATGAGGGTTTGTCGCCTGCGGGGTGCAGATATTTAGAAACGGGTAGTGAATCCATCTTAAACTATGAAAGGATGTTTTAACATTAAGGCCTCTTTCACACTAGCGGCAGTCCGGATCCGGCAGGTGAAGGGTGCCATATACAGACATACGCACACATACACATACACACAAACACATACATACTTACATACTCCAGGCAGGCAGGCCGCACGTCTTCACACCCAGGAGGCGCGCAGCTATGATGATTCCCCACAGTGCCCTCTGCTGGGCGCTGTAGGGAATCGTCATAGCGGCGCGCCTCCTGGGCATGAAGACGTGCGGCCTGCCTGCCTGGAGTATGTAAGTATGTATGTGTTTGTGTGTATGTGTGTGTATGTCTGTCTGTCTGTCTGTGGTGACGGATCCGTCCTGAACTCCATTGAAAGTCAATGGAGGGCGGATCCGTTTACCATGTTGGTCACACCAAACGGATCCGTCCCCATTGACTTGCATTGGGGGTCATTCCGGATCCGTCTTGGTGCAGATGCCTGGACCAGACTGCATGCTGCGGTTTGTTCTCCGGTCTGAAGATGGAATGCTTTCAGGAGCATTCCATTGTCTTCAGTTCAGTTTTGTCCCTATTGACAATGAATGGGGACAAAACTGAAGCGTTTTTTTTCCGGTATTGAGCCCCTATGACGGAACTCAATACCGGAATTTAAAAACGCTAGTGTGAAAGTAGCCTAATCCCTTCCAAAGAAGGATAGTCCTTAAATGAGCACAATACCTTGCTGTCCAAAGCTTGCATGGCCTTGTGAATTCTAGACCTTCTTAGATGTGTGGTCTCTCCTTCTCTCTGGAGTACTTCAGCAGTAGGGTTACTTCCACAGTAATTGTAGGCTCAGAGGTTAGGGTTCTAACTGTGCAGGAGCTGTAACACAGGTCTTCTCCACTGCACTGCACAGACTTGTGTCTCCTTCATTAGAATCAATCATCTTTGGTTCCAATCATCTGTCACTGAGTTTGTTTCAGTACATTGTTGTCTGCCAGTGTTGACGTGTGCTTCATATATGTCGCTTTCAACTGTCTGATTGTTTTGCAATTCTGCACTACTGTAACTCCTGAAATGGAAAAGCTGACTGCTATAGGTGAACTCCTGTGCTGTTGTGTTGTGAACAATCTGCGTCATTACATAGTTGTATTTATATTCAGCATTGCATCTGCAAGTGATGGCCATGTGAATACTAATTTTGAAAATTCAATACAAGTCATGATTATAGTATATGTTTTACATGTACCTTTCAACGGTATTATCTACACGGAAAATGTTATAAAACACTATTCTATTTATCTATCTGTAAATATACTGTATAAAGGGGTTGTAGCTCCATTCCTCCTTGATTATCTTTTTTTCAGATTTACCTCATTTGCAGTTTTCTCTTATCCCCTATGTCTGAATATTACTTTCTGTTATTTCACGTGTCTTTGGGCAGTGAGATGTATCAAGGGGTTTGGTGAGTGTCACATGATCTGCTGATGTGAGGAGTGGTTTACATCTCACTGCCCAAAGACACGTGAAATAACAGGAAGTAATATAGTGATGGTTTCTAAATCTGGCATTACAAAGCTCCAATGCAGGACGTGACCTACATCAACTGAATATCAAAATAGATTTTCCACAGGGTGCAATGGTAGGCTAAGCTTTCAAGTAAGGCAGTTTTGAGAAATGATGGTATTTGGGGAAAGTAATATAACAGCGATATCTTTTGGGTGGGATTCATTTATATTAGTGGCACAACCCCTTTAATATTGTAGTGGACCACTGCTAAAGAGTTAGGGCTCTTTCACACCACCGTTAGGGATTCCGTTCTAGCTTTCCGTTATAACATCGTTATAACGGAAAATAACAGAATCCATAGGACGGAAATCAAAACGGACACCTTTAAGAGGCATTCCGTTTTGATCCATCATAATAGAAGCCTATGGGAAAGCATAACGGATCCGTCTGGTTTCCGTTATGCTGGACGGAAAACAAAGTTCTGTCGACAGGACTTTGTTTTCCGTCCAGGTTAACGGAAACCATAACAAATCCGTTATACTTTCCCATAGGCTTCTATTATGACGGATCAAAATGGAATGCCTCTTAAAGGTGTCCATTTTGATTTCCGTCCTATGGATTCCGTTATTTTCCGTTATAACGATGTTAGAATGGAAAGCTAGAACGGAATCCCTAACGGTGGTGTGAAAGAGCCCTTAGTGTGATATACTGCCAAAGCACTTAAATGGTTAAAGTACTCCTTTTCTTGTGCACTGTAAATCCAAAATGTTTGTTTATTGGCAACAAACAGTTAACACCAGCAGCCCTCAGTTTGGTTGTCGGGAGACAGGTTGGACTTGCCTCAGAGAGCTTGCTGAGCAGTCCTAGAGTAAGGACGTGTGTGAGCTGCTCACAACTGAGCCTAGTCCAGGGAACCTTCATCTCTGCGCCTGAAAAGCAAACAAACAAACAAAAAGAGAATAGACATCTTGAAATGGTTGAGATAGACAATAAGTTAAATACTTGTGACAATAGACTTTTCTGCTCATCAAATGGGTTAATTGCCTCCGGCATCTGCCACGCTTCTGAGATGGACTGGCCATCCAAATCTAAGGACCTGCACTCCACAGACTGGGCATTGCACATCAGTAGTTATTTGGGATTATTTCAAAGTGTATCTAGAGGGAGACTCATGGAGAATTATTAACATCATTGCTATTGCCTATACACAGAAAAAAAACTATCTAACATCTACCATCTATCTAACATTAAGGGCACCCTAGCCACTGCCAGACAGGAGCCCCAAAAAGTCCAGGGTTTGGCCTGAGGCCCTGCACAGCCCAGGGATTGCAAGAGTGAGGACTACCACCATGAATACTATTACTTATCCCATCAGTGTCACTATCATCACTCCTGTGCTTTTCCCAACTCCCTTCACAGGCTTGTTGAGACTTTATTACTGCTCAAAGTGCTTATTGTATGGAACTGCCGGCCATACTGTTTTGTGGAATGCTATCAAGACCACACTCCAGATCACCAGTCACCTGGTCACCAGTTCACAAGGGGTTAACCACCTAGGCTTGAGCTGCATTACAATTGCCAAAAAGCTGTACCACAATTGCAGAGAAGTCATGCAAAATTGTGAAAAACTGTTCTGCTTACTTGGACCAGGAAAAGAAACAGCTCGTACCCTGCAAAAGAAATAAAGTGGCTGTTTTGTCACTCTTAAGGGGAATGCACCATCATCCAGTCTCTATACGAAGTGAAGAAAGCACATGGGGCTAAGAAACTCCTGCTGAGAACGGTTTTGGAGTAGCCTGTTCGTCTGAGATCTGACTCCGTGAGTAAGGGCCCATTCACAGGACAGTAGTTACGGGTCCACATCCGTTATATAAAATTGCAGAACGGATGCGGACCTATTAATTTCAAATCCGTAATTCCATTCCATGGCCCGGAAAAAAAGATAGAGCAAGTCCTATTCTTGTCTGAAATTCCGGACAAGAATAGGCATTTCTATTTGAGGGCTGGTCAAATGCGGAACGCACACAGCCAGTATCCGTGTTTTGTGGATCTGCAATTTGTGGACTGCAAAATACATACGGTCATTTGAATGTACTGTTAAGGGGATGAAGCAGGACAGTGACCGCAGACAGGGAGAGAGGGACAAGATGATGGGGGCACACACCATCAGTTGATCTGAGATCATGTGAGGAGATAAGCCAGAGCTCCTCGCCAAAATAGAGGAACAGCTGAGAGTAACTCTGGAAGAGAAATACATACAATGCAACGGCACACTGCCAACCAGAAAAAGCACAAAATGCCATAGAGATATGAGGTATTCTGAAGCTAATGCTATGCTTGTTTAGTAAATTAGAGATTCTTGGCAAATATATTTTGTACAAAATTATCTGAGCCCGTCCATGTACAGTCGTCCAGCCAGGGAGTGTCTCAGCATGTTGTACTACTTCCTGGTGGACCAAGTTAGTTCATCCACCGCTTATGGCAGTACGAGACCCCTACAAGTGGCTTGAAGTATGGACCCGTTTTGGACCAGGCAGTAGAGCCCAGTTGCTTAGAGCCGAAGATCATCAGCCTTCTCGAGTCTCCACCTGAATATCACTAAAGGTATCTTCTAATATTGGATAGTCACAGAAATAGTATTATGAAGCATATATCAACACTGGCAGGCAACAAATATATGGAAGCAAACCAATATAATTAGGAACTGAATCATTATGGAAAATGAATGACAGCACAAACAGGTGAAGGAGATCATAGTCAGGAAATGGAGATGGTGTTGGGTTACGGATACAGATAGAATGAATGATGGTGAACAGAAATAAATGGCACTGACAGAAACTGACCTCATCTGCAATACCTCAGCAATACCACAAGAAGGATCTAGGTCTAGGACATAGAGGCACATCAAAAACCAAACTCAGCAAACAACTGACTCCACAGGAAAGCCACAAACTTCAATACTAGCATAAATGAAGGGTCTAGAACGGACTAAAGGTACCAAGCTACACTGAAACAACACAAATCAAGGATAGTAGCAATATACAAAGAATATTAAGGATTCTGGATGCAAATACATAGAGCTCATGCTATGCTTCTCAACTAAACAGCAGTAAGCATAAACATTTAATGGAAGGCTAACCAATCAAGAACAACTCCTTTAATGAACTAAGATGAACAAGGTGATAATCTGACCAGCGATCAGGTGTAAGGCAGACGAAACAATATGGAAATACCTGCTGCTAGTAACAGTCTTTTGAGAAGAACAAACTGGAAAACCAGGTACTTGGAGGAATATTAGAGAGTATTAAAATAATAGAGGCACAGTTACAAAAACAGTTTGGTCCTAGAGAACAAATCCCTTTATCTAATGCCTGCTGAATAGAGATTTCCTCAACATATATCATTTTCTTTCATACCAAGTACCGTAAGTTGCTAGCTCTTCAATTCTAGTTTACTGTCCTAAAGGAAAACAAGATTTTTGGATAGGATGTAGATGGAATTAGTGTTTTATAGCATTATAGCCAATCCTGACCTTCAGCCAAGGGGGAAAAAAAGCTTCAGCAGGCAAATAAATGAAACCTTAGACACAGTTCCAATGAGACTTTAAGCAGGGAGAGAGTGCAGACAGTGCCACCGGGATATCTCACTATGCTTCCACTAATATTTATCTTATCCTTTTATAGCTTGTATGGATCCTGCCAGCTGCTATCTGGAAGAGGTATGTAAAAAGTTTACCTTTATAATAAGAATTCAACTGCATTTTTCACTTTTTTTGTTGGTTTAGCTTTAATAGTGTCCTTACCCAATATATTTATTGCTATACATCTAGATTTATGTATATGCTTGTCCAAAATGATATAGGGCATATTTTATGTCGAAAACAGTTTGCTATTAGACGTAACTTAATTTGGAACATTTGGCATATAGGAACTTTTTTTTTTTTTTAAAGAAAAGATTAACAGCATCCATTACAATATTAAACAGCTTCATTTCCCTCTTTATGAAAAGGAATCTGATAATGTTTCAATGAGTACTGCATTCATTCAGTATCCACATTTTTACCAGATGTATACGTAAAAGGAGTTTTCCGAGATTAGATAGTGATGACATATCCTCGCGCTGGTGGATGCCCAAAACAGCTGATTGTTGGCGGTGCCAGGTTTTGGACTCTACCATTCTGATACTGGTGACTGATCCTGAAGATAGATAATCAATATCTAAGTCATGGAAAACCCCTTTAAACAAATTCCTTTTGAAATGAGCTACGTGTATTAGTTCTATTGGCTGTCCAAGTTTTATTTAATTTTACTCATCTTCCTCAGGCTGCAGCCAGTGATGTATTGTTTGGCTGCAGTGGTGAGGTCCTGGATGCCTCTGCATTCAATCAGTGGCCTCAGCAGTCTTGTACCATACATCACTGGATCCAGTGATGGGCTGCAGTGGTATATGGGATGTCACCACTACAGCCAGAATATATGTCACTGACAACAGCCTAGGAAAGATGACAAAACAGCAGTGCTGAATCTGAGCAGGAGCAGGAGTGGAAGGGAAGCTTTCTTGTTATTATAATGGTTTCCTGTACTTTAATAAAATGAAAAACAAAAAAACTCAGGCAACAACTTTAGGAGAGGGGGTACTCAGTCTGGATTTCCTCTGTATGCCAGAGAGGCATGTCACTTCAGAGAGTTTTCACACACTACATTCACCATATAACTTCCTTCTCTGACAGAAGATCCAATGATCAACTTGTTGTTGGCGAACTAGAGCCATTCAATTAAAAAGGGTTTGTCTGGTTTTAGTAATTATATTAAACTAAAACTGTTTATTGAGCCTGGCAAAAATACACTTTGATGGAAACCTGTCAATATCCTTTTGAAAATTAATCTGGCATAGCTGTCATGGTTCCATTATAAACTGAATGCTAGTGTGAACAAAGTCTTAGATGGTAAGAACAACCATTTTAGGCATAATACACATCATACAACATTGCATTTGAAGACTATTACAACACATACAGTATGTAACCTTTTCTGTCCAATGTGTTATATTTGTTTAATGTTGTATTAATATTTCCATTAAACTTTAAATGGGTTACCAAGACTGGTTCCAGCACCAAGCACCCTTCTCCTCCTCTTCTGGTGCCTGCTGGACTGGAAGTGTGTAAGGACAGCACATGACCACTTCCACTGATTTGGAAGGCAGCAGGGACATTACTGTAGACAGATTTTGTTTGGAGCCCAGGAGTTTAAACTATGGCCTGAGAATACCCTTGTAATATGGCATCTGATGGAGCATGTCACAATTTAGGCACTGTTTTAGGGCTCTGTATAACATAGATGTTGTACATTGCCATTATACTCCCACGTGCATGAGGTCTTAAATCTGTAGTGTACAGAAAGTTTCTCTTGGCAGTCTGTGTTTTCAACATTTTCTAACACCTACTATGTATATTTTTTGCTGGCAACCAAACAGATGTATTTTCCATAAATATTCTATGTATGACAAGCTCTTCAAGTTTTCCGTGACATGGCTAAGAAATGTTTTGTTTTCCCAATAATTTAATAGATTATGTTCATTCTGTTAATGATGCATAATTAAAAGAGACATCGTTACCAGAAATTCCCCTGAAAGCTTCAGGATTCTCTCTTGCGTGGCAGAGCCACTGCTAGTTTTGTAACTACCGCCATAGCAGCTGCTACACGACCCACAGTCTCAGATATGGCCAAAAACTATGGCAAGGCAGAGAGCCATTAATTCCTTCCCTGTCCATAACTCTTGTAGGCCACAGGTTGGTTTAGGCTTGCAGTTTACAAGACATCGAAAATACATTGAGGATGTCAGTATCTCCGCACCAGCAACGTGATGATTCGTTACAGGAATGGGGTCGATTTTTATGGGTGCAAAGGGGCACTATGGGGGTGGTTAAATGACACAGTACTAGTATATGGGGGCACAAAGGGGAAATATTACTACTGTGGGAGAACAAAGGGGGGTTTTACTGTTTGGGGGCTTGAAAGGTGGTATTATTACTGAATGGGAGCACTAATACTGAGTAGGCCCATGACTAGTGACTCTTAAAGGGAACCTGTCACCACAAAATACAGTGCAGTCTTCAGGCAGCATGTTAATGAGTAGGAGGAGCTGAGCAGATTGATATGTAGTGTTATGGGAAAAAGATTCAGTAAAATGTCCAATTTATACATTGAGTTACTGAGTCAAGTGGTTGGTCTTATCGGTAACTGCATTAGTGTGTACACATAGCTGTCAGTTCCTGATAGGGCCGCCCACATGGCTTTTGAGCTACTTGCATTCCCCATGCAATAAGAAATCTGGATCATCTTTTCATATGAGGCCGCGGCTATGAATCAACATGTCATGCAACAGCAAGTCTGTGTCACTCATCCAAAAACATTTGTGTGACTTGTCTGCAACTTGCTGTCACACATGTATTTTAGAGCTGTTATTCAGCTGTGAAAACCTAATACCCAAATAGCATAAAAGTCGCAGACAAGTCACATATACACACAAAATCCATTGTGGTCTATGACATTGTGGTCTATGACACAGTACCATATACAGACATACACACACATACACACAAACACATACATACTTACATACTCCAGGCAGGCAGGCAGGCAGGCCGCATGTCTTCACGCCCAGGAGGCGCGCAGCTATGACGATTCCCCACAGCGCCCTCTGCTGGGCGCTGTAGGGAATCGTCATAGCGGCGCGCCTCCTGGGCATGAAGACGTGCGGCCTGTCTGGAGTATGTAAGTATGTATGTGTTTGTGTGTATGTGTGTGTATGTCTGTATGAATGTCTGTATGTATGTCTGTATGTGTAGGTGACGGATCCGTCCGGAACTCCATTAAAAGTCAATGGAGGGCGGATCCGTTTACCATGTTGGTCACACCAAACGGATCCGTCCCCATTGACTTGCATTGGGGGTCATTCCGGATCCAGCTTAGTGCGGATGCCTGGAGCGGAGAGAAAACCGCAGCATGCTGCGGTTTGTTCTCAGGTCTGAAGACGGAACGGAATGCTTTCAGGAGCATTCCGTTGTCTTCAGTTCAGTTTTGTCCCCATTGACAATGAATGGGGACAAAACTGATGCGTTTTTTTCCAGTATTGAGCCCCTATGACGGAACTCAATACCGGAATTTAAAAACGCTAGTGTGAAAGTAGCCTAACATTAATCCTGTTAAAAATATATAAATTGACAACAGTCTGCAATAGAGTTCAACTAGGTGTTACCAGCTGGGGATGTCTCCCTGCACATGCTTTTTTTCTGTGGAAAAACTGAGTATTTTTATTGAATTTTTTAAATTAATAAATGCTTTTTTAAAAAAACTTTTTTAACTATTTAATAGTCCCACAAGGGGACCATAATAGGCGATATTTTATATTGCATCTAAAATAAATTACACTCTTCCTATAGTTCAGTTCATTTAAATGTCAGTTCTATATGCAGCATGCTGGGAAACGCACCCTGTGGGCACCCGCACCCTGGAAAAAGTCTATGGTGTACCAATATGCTTTACACTTTTCCTGCCATTCATCAGCGCAGGACGTGCTATGAACGGGACAGGTAGCACATTGAAAGTACATGGAAGATATACCATATTGGACTGTAGTATTCAGGTAAAACTGCTGTGTTGGCACTTAAACAGTGTGGGCAATCAGTCTGTAAAAGGTTCACCATCTCTGATATAGATCATATCTCAAATGTGGTGATAAAGGTAAAAGTGGGAAAAAGTGACCACAATGTAAGCAACTTGATTTCAGATGCAAGAGGAACCTATCAGCAAATAAAAACATCTAGGGGGACATTTACTAAGATCGGCGATTTAGATGCTGGTCTTAGTCCATGTCTGCAACTTGATGTACCTAAGTTATGTAGAGGTGCTGGCCTCTACATAAGTTAAGTGCCTGATCCGGTGGCCATTCACTTGCTGGCATACATTTAAGTAATTTACTATGCCAAATGCCTGCCAGACCGCCCTCTTCTCTGCCCGCGCCACGCCCCCTTTTTTCAGAACTTGAGAAAAGAGGTGTAAGTGGCATACATGGGGAAAAAGGTGCAGATTTTGCCATTTTATGCTGTTTGTATAGATGCTTCAGCACAGTGGCATACCGCCAATGCAGGCAGACCACCCCACTGCTATGGGGCCCTCGGCACAGGAGGGCCCGGAGCGCACAGAAGGCCCTGCCCCTCTGCACACAAGCCGGCGGGCCCTGCTCAGTAAGTTTTAGCTGACCGCCGGGTGACCGGTAAAAAGCCATCGCGCGGCAAAATAATCCTATATCACAGTGCCCCCGCCCTGGGCCTGACCTGACCTTTTCGTGATCCTGGCTGGGGCAGCAGGGCGGGTGGCTGCACGCTCCCAGGACTCAGCGCCTGCTGCTGCGCTGGCCAGTGTCAGTGCGATCAAGCAGCAGGCGCGCACCCGGCTGGAAGATATGCGCCCCCCTGATGTGTGGCCGCCTGCCCCCACCTCAGTGACCTGCGGCTGCCAGTCTGCCACCTCCGTGACTTGCCTCCTGTCCTGAGTCCTGCTGCGTGATCATCACCCGCCAGCCAGGCCTCGTCGCTCCGGACCTCCGTCCGGTCACAACAGTTCCAGCGCCGGCAGCTGCACACAAAGAGGACCTCTCCAGCCAGGCAAAAAGGTTGGAAAACAAACTGACTGACTTAGTGACTGACTTGGATGGGTATTGTTGGGGAGGACTGTATGTCTCCTTGTGGCCCCATACAGTATAATGTCTCCTTGTAGCCCCATACAGTATAACGTCTCCTTGTAGCCCCCATACAGTATAACATCTCTTTGTGGCCCCCATACAGTATAACGTCTCCTTTTGGCCACCCCCATACAGTATAACGTCTCCTTGTGGCCACCCCCATACAGTATAACGTCTCCTTGTGACCCCCATACAGTAAAACATCTCCTTTTGGCCCCCATACAGTATAACGTTTCCATGTGGCTGCCCCATACAGTTTAATGTCTCCTTGTGGCCCCCATATAGTATAAAGTCTCCTTGCGGCCGGCCTCATACAATAAAACGTCTCCTTGTGGCTGCCCCCATACAGTATAATGTCTCCTTGTGGCTGCCCCAATACAGTACAATGTCTCCTTGTGGCTGCCCCCATAGAGTATAACGTCTGCTTGTGGCCCCCATACAGTATAATGTCGCCTTCTGGCTGCCCCATACCGTATAACGTCTCCTTGTGGCTGCCCCCATACAGTATAATGTCTCCTTGTGGCTGCCCCATACAGTATAACATCTCCTTGTGGCTGCCCCCATACAGTATAACGTCTCCTTGTGGCCCCCATACAGTATAACGTTTCCTTGTGGCTGCCCCCATACAGTATAACGTCTCCTTGTGGCTGCCCCCATACAGTATAACATCGCCATGTGCCCCCCCCCCATACAGTATAACGTCTCCTTGTGGCTGCCCCCATACAGTATAACGTCTCCTTGTGGCCCCCATACAGTATAACATCTCCTTGTGGCCCCCCATACAGTATAACGTCTCCTTGTGGCTGCTCCCATACAGTATAACATCTGCTTGTGGCTGCCCCCATACAGTATAACATCTCCTTGTGGCCCCCCATACAGTATAACATCTCCTTGTGGCCCCCATACAGTATAACGTCGCCTTATGGCCACCCCCATACAGTATAACATCTCCTTGTGGCTGCCCCCATACAGTATAACATCTGCTTGTGGCTGCCCCCATACAGTATAACATCTCCTTGTGGCCCCCCCATACAGTATAACATCTCCTTGTGGCCCCCATACAGTATAACGTCTCCTTATGGCCACCCCCATACAGTATAACGTCTCCTTGCGGCTGTCCCCATACAGTATAACGTCTCCTTGTGGCTGCCCCCATACAGTATAACGTCTCCTTGTGGCTGCTCCCATACAGTATAACGTCTCCTTGTGGCTGCCCCCATACAGTTTAATGTCTCCTTGTGGCCCCCATATAGTATAACGTCTCCTTGCGGCCGGCCTCATACAGTATAATGTCTACTTGTGGCTGCCCCCATACAGTATAACGTCTCCTTGTGGCTGCCCCCATACAGTATAATGTCTTCTTGTGGCTGCCCCCATACAGTATAATGTCTCCTTGTGGCTACCCCATACAGTATAATGTCTCCTTGTGGCTGCCCCCATACAGTATAACGTCTCCTTGTGGCTGCCTCCATACAGTATAACATCTCCTTGTGGCTGCCCCCATATAGTATAACATCTCTTTGTGGCTGCCCCCATACAGTATAACGTCTGCTTGTGGCCCCCATACAGTATAATGTCTCCTTGTGGCTGCCCCCATACAGTATAAACGTCTCCTTGTGGCTGCCCCCATACAGTTTAATGTCTCCTTGTGGCCCCATATAGTATAACGTCTCCTTGCGGCCGGCCTCATACAGTATAATGTCTCCTTGTGGCTGCCCCCATACAGTATAACGTCTCCTTGTGGCTGCCCCCATACAGTATAATGTCTTCTTGTGGCTGCCCCATACAGTATAATATCTCCTTGTGGCTACCCCATACAGTATAATGTCTCCTTGTGGCTGCCCCCATACAGTATAACGTCTACTTGTGGCTGCCCCCATACAGTATAACATCTCCTTGTGGCTGCCCCCATATAGTATAACATCTCTTTGTGGCTGCCCCCATACAGTATAACGTCTGCTTGTGGCCCCTATACAGTATAATGTCTCCTTGTGGCTGCCCCCATACAGTATAACGTCTCCTTGTGGCTGCCACCATACAGTTTAATGTCTCCTTGTGGCCACCATACAGTATAACGTCTCCTTGCGGCCGGCCTCATACAGTATAATGTCTCCTTGTGGCTGCCCCATACAGTATAACGTCTCCTTGTGGCTGCCCCCATACAGTATAACGTCTCCTTGTGGCTGCCCCCATACAGTATAAACATCGCCATGTGCCCCCCCCCCCCATACAGTATAACGTCTCCTTGTGGCTGCCCCCATACAGTATAACG
Organism: Rhinella marina; assembly: GCA_900303285.1. Classification (NCBI taxonomy): domain Eukaryota; kingdom Metazoa; phylum Chordata; class Amphibia; order Anura; family Bufonidae; genus Rhinella; species Rhinella marina. The sequence goes on from ONZH01005686.1 coordinate 31,953, forward strand.
TCTCCTTGTGGCCCCCATACAGTATAACATCTCCTTGTGGCCCCCCCATACAGTATAACGTCTCCTTGTGGCTGCTCCCATACAGTATAACATCTGCTTGTGGCTGCCCCCATACAGTATAACATCTCCTTGTGGCCCCCCCATACAGTATAACATCTCCTTGTGGCCCCCATACAGTATAACGTCGCCTTATGGCCACCCCCATACAGTATAACATCTCCTTGTGGCTGCCCCCATACAGTATAACATCTGCTTGTGGCTGCCCCCATACAGTATAACATCTCCTTGTGGCCCCCCCATACAGTATAACATCTCCTTGTGGCCCCCATACAGTATAACGTCTCCTTATGGCCACCCCCATACAGTATAACGTCTCCTTGTGGCTGTCCCCATACAGTAATAACGTCTCCTTGTGGCTGCCCCCATACAGTATAACGTCTCCTTGTGGCTGCTCCCATACAGTATAACGTCTCCTTGTGGCTGCCCCATACAGTTTAATGTCTCCTTGTGGCCCCCCATATAGTATAACGTCTCCTTGCGGCCGGCCTCATACAGTATAATGTCTACTTGTGGCTGCCCCCATACAGTATAACGTCTCCTTGTGGCTGCCCCCATACAGTATAATGTCTTCTTGTGGCTGCCCCCATACAGTATAATGTCTCCTTGTGGCTACCCCATACAGTATAATGTCTCCTTGTGGCTGCCCCCATACAGTATAACGTCTCCTTGTGGCTGCCCCCATACAGTATAACATCTCCTTGTGGCTGCCCCCATATAGTATAACATCTCTTTGTGGCTGCCCCCATACAGTATAACGTCTGCTTGTGGCCCCCATACAGTATAATGTCTCCTTGTGGCTGCCCCCATACAGTATAACGTCTCCTTGTGGCTGCCCCCATACAGTTTAATGTCTCCTTGTGGCCCCATATAGTATAACGTCTCCTTGCGGCCGGCCTCATACAGTATAATGTCTCCTTGTGGCTGCCCCCATACAGTATAACGTCTCCTTGTGGCTGCCCCCATACAGTATAATGTCTTCTTGTGGCTGCCCCCATACAGTATAATGTCTCCTTGTGGCTACCCCCATACAGTATAACGTCTACTTGTGGCTGCCCCCATACAGTATAACATCTCCTTGTGGCTGCCCCCATATAGTATAACATCTCTTTGTGGCTGCCCCCATACAGTATAACGTCTGCTTGTGGCCCCCATACAGTATAATGTCTCCTTGTGGCTGCCCCCATACAGTATAACGTCTCCTTGTGGCTGCCACCATACAGTTTAATGTCTCCTTGTGGCCACCATACAGTATAACGTCTCCTTGCGGCTGACCTCATACAGTATAATGTCTCCTTGTGGCTGCCCCATACAGTATAACGTCTCCTTGTGGCTGCCCCCATACAGTATAACGTCTCCTTGTGGCTGCCCCCATACAGTATAACGTCTCCTTGTGGCTGCCCCCGCTGCCCCCATACAGTATAACATCTCCTTGTGGCCCCCATACAGTATAATGTTTCCTTGTGACCCCCATAAAGTATAACGTCTCCTTGTGGCCCCCATACAGTATAATGTCTCCTTGTGGCCCTTATACAGTATAACGTCTCCTTGTGGCTGCCCCATACAGTATAATGTCTCCTTGTGGCTGCCCTCATACAGTATAACGTCTCCTTTTGGCCCCCATACAGTATAATAAGATTTTCAGTAGGTCAGGTATACATTTCTTGGCAAATGGGGGTGTGACAGGGGAGGAGCCAGGTCAGCATGTGGGATGGGACATGGTTGTTGGGTGGAGTTAGGGGCCCCATTCATTCTTGCTATGGGGCCCAATGATTTCTATGTAAGCCCCTGCTCCAGCATGTGTAAGGTGGAATTCGAGCGAGTTGGAACATCTCAGATCAAGCAGTACAAGCGCAGACCGTTCTGTGACTGCAAGTCCAGGAGGGCCTTCTTAGCCTTAAGAATAGCTGAAATGCATACAAAGTCACATAATCTCCTGGACAAGGCCAGCACCTTCTGCAAGCCACAATACATTTTAAGAAAGCACGGTATCTCTAAATTTATTGCGTGCACCATACAGAGAGTATGTGTTATATAAAAACACCACAGCCACAATGTTCCTGCTATTGTTGCTGATCACCTTGCCCAATTTTACTTGGCAGGGTGACATCTAGAAGGAAATTTGCTGTTTAACCTCCTAACATTAAAATTGGAAAAACCCTCCCAAAAAGTCACTTTTTTAATTGTAGATTTTTAATGTGTATCTGCAGTAAATCTTGTTGGCTCACAACTCAGGGGATATTATTGCATTTTTAACCCCTTAGTGACATCACTTATTTTAGCCTTAAGGACCAATAATATTTCCCCCCTTTGTGTTCTAGCAGTTATAACTTTTTAATTTTTTTCCTCTAAATATTTTTGTTATTTTGTGGGATTGGTTGTAGTTTTTTTAGGAACCAAATTTAGGGAGAAAGATTAAAAAAACAGCAATTTTAACATTATCTTGTAGAATTTATGTAAAAACAACATAATTTTATTGTGTGGGTCAACACAATTATGACTATTTTTTTCTTTCTTCCTGAAGCCTGTCAGCTCTGAAACTGTCCCCCCCCCTCCTCTAGATTAATGGGGAGCAGGGGCAGCTGCTTTAACTGCTCATAGCTTTGGTTTGGTACCAGCTAGAGATATGGCCTGTGTACTGGCTCCTGTGAACAAGGCAGACATAGCAGAGCTGGAGAGGGTTCAGAGGCGGGCAATTAAAGTAATAACTGGAATGGGTGGAGTACAGTACCCAGAAAGATTATCAAAATTAGGCTTATTCACTTTAGAAAAATGACAACTTAGGGGAGATCTAATAACTATGTATAAATATATCAGGGGTCAGTACAGAGATCTCTCCCATGATCTATTTATCCCCAGAACTGTGACTGTGAAGAGGGGACATCCTCTGCGTCTGGAGGAAAGAAGGTTTGTACACAAACATAGAAGAGGATTCTTTACGGTAAGAGCAGTGAGACTATGGAACTCTCTGCCTGAGGAGGTGGTGATGGTAAGTTCAGTAAAAGAGTTCAAGAGGGGCCTGGATGTATTTCTGGAGGGTAATAATATTACAGGTTATAGTTACTAGAGATGGGTCGTTGATCCAGGGAGTAATTCTGATTGCCTGATTGGAGTCGGGAAGGAATTTTTTCCCCTAAAGTGGGGAAAATTGGCTTCTACCTCATAGGGTTTTTTTGCCTTCCTCTGGATCAACTTGTAGGAAAACGGGCCGAACTGGATGGACAGATGTCTTTTTTTGGCCTTATAAACTATGTTACTATGTTACTGTTATACCACAGGTTTTTCACCATTATTCCCTACTCGATTTCTAACAGTGATATCTCCTGTTTATCTTGGGCTAATGCTGTCATCCTGGAATGCCAGCTTTCAAACAAGACCAGGACCATGCTTCTAGCTGCTACCATTCAGGAGATATCAGCAGCTAAAGCAGCCCCTTCCTCCACTTCTGCCCAAGCTCAGCTCTTGCAGAACAGTTAAAGAGGACCTTTCACCACTCCTGACATGCCTGTTTTATTAGCTTCATGTATTTCCTGTGTAATGACAATTCTGGAGCATCTATTCTTATGTCTGTATGTTGTGCCATTCCTTTATTATTTGCACTAGAAGTTATGAATGAATTGCTATTTGTCTTCAGTAAGGGAACAGAGGGGAGGTGACCAGTTTGGGGTGTGTATCTTCACAGTCTGAACATGACAGCACTGATTGGATAGAGTCTAGGGTGACCAGACGTCCTCTTTTCCCCGGACATGTCCTACTTTTGGGCATTAAAAAAATGTCCGGGGGGAATTTGAAAATCGTCCGGGATTTTGTTGGACTGCCTCAAACTGTTTGAGTCAAACATAATTTATGTTTGACTCAAACAGTTTGAGGCAGTCCAACAAAGTCATTTTAACTTTTAAAATGGCCTTTAGGGTTAAAAATAATAAAAACAAACTCACCTTTTCCACTTGTGCGCGGCGCAGCCGGTCCGGTGTCTTCTTTCTTCTTTCTTGGCCTTGCAGGACGATCACCGCGCGGTGACGTCACCAAAGGTCCCTTTGCAGGTCCTGCAAGGGGAAAGAAGAAAGAAGACACCGGACCGGCTGCGCCGCGAACAAGTGGAAAAGGTGAGGTTTTTTAAATTATTTTTAACCCCTAAGGGCCATTTTAACAATTATTTTCTGTTATAACCATGTTATAAAGAAAAATAATAAAGGGAAGTTCGGGTCCCCATTCCCTGGGGTATAGTGTAATGGCATTACACTATACCCCAGGGAATGGGGGGACCCGAACTTCACTTTATTATCTTATTTCTGAAAAGAAGGACACCTTTTTTTTTTTCGCCCCCCCCCCCCCCCCAAAAAAAAATAAATAAATAAATTAAAAAAATAAAAGGTGTCCTCCTTTTCAGAAACCCAAATCTGGTCACCCTAATAGAGTCAGTCTGTGCAGGGACACACCCCAAACTGGTCACCTCCCCTCTGTTCCTTTACTGAAGACAAATAGCAATTCATTCATAACTTCTAGTGCAAATAATAAAGGAATGGCACAACATGGAGCCATAAGAATAGATGTTCCAGAATTGTTAGTACGTGGGGAATGCATGGATCTATTAAAACAGGCATGTCAGGAGTGGTGAAAGGTCCTCTTTAAGTACTTTTCCCAAGCTCAGGCAAAACAGTTAGGTGGTTAATGCCTCATTAACAAATGATGTGTGATTTCTCTTGACAAGGCTCTTCAGTTTTAAAACAGCATGGCAAGTGGAGCACAATATGCTTCCCCAGCAGAACCAAAGTACAGCACAATATACTGCCCCAGCAGAAACAAATGCCACAGTGCAGCTCAAGATGCTGCCCAAACAGAACTTCTCAGGGCTGTGTTAGATCATTATGTACCCAGCCCGTGGCTGTGTGGGGGGGCTCAAGTGACCCACTGGGCATTTTCCTTGTGGGGTCAATGGCCAGTCTGCCCTTGTTGACATGTGAGAGTACAAGTCACGACTGCCTTTTAAGAAATAATGGCAGCTAGGTATCTTCCGTTGAGACTGAGGGCACACCATCAGTTCCTAAAAGCAGTGGAATCCACTAAGTGGTTCGGCAATGACTACATATGCCAGTTAGAAACTGTATAAAATTTGGTTGAGCCTTTCAATCAAGGTTTCAGTGGTGCGGCCTATATACTGTAGATGACATTTCTAGAATTACAATTCATATGGTGTTTAAGTACAACTGATTCTCCCGTGTTGGTGGTTGTCACTACTCCCACCATTAGATATGCTCAGTAAGCATTTGAATCGTTTGGAGCCACAGCGAAAGGAACCTTTTTCTTGTTCTTCAGGAATTTTTTTTTTTTTTAGAGTCTGTGATGAGACCCATGCGGTAGACCTTCTCTTGAAACCTCTTCTGTAGAATTTCAGTTGTTTTTTTTAAGATGTTATCGTCTGAACAGTTTCTTCTTACTCGTTTCATCTGTCCACAAGGGATTTATTTTCCGCTTAAGGAAGTGACAACTACTAAAAGCAAGATAACTGTTCGCATCAACTTCTTTGAAGTATGTACTCGTTATGATGTGACCATCTTTAATCTGAGCAGGGTTCCGTGTGGACAATCATTGTGATTCAGTTCCTCAATGTACGTTTTGAGGGAGGTAGGGTCTCCTTTCCAGATAAAAATAATGTAATCTATATATCGTTTATAGAAACGAGCGAATCGAATTCCACGAAGTGGGATCCGAATTTCAGGATAAATTTGATTTGCCTCAAAGCCGAATTTCCTTGTGCTTAGTGTTAGCGAATCGATTTAATCTGAAATAGTGTAAAAGACAAAATAAATCATACTTATCTCCTCCATTTGGTCGCAATGGGCCGCCAGCCTCCATCTTGATTGGAGATCTTGGCCGAAATCCCATGTGTGGTGACGTATGTTGTTGCCACGCTGGCCGGCATGATGACATAATCTCACTCCCTGCAAGATTTCGCTCCAGATCTTCAAGCAAGATGGCGGCGGCCGGCCCGTCGCTAGCAAATGGAGGGGGTAAGTTTGATTACATTTTTTTAACCCCTTCACGACCGCCATACGGCTATATACGTCCTATCTGCACATGCCCCGTGCAGATAGCACGTATATAGACGTGCAGGCGGCCCTTTAATCCCAGCGCTGATCAGCGCTGGGATTAAAGCTCCTGCTCCTGCAATCTAGCAGGAGCAGGTCGGGTACCGGCTCACAGACAGAGCGGGGACCCTGAGGAGAAGACAGGAGCGGTTTATTACCGCTTCTGTCTTCTCCTAAGCCGGAGAAGAGACTTACCTGCTCAGCCGGCGCAGCAGGAATGAAGCGGCAGCGCCGCTTCCTGTGTTAGTCCCGGCGGTCACGTCTCGGGGCCAGAGCAGTGCTGCAGGGTCTAAGGAGACCCTGATCAGCTCTGCCTGTGTGTAATGAGCCCCCAGGGGGCTGTTTTCCCCTGTAACTGGGGCTCCTGTGGATGCCCCAGTTACAGTGGAAACAATGGGAAAAAAAAGTGTTAAAAAAAGAAAAAAAAAAAAGTCAGTCCTCCAGAGGTCTTTTAATGACCTCCTGGGGGGCATATTAGTTGTCAAAAATAAATTAATATATAAGTAAAAAAAAAAAGTGTAAAAAAAAAAAAAATTAAACACGCAGTCGCCAATAAAAACAGTCACCATAGTTGCCCCGTCAAATAAAATCTATACATGCTATATATCAAAATGATCATCATCAAATAGGGAACCCATTGCAATAATTAATTTGTGCGTCAGTTTTAATATTTAAAAAAAAAAATCTATAATTAAAAAAAATCCTTTTTTTTAATAAGAATTAGCAGTTTTTGTCTAAATTAAACCTAAAAAAATATAAAATATCTTTAAAAAAACCATTCTAATAATAAGTCCTAAGTGTCAAGTAAAAAAAATTGCAAAAATTATTTTCGTATTCAAACGAAAAAAAAATTAGGGTCACTAAGCCACCATGTGCCCAAATCACAAAAAGTTGCCTGGACATTCAGGCCTTTTATAGGTCCGGTCATGAAAGGGTTAATGTTAATTTCACACTGTTTTTACACTCAGCTGCCACGATCATTTATGAATGCGGCATCTGAGGGGTACAATGATGGGGCCGGCTCTATCGCACATCCTTGTCATTGTACCCGCTACTTGCAAAAAAATGTGCTTCGTGACGAAGTTATTTGTCACGAAGCAAATTTTTGGGTAAAATTCGGCAGCCGAATCAAACTTTTCATAAATTCGCTCATCTCTAATTGTTTATAAAAAGTGATATCATGATGACATAGGAGGCCTTCATAAAAAGGTTGGAATAGGAAGGAGCAAATTTAGTGTCAGAAGTGAGGGGGAATTGTGAAATGCTACTACTACAGGCCGTACCGCTGGTGCCGACTATGCTGCTGCTCCTGCTTCATATATTTTCCATGATTTAACCCCTTAAGGCCGAAGCTACTTTTACACTTAATGCCGAAGCCACATTTTTTAAATCTGCCATGTGTCACTTTATTAATTCATAACTTTGGGATTCTTTCACCGATTCGACTGATTCCAAGATTGTTTTTTCGTGACATATTGTACTCCACGACAGTGGTAAATTTGAGTCAATATAAATCACCTTTATTTATAAAAAAAATCCTAAATTTACAGAAAATTTGGAAAATTGTGTAATTTTCAAACTTTGAATTTCTCTGCTATTAAGGCAGATAGTGATTCCTCACAAAATAGTTATTACTTTACATTTCCCATATGTCTACTTTATGTTGCCATCATTTTGTAGATGTAATTTTATTTTTTGGGGATGTTAGAAGGCTTAGAATTTTAGAAGCAATTCTTAAAATTTTTAAGAAATTTTCCAAAACCATTTTTTTAAGCACCAGTTCAGTTCTGAAGTCACTTTGTGGGGCTAACATAATAGAAACCACCATAAATTACCCCATTTTAGAAACTACACCCCTCAAGGTTTTCAAAACTAATTTTACAAACTTTGTTAACCCTTTATGTATTCCACAAGATTTAAAGGAAAATGGAGATGACATTTCAAAATTTCACTTTTTTTTGCAGATTTTCCATTTTAATCAATTTTTCCTGTAACACATCAAGGGTTAATAGCAAAAAAAACCTCAAAAACTATTACCCTGATTCTGCGATTTACAGAAACACCCCACATGTGATTGTAAACTACTGTATGGGTGCATGGGAAAGCGCAGAAGGAAAGGTGCGCCAGATGGTTTTTGGAGGGCGAATTTTGCTGGACTGGTTTTTAGACACCATGTCCCATTTGAAGCCCCCCCGATGCACCCCTACAGTAGAAACAACCAAAAAGTGCCCATATTTTGGAAACTAAGGGATAAGGTGACAGTGTTATTGATACTATTTTGGGGTACATATGATTTTTGATTACACTTTTTACTAGGCAAGGTAAACAAAAATGGCTGTTCTGGCTCAGTTTTTTTTTTTTTTTACTGTGTTCACCTGAGGGGTTAACTAATGTGATATTTTTGTAGAGCAGGTTGTTACGGACGTGGCAATACCTAACATGTATAGTTTTTTTATTTATTTAAGTTTTACACAATAATATAATTTTTGAAACAACAAAATCGTGTTTTAGTGTCTCTATTGTCTGAGAGCTGTAGCTTTTTTATTTTTTGGGCAATTGTCTCAGGTAGGGCCTCATTTTTTGCGGGAAGAGGTGACGGTTAGATTGGTACTATTTTGAGGGGTATATGCCTTTTTGATCGCTTGGTATTACACTTTTTGTGATGTAAAGTTACAAAAAATAGCTTTTTTGACCCTGTTTTTATTTGAGTTTTTTTACTGTGTTCACCTGAGGGGTTAACTAATGTGATATTTTTGTAGAGCAGGTTGTTACGGACGTGGCGATACCCAACATGTATAGTTTTTTTTATTTATTTAAGTTTTACACAATAATATCATTTTTGAAACAAAAAAATCATGTTTTAGTGTCTCCATTGTCTGAGAGCTGTAGTTTTTTTATTTTTTGGGCAATTGTCTCAGGTAGGGGCTCATTTTTTGCGGGAAGAGGTGACGGTTAGATTGGTGCTAGTTTGAGGGGCATACGCCTTTTTGATCACTTTGTATTACACTTTTTGTGATGTAAAGTGAAAAAAAATGGCTTTTTTTACCCTGTTTTTATTTTATTTTTTTTACGGTGTTCACCTGAGGGGTTGGGTCATGTGATATTTTTATAGAGCGGGTTTTTACGGACGCGGCGATACCTAATATGTTAAGGTATTTTATTTTCTTCATTTTTAATCAATTAACATGTGCTTATATGGGGAAAAATGGGATTTTTTTTTTACTTTTTTATTTTTTTTTACACTTTTTTTTTTACACTTTTTGACTCAGACCCACTTGGTTCTTGAAGATCCAGTGGGTCTGGTGTTTTACAATACACTGCAGTACACTGTATAGTGTACTGCAGTGTATTTTCATTCATAGTAAGCTTTACCATGGCAAGCCGGACAAAAGCGTCCGGTTGCCATGGTAACCATCGGAAGCATCCGGTTGTCATGGCAACCATCGGACGCGTCCGGTTGCCATGGCAACCATCGGGAGCGTCCCCCGGTTGCCATGGCAACCATCGGGACGCTGCCACAGCAGAGCAGCGTCCCGATGGGAGGGAGCTCCCTCCCTCTCTCCTCCGCACACCATCGGTGCGCTGCCAGAGCACCGCAGCGCCCGATGGGAGAGGGAGGGAGCCCTGTTAACCCTTTCCATACTGTGGTCCCTACGGACCGCGGCATGGAAGGGGTTAAACGGCCGACATCGCTGCCAGCAGCGATGTCGGCCGTTTGAAGCAGAGTGTCAGCTGTACGCTGATACTCTGCTTCACCGCTCGGCCATCCTGACATCGAGGAGGGGGGGGGGGAATGTATTACAAAATTTAACTGCAGGAAAAACTGTGGGGTGGGGGGACGGGGGGGGGTCTGCAAACATTTTATGAGGATCTGATCCCCGCAGTCTCGGACTGCGGGGATCAGATCCTTTCAACCAGCACACGCGTATCCTGTGATTGGCTAGTCTGACCAGACTAGCCAATCACAGCGATCGCTGGCCCGGGACCGCCCCCATTGGTCCCGGGCTGGTTAGCTGAGACCCCTGGCTGTAATTAACAGCCGGGGTCTCAGCGCTGTCACCATGTCATCAGACATGGTGACAGTTTAATGCCATGACGGCTTATCCCGTCATGGGGCGGCAAGCGGCTCCTGCCCATGACGGGATAAGCCGTCATTCGGCGTTAAGGGGTTAATTTATATAATTTTCATCTACATTAAAGCAAAACACATTTGGTAATCATATATAACCTGCACTAAAGATTAGAAAAATGGTGATTTTTGTTTACATTAAAATCTATGGGGTTCATTTATTATCTAGAAACACGCCTATATTAGGTTATTTGTGTCCCAATCTGCGTCTGTTTTAGGCGTAGAAAATGGTCAAAATGTAAGTCAACAAGGAAGCTGGCTTACATTTAGACTGGTGCTGGATGCGCCAGTGCCTCTTCATAACTTTGGCGGCTCCACCACCAAATATAGGGATTATTAAGACCGGCATCTAAAACGCTGATCTTAATAAATGAGCCCCTATGTTTGTATTATGGTAAGAAAACCACAATTCATACGTAACTCTCCACTGGAAAGTACTCTGCATTGCAGAAAGAAAAAGCTGTAGGATAGCAGTGATATTCACATGCCAGTGTAGTTATGAATATTAATAAACATAATGATGAACCAGCAGAATCTGGCAGCTTTGGAAACACTTGAAATAAAGAAGTGGCTTGGAAAGGTTTTGGCATTTTCCCCTTATGTGTGGTAAAGATGAATGCACTTTTTGTATAACACGCAGAAGCCTCGGGTAGCACTGTCATAAAAAAGTTTCCATTTTCTCTAGCAGCTGAATGGGGTTTATGTTTGCAGAGTTCTGAATTGTTTGATGTGGGCAAAAGGCTGCTTTTCCTCTTAGGACAGTCTTCAAACAACCCTGTGGACATTATAAAATCCAGAGCAGATTAAAAAAAAACATGTACATAATTTCTTTCACTTACTTAAAGAGGACCTTTCACGACTTTGAAAAAATGAAACTGCACTATGTACCAGATGAAAAAATGAAACTGCACTATGTACCAGCTGTAACCTGCTCACAGCAGGGTTGAACTCCTTCGCCCTGCTGTGAGCGGTCCGCTCTGATTGGACAGCGCTCACAGCAGGGTAGAAGCAACACCCATTGAGGAACAGGGAGTCTCCTCCTCACTGTTCCGATGCTTGTTAATTAGCATAAAGCCCGGCAGAAGAACGGGGGACCCGTGTGAAGCCACCGGGGGACCATTTGGAAAAAAAACAACGCTGCTCGCATCAGTGTTGGACACACTATCAGGTACATAGTGCAGTTTCATTTTTTCAAAGTCGTGAAAGGTCCTCTTTAAAGAGTTTTTCTGCTACTTTTATATTGATGGTACAGATGTAGCCACCATTATTTTGACAGGCTTAGGCCCCTTTCACACGAGCGAGTTTTCCGCGCGGGTGCAATGCGTGACGTGAACGCATAGCACCCGCACTGAATCCTGACCCATTCATTTCAATGGGTCTGTGCACATGAGCGTTTTTTTTTCACGCATCAGTTCTGCGTGAAAAACGCAGAATATAGAACATGCTGCGTTTTTCATGCAGCCCTGGCTCCATAGAAGTGAATGGAGCTTCAGTGAAAAACGCATTGCATCCTGAAGCAAGTGCGGATACAATGCATTTTTCACTGAAGGTTGCTAAGAGATGTTGTTTGTAAACCTTCAGTTTTTTATCACGCGTGTGAAAAACGCATCAAAACGCATCGCACCCACGCGGAAAAAACTGAACAACTGAATGCAAATGCAGACAGAAATGACTGCATTTAAATGGTGTCGTCCCAGCAGATGGCATTTATTATGTAGAGAAAGTGAATACAAGGCCCTTTCTAATGTATTGTGATTGTCCATATTGCCTCCTTTGCTGGCTTCATTCATTTTTCCATCACATTATAGACTGTTCATTTCCAAGGTTTATGACCACCCTACAACCCAGTAGCTAAGAAGAGGCGCTGGCCTCTCTGGTGGACAGGACCGTGGGAGCACACCTAGGCACGCATGTGCAGCAGATCCAGTCCCAGCCACCTTGTATCTGCTCTACAGCAGTGGTCATGACCCCTTGATATGAGCAGTGTATAATGTGATGGAAAAATGAATTGAGCCAGCAAAGGAATAAATATGGATAATAACAATACATTAGTAAGTGGCTTCTATTAACTTTCTCTACATGATAAATGCCATTTGCTGAAGTCAGACAACCCCTTTTAATGTGTAGTTTATGAACACTGTGATAGTTGACATTCATTTTCATGTGGTACACCTGGAATGTGCATTCTGAAGATTTGTATGTGCAACGGTCCAGCCGCAGGGCTCGTGAGATATAATGATTATTGTGTCACAGGTGTGGTGTTGCCGATGGTTACTCATGGTTTGGTGACTCCCTGGGCCGGCGTGCAGTGGATGGAGGGGGGACACTACTTCCCTCGGGGCACACTCTGTACTCAGGACCCCTGCCGGATGGTGAGGCGAGGTGCCCTTGATATTAACTTTTATAGTGTCAGTTGGCTGGGTCCTGGAATACCGTAACGCCAGTGTCTTAAGTAGACACGAACTTTTGGAGTAGGAGTGAAGAGGAGATAGTTTCTGATGTAAAACAGGGGAACTTTTACTTAAAGGGACATTCCCATCTTAGACAATGGGGGCATATCGCTAGGATATGCCCCCATTGTCTTATAGGTGCGAGTCCCACTGCTGGGACCCGCACCTATATTGAGAACGAAGCGGGGGAGCTCTGAGTCCTCCAGACCCGCACCTATAAGATAAGATCCTAGCGATATGCCCCCATTGTCTAAGATGGGAATACCCCTTTAATTCTTGAATCCTCCTTATTGTACAGATTATGCACACAGAGATGGCATACAAAATGATAGGTATGGTAGGCTTTCCAAGAAGGCTGGGTCTCTCATTTCCAATACAAAGTCTCTAAGAAGACAGTCAGGCTTTGGGTACAGTTTAAGAATTAAATTCACACTCCAGAAGGGTAACGTGTGACTCAGATTTATGGATAATAGTGCACTTATAACATAGTAACATAGTAACATAGTTTATAAGGCCGAAAAAAGACATCTGTCTTCAGTTCGGCATGTTTTTCTACAAGTTGATCCAGAGGAAGGCAAAAAAAACCCTGTGAGGTAGAAGCCAATTTTCCCCACTTTAGGGGAAAAAATTCCTTCCCGACTCCAATCAAGCAATCAGAATTACTCCCTGGATCAACGACCCATCTCTAGTAACTATAACCTGTAATATTATTACACTCCAGAAATATATCCAGGCCCCTCTTGAACTCTTTTAGTGAACTTACCATCACCACATCCTCAGGTAAAGAGTTCCATAGTCTCACTGCTCTTACCATAAAGAATCCTCTTCTATGTTTGTGTACAAACCTTCTTTCCTCCAGACGCAGAGGATGTCCCCTCGTCACAGTCACAGTCCTGGGGATAAATAGATCATGGGAGAGATCTCTGTACTGACCTCTGATATATTTATACATAATTATTAGATCTCCCCTAAGTCGTCTTTTTTCTAAAGTGAATAAGCCTAATTTTGATAATCTTTCTGGGTACTGTAGTCCACCCATTCCAGTTATTACTTTAGTTGCCCGCCTCTGAACCCTCTCCAGCTCTGCTATGTCTGCCTTGTTCACAGGAGCCCAGAACTGTACACAGTACTCCATGTGTGGTCTGACTAGTGATTTGTAAAGTGGCAGGACTATGTTCTCATCACGGGCATCTATGCCTCTTTTGATGCAACCCATTATCTTATTGGCCTTGGCAGCAGCTGTCTGACACTGGTTTCTACAGCTTAGTTTGCTGTTCACTAAAATTCCTAGGTCCTTTTCCATGTCAGAGTTACCCAATATTTTACCATACAGTATGTACTGGTGACTTGCATTATTCCTTCCCATATGCATAACCTTACATTTGTCAGTGTTAAACCTCATCTGCCACTTCTCGGCCCAAGCCTCCAGTCTATCCAGATCCATCTGTAGCAGTGTACTGTCCTCTTCTGTGTTAATTACTTTACACAGTTTAGTGTCATCTGCAAAAATTGATATTTTACTGTGCAAGCCTTCTACAAGATCATTAATAAATATATTGAAGAGAATAGGACCCAATACAGACCCCTGTGGTACCCCACTAGTGACAGTGACCCAATCTGAATATGTGCCGTTAATAACCACCCTCTGTTTTCTATCACTGATCCAGTTACTTACACATACAGACATTTTCTCCCAGGCCAAGCATTCTCATTTTATATACTAACCTTTTATGTGGTACCGTGTCAAATGCTTTGGAGAAGTCCAGATATACGACATCCATTGATTCGCCGCGGTCCAGATTAGAACTTACCTCCTCATAGAAACTGATTAAATTGGTTTGACATGACCGATCCCTCATGAAGCCATGCTGATATGGAGTTATTTGCTTATTTTCATTGAGGTACTCCAAGATAGTATCTCTTAGAAAACCCTCAAACAGTTTACCCACGACAGATGTTAAACTTACCGGCCTATAATTCCTGGGCTCTGTTTTTGGACCCTTTTTGAATATTGGCACCACATTTGCTATGCGCCAATCCTGTGGAACACTCCCTGTCAGTATAGAGTCCTTAAATATCAGAAATAAGGGTCTGGCGATGACATTACTTAATTCTCTTAGGATACGGGGGTGTATGCCATCCAGTCCTGGCGATTTGTCTATTTTAATCTTTTTAAGACGCAGCTCTACTTCTTCCTGGGTCAGACGGGGCACTTTTAATGGGGAATTTACTTTTATATTCTGCATTTCATCTGACAGTTTATTTTCCTCAGTGAATACAGTGGAGAAAAAGATATTTAGTAGCTTTGCTTTCTCCTCATCGCTCTCTGCAACTCTCCCCTCATTACTCTGTAAGGGGCCGACACCTTCAGGTTTATACTTTTTACCATTTATATAATTAAAGAACATTTTAGGGTTAGTTTTACTCTCTTTGGCGATTAATCTCTCGGTCTCTAGTTTGGCTGTTTTTATTTGCCTTTTACATATTCTATTTTTTTCCTCATAGTTTTTCAATGCTTCCTCGCTCCCCTCCAGTTTTAGTGATTTAAATGCTTTCTGTTTGTCATTTATTGCTTTCTTTACGGCTCTATTTATCCACATTGTTTTTTTCTTGTTCCTTAACCTTGTATTCCCATAAGGTATGTACCTCTCACAATTAGATAGTAGGATGCTTTTAAAAATATCCCATTTTGTGGCTGTATTTTTATTTTTGAGGACTTTGTCCCAGTTAGTTAGGCCTATGGCCTCTCTTAGTTGACTAAATTTTGCTTTTTTGAAGTTCTGTATTTTTGTTCCTCCCTGAAGAAACGCTCTTTTGAATGACAGTTGGAAGGTTATTATATTATGATCACTATTTCCCAGGTGTCCCCCGACCTGCACATCTGTTGTTCTGTCAGGTCTATTGGTTAATACTAAGTCCAGCATGGCCGTCCCTCTAGTCATGTCCTGAACCAGTTGGGAAAGGTAATTGTCTTTGGTTATTTCCAGGAACCTGTTTCCTTTATTAGATATACAGGTTTCAGTTTCCCAGTCTATATCTGGGTAGTTGAAATCCCCCATAATAACGACCTCATTATGTTTTGCCGCCTCGTCTATTTCATTTAGAAGTAGATTTTCTGTGGACTCTGGTATATTAGGTGGTTTATAATAAAGTCCTATTAGTATTTTATTATTGTTTTTGGCTCCATTTATTTCTACCCACAGTGACTCCACATCTTCATGTCCCTCACTTATATCTTCCCGGAGTGTGGGCTTTAGACAGGACTTTACATAAAGGCAGACCCCTCCCCCTCTCCAGTTTTGGCGATCCTTTCTAAACAGACTGTAACCCTGTACGTTAACTGCCCAGTCATAGGTATCATCCAGCCATGTCTCAGTTACTCCCACTATGTCATAGTCCTCCTCACACATCACTAATTCCAGTTCACCAGTTTTATTAGTCCGGCTTCTGGCATTAGTGTACATACTAGAGATGAGCGAACGTGCTCGAAACGAACACTGTACTGCTCGGCTCCCCTGCGCTCGCATGGGCGCAGGCAGCAGATTCCGTCCTCCTGAGGAGGACGGAAGTGGCTGCCTCCGGCCATGCGAACGCAGGGGAGCCGAGCGATACAGTGCTCGTTTCGAGGACGTTCGCTCATCTCTAGTACATACAGTTAAAAGGTTTATATATATTTTTTCCCCTACACCTTTCCTTCTGAATTATCATCTGGCAATTTTCCTCAGGGGCTGTGGAGCGTCTCCTGGGAACTTGTTAGTGACGGAGTCCAAAACAATTAAAATATGGATTACCTCCATTTGGTGTAACGCCTTGTGGCACTTTGATCTGGCTGTGGAATTAATGATGACTTCACTGGCTTTTAGGTTTCCCAGTGGCATTTGAGGTTAGGATTCCAGGAAAGCTGCTGGACCCTGCTTCTCCACTGTGTTCTGCTAACTCACTACACTGCACTCTCTCTCCAACCACCAACTTTATCCTCCTCTGTACAGAGGGGTGGCAGCAGATGACCAGCTCCATCTAGAGGCTAGGAGTGTAACTATCTACATCAGCCTAATGGATAGCCTTACCATATATACAATATGACAGTTTGAAGTGAACCACTGTTAGTGGGACGCTGCATATGATGTCTGGTCTATTTTAGCAAACAATTCCTGTAGAAATTGTGTGTTTATCCAGAATCCAGGATCCACGAGAAGGCAACTATGAGATAAAGCAATCTGCATCCTGAAGGTTATGGTATATGTCTCTCCATTCAGTGCTGCTCTAGGCTCTCACATGGCCTGTTGGAGGATATTGCTATACTGCTTCAATACATCATTCATGTCTACTCATGGTCTTATTGCAAACTGAATGACCCAAATGCTTGCTATTCACAGATTTGTTTTCATGGATCTTCTTACAAAATAAATCATAGCTAATAGACATTTTTAAAGGCTCCATAAAATTCTACAATCTAAATCTTTTATTTTTTTATGCCAAAAGCAATTTTAACGTTATGAAAACTAAAATAATAAGTGCATTTGTTAATGGCAAACCTTGCATGTAATGATACCCAAGGGGAAATCTTACAGAGATGATGGCTCTTGCCTCCAGTGTAACAGGAGATCACTAGTTCCTAACCTTCACAATAACACCAAAGTAGCAATTATCTTGATAACTAAATTACAGGTTGATTTGTCGTATAGAGCAAAATTACTGACTGTTTGAAAGCACTCTCAGAAGGTTATTAGTAACATACTCTTATATAGTATTCACTTGCACACTGGAGTCAAGAAAAACGGAATATAGATCCTGCCCTTACAGGGATAACATGTCTATGGTGAAAGGATGGTGGGCTTCGATAAACCTGCTTTGTGCCTCTTTATTTTAAAGGGATTTCCAGTTTTGCATCAACATCCTTTAAACTAATAATTTATAAAGGTAATGTATTTCTTTTACCTTTGGGCCACCTGCACACGTTGTGGATTACACATTTTTTTCCACATTGATTCCACTGCAGAAAAACCTCA
Organism: Rhinella marina; assembly: GCA_900303285.1. Taxonomy (NCBI): domain Eukaryota; kingdom Metazoa; phylum Chordata; class Amphibia; order Anura; family Bufonidae; genus Rhinella; species Rhinella marina. The sequence goes on from ONZH01005686.1 coordinate 49,687, forward strand.
GAGTAAGGCCTCTTTCACACGAACGTTGTGTTTTGCGGTCCGCAAATTGCGGATCCGCAAAAAATACAGATGTCGTCCGTATGGCATCCGTTTTTTTTTTTGCGGATCCATTGTAACAATGCCTATCCTTGTCCGTAAAGCGGCCAAGAATAGGACATGTTCTATTTTTTTTGCGGTCTACGGAACAGACATATGGATGCGGACAGCACACAGTGTGCTGTCAGTATTTTTTGCGGACCCATAGAAATGAATGGGTCCGCATTTTATCAGTAAAAAATGCGGATCAGAGCCCGCAAAAATACTGTCGTGTGAAAGAGGCCTTATGCCATTCCCATGTTACTGTTTGGTCAGTGTTCCATCAGTGATATTGAGCCCAAACCAGGTGCAGTTCTAAACACAGAACATGTGCAGATCTTTCCTTTATACCAGGGATGCCCAGCCTTCGGCCCTCCAGCTGTTGCAAAACTACAACTCCCAGTATGCCCTAATAGCTGTAGGCTGCCCAGGCAAGCTGTAGGCTGTCCCTGCTTTATACCTTAGGTCTGTGGATGTTTCACTCCTGGTTTTGGCTCACAATCACTGAAGGAAATCATTGACCAAAACACTGAAGTGTGAATGAGGCTCAATACAGAGTAATACAGTACCAGTAAAGTGTATGAGATTAGACTAACCTCGTGTACACCTTGTTTTTTTGTTTCCTGAGGAAATTGACCTTCTGTACACATTTTCATATCCTCAGCATGTCAATTCTTTGTGCAATTCTTTTGTGTGGATTTCACCCCTTTCAAGGCAAGGGTTAAATCTGCGGAAAACCGCATCAAATGTACTCTAAAAACTGCAAGTGACACATGCAGTTTTTGGTGCGTATTTATTGGGTCATTTATCAAACTGGTGTAAAGTAGAACTGGCTTAGTTGCCCATAGCAACCAATCTGATTCCATCTTTCATTTTCCAAAGGAGCTGTCAAAAATGAAAGGTGGAATCTGATTGGTTGCTATGGGCAACTAAGCCAGTTCTGCTTGACACCAGTTTGATAAATGACCCCACAGGTGTGGAAATACATAGAAATCTGCACAGAAATTCATTTGGAATTTCTGCTAGCTTTATTACTCCTATCTTCTATTCTGGGCTGTGGTCACATGAACATGTCCATGCTGTTCTTTCTTACTTCCTGCTATGTCCATGGATGTCATAGTAACAACAGTGGCAGTGATAGGGCATTGTCTATTTAACTAGCTGGCGGGAGGATCTATTAACTAGCTGGGTATTGTTAGGGGTGGAGCTGGAGATGTGATAAGAGAAAGTAGAAGTGCATCATGGGTTTGGTAGGATACAGCAACAGGAAGTGCTACATACAGGATGTAATAAACCAGAGTGATCTGTTTACATGGTGACAACGGCCCAGGAGAGTTCTGAAAAAGAAAAGTATGAGGAAGTGTACATGAAGTAAGTAACTACATGAATATGTAAAATACTATAGTAATCCAGTAAAACCCCTTTAACTTTTTATAAATAATAATGAAAATTGTGACCACCGTAAGTTTATTTTGCTTCCAGTCCACACAGCCTATTATCAAAAATGAATTACATGCCATTGTAAAAGAATCCAGCACAAAATACAATAGTAAAAGAAAACCGGGTCCAATTACAGCCTAAGCCAGGCACAGTTTTCCCCCATTACAGCATGTGCAAGGCTAAGATGAAAATATTACTTCATACTCCTGCCACAGATGCCCTGGACATTCTGCAGTAGTCACAGATGCCTCTGTTACAGTCTATTGTATTCAGTTGCCCGGTTACAGTCTGCGCTAGCCACAGGTACCCTAGTAACAGCCTGCGTCAACCTCAATTGCTCTTGTTACAGTCTGCACAAGCCATAGATGTCCACACATCTGCCTGCACCATCCACAGGTGCTAACTTACAGCCTTTTCCAGCCACAGATATTTCTTATTTAGAGCAACTCCTACTTCTCTTCATTAATTTGCTTCCAGTGCATCACTTTTTAATGATTCTGGTCTAACCTGTGACTATAACAGCTTTTTTTACCCTAAATGAAACTGAATCCGCTATGGTTTGCTGGTAGCTTCTACATCTTCTGTCCTGCCATTTCCACTCTCTTGCTACTTCCAAATAACTTTGGGTGAAATAGTATGTAGTTAATGAACTTAAGAAAATCATATTCTATGTGATTGTATAAAAAAAGATGAATGTTATACTGAAATATCCATAGGTAATTCAAAATTCTCATTTTAGGTGGCGATATTCCACCACAAATACTTGCAGAGATTAAGGAAACCAACGTTGTCTTGAAAGAGGTTCGAGACCTTCTGAAAAAGCAGGTAACTTCTTTTAGCTATTCTTTTAGCTACTCATAAACGCAGTACTGTTCAATTACTATTAAAAATTTCTACAATATTATGCCTCATTCACACATCAGTGTTTTGGTCATTGATTTCCATCAGTGATTTTGAGCCAAAACTAGGTGCGTCTCTAAACACAGAACAGGTGCAGATCTTTCCCTTATACCTTATGCAGTGCCTTGGGAAAGTATTCGGCCCCCTGGAACTTTTCAACCTTTTGCCCCATTTCAAGCTTCAAACAAAAAGATATAACATTTTAAATTTTTGGTGAAAAATCAACAACAAATGGGTCACAATTGTGAAGTGGAACGAAATGTATTGGATCATTTAAACTTTGTTTGTAATAATAAAACTGAAAAGTGGGCTGTGCAAAATTATTCAGCCCCCTTGGATTAATACTTTGTTGCGCCACCTTTTGCTGCGATTACAGCTGCAAGTCGCTTGGGGTATGTCTCAGCGACTTGCACATCAAGAGACTGAAATTCTTGCCCATTCTTCCTTGCAAAACAGCTCGAGCTCTTTGAGGTTGGATGGAGAGCGTTTGTGAACAGCAGTTTTCAGCTCTTTCCACATATTCTCAATTGGATTCAGGTCTGGACTTTGACTTGGCCATTCTAAGACCTGGATACGTTTATTTTTGAACCATTCCATTGTAGATTTTGCTTTATGTTTGGGATCATTGTCTTGTTGGAAGATAAATCTCCGTCCTAGTCTCAGGACTCCAACAGTCCATCTCTGATCAGTCTTCTCCTTGTTTGAGATGAAAGTTTAGAGGGACGGCCGGGTCTTGGTAGATTTGCAGTGGTCTGATACTCCTTCCATTTCAATATGATCGCTTGCACAGTGCTCCTTGGGATGTTTAAAGTTTGGGAAATCTTTTGGTATCCAAATTCGGCTTTAAACTTCTCCACAACAGTATCACGGACCTGCCTGGTGTGTTCCTTGGTCTTCATGATGCAGAACCCTGAGACTATCACATAACAGGTGCATTTATACGGAGACTTGATTACACACAGGTGGATTCTATTTATCTTCATCAGTCATTTAGGACAACATTGGATCATTCAGAGATCCTCAATGAACTTCTGGAATGAGTTTTCTGAACTGAAAGTAAATGGGCCGAATAATTTTGCATGCCCATCTTTTCAGTTTTATTATTACAAAAAAAGTTTAAATGATCCAATAAATTTCGTTCCACTTCACAATGGTGACCCACTTGTTGTTGATTCTTCACCAAAAATTTAAAATGTTATATCTTTTTGTTTGAAGCCTGAAATGTGGCAAAAGGTTGAAAAGTTCCAGGGGGCCAAATACTTTCGCAAGGCACTGTATATGTGGAGAATCCAATCCTGGTTTTGGCTCACAATTTCTGATGGAAATCACTGACCAAAACACTGACGTGTGAATAAGGCTTTATTGTTAGGACTGAAGGTGTGTACTCCACCAGAAAGTGTCCAGTCCTCAGAATGAAGGAGCCACAGTGCTAATTAGGCCCTGTTCACATCTATTTTTTTACATTTTGCTTATACATTGTTCCAGGAAAAGCTCCCATAATATACATGAAACAAGGTTGTGTAAGGTAAGTGGATGTGGAGCCTCTGTTTCATTGAACAGATTTGACTTAGGGCTACTACTAAGGGTATTGTCCCGGCGGCTTACTGGTTTTCCCCCTTCTACCCCTATACAGGCATATGGACTCCACTGTAGGGGATCCAGCTGCCTGCTACATCTTGGAGTAGTCTCTGTTCAGTGACTGCTATCCCACTGAGGTCAAGAGGCACCGATGCAGAGCACATCAGGGGCATCAGACAAACCGTAGCCAGAGTCAAGCTGAGGTTAGGGCAGGCAGGACTCAAGCACAAATAGTCAATATAACAGCGTACATTTGCAGGGTCTAATAAACTAGGTAAAATACCACTTAGGGCTCGTTCTCATCACCGTTCAGCCCTTCCGTTCTCCTGCTCCATTATAGGAACAGGAGAATGGAAAGGATGGATTCGGGACATAATTGAGCTGAACAGAGCCTACGGACCCCATAGAAAATATTGGGGTCCGTTAGGTTTCCGCTCAGAAGATGATTTTTGGAGCGGAGACAAAAGTTGTGCACGCAGGATATTATGCTGTACTATTCCATACTCTATTTTTGCATTATTATGACATTCCCCTTTAAAAGTGCCCTGTCTGACCCAGGAAGAAGTACAGCGACTTCTTAAAAAGATTAAAGTAGACAAATCGCCAGGACCGGATGGCATACACCCCCGTATCCTAAGAGAATTAAGTAATGTCATCGTCAGACCCTTACTTCTGATACTTAAGGACTCTATACTGACAGGGAGTGTTCCACAGGATTGGCACATAGCAAATGTGGTGCCAATATTCAAAAAGGGTCCAAAAACAGAGCCCGGGAACTATAGGCCGGTAAGTTTAACATCTGTCGTGGGTAAACTGTTTGAGGGTTTTCTAAGAGATGCTATCTTGGAGTACCTCAATGAAAATAAGCAAATAACTCCATATTAGCATGGCTTCATGAGGGATCGGTCATGTCAAACCAATTTAATCAGTTTATATGAGGAGGTAAGTTCTAGACTTGACCGCAGTGAATCAATGGATGTCGTATATCTGGACTTCTCCAAAGCATTTGACACGGTACCACATAAAAGGTTAGTATATAAAATGAGAATGCTTGGACTGGGGGGAAATGTCTGTATGTGTGTAAGTAACTGGCTCAGTGATAGAAAACAGAGGGTGGTTATTAACGGCACATACTCAGATTGGGTCACTGTCACTAGTGGGGTACCACAGGGGTCAGTATTCAATATATTTATTAATGATCTTGTAGAAGGCTTGCGCAGTAAAATATCAATTTTTGCAGATGACACTAAACTGTGTAAAGTAATTAACAAAGAAGAGGACAGTACGCTGTTACAGATGGATCTGAATAGACTGGAGGCTTGGGCAGAGAAGTGGCAGATGAGGTTTAACACTGACAAATGTAAGGTTATGCATATGGGATGGAATAATGCAAGTCACCAGTACATACTGAATGGTAAAACATTGGGTAACTCTGACATGGAAAAGGACCTAGGAATTTTAGTGAACAGCAAACTAAGGTGTAGAAACCAGTGTCAGACAGCTGCTGCCAAGGACAATAAGATAATGGGTTGCATCAAAAGGGGCATAGATGCCTGTGATGAGAACATAGTCCTGCCACTTTACAAATCACTAGTCAGACCACACATGGAGTACTGTGTACAGTTCTGGGCTCCTGTGAACAAGGCAGACATAGCAGAGCTGGAGAGGGTTCAGAGGCGGGCAACTAAAGTAATAACTGGAACGGATGGACTACAGTACCCAGAAAGATTATGAAAGATTATCAAAATTAGGGTTATTCACTTTAGAAAAAAGACGAGGGGAGATCCAATAACTATGTATAAATATATCAGGGGTCAGTACAGAGATCTCCCCAGGACTGTTACTGTGACGAGGGGACATCCTCTGCGCCTGGAGGAAAGAAGGTTTGTTCACAAACATAGAAGAGGATTCTTTACGGTAAGAGCAGTGAGACTATGGAACTCTCTGCCTGAGGAGATGGTGATGGTAATTTCACTAAAGGAGTTCAAGAGGGGCCTGGATGTATTTCTGGAGGGTAATAATATTACAGGTTATAGTTACTAAAGATGGGTCGTTGATCCAGGGAGTTATTCTGATTGCCTGACTGGAGTCGGGAAGGAATTTTTTCCCCTAAAGTGTGGAAAATTGGCTTATACCTCACAGGGGTTTTTTGCCTTCCTCTGGATCAACTTGTAGGAAAACGGGCCGAACTGGATGGACAGATGTCTTTTTTTGGCTTTATAAACTATGTTACTATATACTACCGTACTAACCAGACAAAGGACAAAAGGATACTCTTTAGTCCTCCTTCTGACTAATTTAGAGTGTATGTGGGGAGCTGTCCTGGTGTACAAGATAAAGTTAAACAATCCCATTCACTTGAAATGATATAAAAATGCATAAGAAATTGTAGGGTGTTTTTTCTCTTTACCCCTTGTGAAATTGAAAAAATTAGGGTTAAAACAACATTTTATTGGAAGAAATGAATTTTTTCAATTGTCTTTAGATTCTATGAAATGCCTGTTGGGTCCAAGCACTCACTACAACTCTGAAAAAATTCTTTAAAGGGTTTAGTTTCCAAAATGTTTTTTTTTGGGTGTTTCTACTGTATGACTACCTCAGGGTCTCTTCAAATGCGACATGATGCCCAAAAATCATTCCAGGAAAATCTGCCCTCCAAAAACCATATTGTGCTCCGTCCCTTTTGAGCCCTGAGATGTGCCCATGCAGCAGTTTATGACCAAATAAGGGATGTTTTTGTAAACTGCAGAATCAAAGTAATAAATACTGAGGTTTGTTTAGATATTAAACCTTGCTGTGTTACAGGAAAAATAGATGAAAATGGAAAATCGCAAAAAATGAAATGTTTAAATTTCACTTCCATTTTACTTTAATTGCTGTGAAACAACTAGGGGTTGGGCTACGCGGCAATCTTAGTCACGTGATGTGTGTCATGACCAAGGATCACAGTAGGATCACAGAGTAGCCAAGACCATGACCCCAGAATCGCAAAAGATTCAGCAATGTTGCTGCTGGAGTCACGGTTGCTTCTAACATTCTAAGCCTTCTATTGTCCTAAAAAATAAAATTACATTTACAAAATGATTCCAACTGAAAGTACTGTAGAAATATGATGAATTTCAATAACTATTTTGTGAGGTATCACGTTCTTAAAAACAGAGAAATTCAAATTTAGAAATTTTTTTTCAAAAATGTCTGTACAACATATAGACCCAAGTTTACCGCTAATATGAAGTACAATGTGTCACAAAAGCAATCTCAGCTTCACTTGGATAAGTGAAAGCATTCCAAAGTTATTACCACATAAAGTGCCACATGTCAAATTTCCAAAATTATGTATTAGGGAGGTGAAAACTGGTTGTGTCTGGTTAAATGCAATGGATACCTTTGACGTGGAAAAAAATATTATTTTATTCTGGGTTAAAGGAAAAAGACTTTCACGATGAAATCTTAATTACTTCATTTGTTTTCAGGCCCCTTGTTTTGCAACCTGTTCCTAGTTTCAAACTTCTGTTATGTGGACATGGACTCCTAGTAATACATGCTGGATGTGAGTGTTGTGCATCCAGAATGCTGGTGCTTTCACTTTCTCTCATGTATTGGCACATATATATTCTTGGACTGATATCCCTTTCTACAGCCCATGAACAAGCAATTTTCCTGTTTGCTGACAGACAGGGATGATAAAGAGAGTGTGGCTATTCCCCCTCATGCAGGGCTTGATGTGAGTTTTCTCTTTGTGCGCTGATACAGAGCCTATGTATTTACCCCCAACCCCCCCCCCCCCCAATCTGTGCTTTCTTTCCCTTTTTTTTTCATCTGCAGCTGTGAGATTTGCCATCTCTGAAAACCAGGATGCTCTCCACACTCTAATCTTCCATGTTTATCCTCCCTCTCACTACTGTTATCTCTAACACTTAGAGAAAGAAGGGGGCAGCAGAGAGAGCAGACCCACCAAGGAGCAGTGCGCTGTCAGATCTATATGAGATTGAGGAGGACAGATAAATACTGTATGTTAGGATTTGTATACAATGAACCTAAACCCTACATTTGGAAAAGCATCTGGCACTTTGTATGCCAAAGTATCCAAAGTATCCATAGGTCTCCATTCTCCATTCTCCATTCACCTTACTGAAATCATCCTTTTGGCCTCTACTTTCCTGCCACAAAAAAGTATACCACAAAGTAGGCATTTTTTAACATTGTGGCCAATGGATGGAGTTTGTCAATGTATAGACACAGTGGCATACAACAGAGCCTTCTGTTGAAGGTATATGTTAGGATATCATCCCGATATATATCTCCGGTGGAAGGCTTAAATGCAATGTGCACACAGTTTTGCATAAAATCAGCAGCAACAGACTTTAGGAGATTGTTTAAAGGGCATCTGTCAGCGGGTTTGTAATTATGAAACTGGCTGACCTGTTGTATGTGCAGCCGAAGGCATCTGTGTTGGTCCCATATTTATATGTAGCCGTATTGCTGAGAAAAATTATGTTTTAATATATACAAATGAGCATCTAGGACCCATGGGGGCATTGCGTTACACCTAAAGACTCAGCCTTCTCTGGAACTGCTGAGCCCTCTCCACTTTGATTGACTGTACCAGGCAGTGAAAACATCATCATGTGTGGCCCAGAAAATCATGGCATCAGTGCAGAAGGTGCAGCAGTTGCAGAGAGCAGTGCCTCTAGGAGTAATGGCGACACCCCTGCTGCTTCTAGAGGCTCATTTGCATATATTACAACTTCATTTTTCTCAGCAAAGTGGCCACATATGAACATGAGACCAACATAGATGCTTTCAGCTGCCAAGCGCTCATGTAACAGGTCAGTCAGTTTTATAGGCACAAATCTGCTGACAGATGCCCTTTAATTTGTAGAGAGGACACTGCTTCTGGCTACTGCCAGGAGCTTATACAGTCGCTCTACAAATTAAAGGGTCGCTCAAGTTAAAATATTAATTGGTTCCAGGATGACCATTATATGTTGAAACCATTGTAAGTTGAGTAATTGGTTCCAAAGCCCCAAAATGTTATCCAAGATAAGAGAAGAGTTAAGAAAAATAAGCAGATAACTAAGACAGATACAACAAGTCCATACAGGAATAACTGCTAACTAGGGACTAATACAACTATTTTACCAGAGAAGTGGCCTTGATTGGTTGGATCTGAGTAGGAGACATTGTATGTTGAGTCTGGTTTCAACTTACGATGGGTCAGAAAAGACCATTGTGTGTTGAAAATATTGTATCCTGAGACCATTGTAGCTTGAGGGATCACTGTACTTCACTGGTGAAGCAGCAGATTTTCTGGAATGTTACACAACCCAACTACCTGTGAGAGGTTAATCTGCATAGTCTCTGACAGGGTAGCTTGGTGGCATAATGTACAAGAATTCTTCTTACACTACAGCTGAAACATTACAATTTAACCTCTTGCCCAAAGGGGCCCGAATCAGTGTACAATAGGTTGTTGATTCAGCTTAAAGGCAGTATATCTCATAGCAGTTAAAAATTTGTAGGATTGGAATGCTAGGAGATGACTTCAGACTGGCAGAAAATCTAAGGTGTACAGAGGGCTCTCCTCACTCTCCGGCAAATTCAGATGCTGGATTCTGAGGGAAAGATCATGCAGTTTGATTTCAACATGCCTTATCCTTTTGTTCTTTGGAGGAGATAAGCAGGAAACAGGGATGACTGGCAGCAGTTTACACCCTATTTCCTATTGAAAATACATGCACGCTTGCCTGAGCCAACTGTGTATTGGTGAATTAGGAGGAAAAACTATTGGTAAAATAGGTATTCTCTTACAAGTGAAAGTGTTGTCTGGATACATTTTTGCTAGAAGGGTCCCTAATGTTAAAGGGGTTGTCCGGGTTCACAGCTGAACCCGGACATACCCCTAATTTCACCCAGGCCCTCCCTGAATCGCGCAGGGCAAGGGTTTTTTGTTTGCATTATACACACTGCCGGTCGGAGGCTTCCGCCCGGCAGTGTGTTCGGTGACGTCACCGGCTGTAATGGGCTGGCTTTAGCGCTGCCCTAGCCGGTTTACTGGCTAGGGCCGCGCTAAAGCCCTCCCATCAGCACCTGTGACGTCACCAGGCTCACTGCTGGACAGAAGCCTCCGCCCGGCAGAGCCCGGTTTGTCACCAGAACCGGGCTAAATGCCTTTGCCCTACGCTAATTAGCGCAAGGCAAAGGAGGGCATCGGAGCATGAGATGCTCCGATGCCCTAGTCAGGCGGCTGCCTGGGTGAAAGTAAGGGTAGGTCCTGACAACCGCTTTAAGCTGATCACAGAATTGTCTTGCTGCAGAGACTTTCATTGATCGTATCTAACATGTGGGGGAACGCAGTAGCAATTCATTCAGTTTCAGCATTCAGTTTCCTTGAAGCACTATCACAAGGAGAGAAGAAGCATTATGCTGTTCTCACTTCAATCGAAGAGCTGTCAGTCTACTGCACACACATATTAGGACCCAAAGAGCAAGAGATCCTTGTTATTGCTGGTCTGTACTCCTGCTAATAGATGAGAGACCTAAACCTGACAACCCCCCCCCTTACCTTAGAATACCACAATACAATATTTGGTATTGTTTTTTTTACATTTGTAACCAGACAATGCTGATAAAACTGGTAATAACTGGTATTTTGCATATGCCATACTAGGTTTAAAAGTGCTTTGTTTCACCTCCAAATAAATTAAAGGTCATCTTTCAGCAGATTTGTACCTATGAAACTGACCTTAATGTGCACTTGGCAGCTGAAGGCATCTTGGTCTCCTCTTCATATGTGCCCGCATTGCTGAGAAAAATCATATTTTAATATGTGCAAATTAGCCTCTAGGAGCCACGTAGGGTCTGTTTTCTCTGCAACTGCTGTGTCCTCTGCACTTTGACAGGACGAGGCAGTGAAAGTGTCATCACGCCTGGCTCTGTCAATCAAAGTGGAGAGGCTGTGGCAGTTGTAGAGAAAGCTAAGCCTCTAGGTGTAACAGCAACGCCTCCGTTGTACCTTGAGGTTCATCTGCATATAATTACACTTCATTTTTCTCAGAAATGTGGGCACATATGAACATGGGACCAACACAGATGCCTTCAGCTGCCAAGCGCCAATGTAACAGGTCAGCCAGTTTCATAGGTACAAATCTGCTGACAGATGCCCTTTAAGTTGTTAAAAATCATATGTTCTTTATTGGAACAACCTTTATTTTTTGCCTTAGTTTTTCATATGATATCATTAACAACTACACCTATAAATATCTGGTGACTGTTCCCTTTTCCAGTGTTTGGTATATACACCAACACACATGATGATAGCTAAGGTGAGTTTTTAAGTTTTTAAGATATTAAGACTGGTTTTCCTTGGCTCCCCTTGTGGATGATTATGCCTAGCATGAAGATGCATTCTGTCATCTGTTTGCTATTAATTGACCTCATATTTTATCCATCTGTAATCTCCAGACTTGGCAATAACATCTCAAACTGTGACCAATGTGGACATCCGATTAACTGAATCCTTGGCTTTGGCACAGAAAAAGGGTGGGGATTAGAATAACACTAGTGCTATGTGTCTATACATTTAACCTACTTCCCTATTACTAAGAAAAACATCTACAGTTATATCCACTTTACCATTCAGACATAACAGAGTATAAATAGTAAATTAATAGTATTAACAAACTACAGCAATGGGTTTAGATATTAAGCTCTCATTAATGTCATTAGTGAAAGGGGTTATCCCATGATTAATGTAAAAAATGAAGATCAGACATCATATAGTACATGAAAATCTCTTTCTAACAAAGCCAGAACCAGCCCTGTACCTCACATGGATCCAGAGATCTCACCATTCAATGCTCTGCTAGATTTATAAGTTGAAAGCTAAAGGGGTGTGTCTTTTCTCCTGCATCTAAGGGGGTGTGTCCATGCTCTTCCTTTCACAAATCAGGAGGCAGATGAAGGATAAAACTGAGCATGTGCGGCCAGTCAACAGGACAAAGAAATAAGAAAAAGAAAAAACAGCAGGTGGCACTATACAGATATATTTTATTGAATAACTCAGTGGCTATGATAACTTTTTAATAACATGCAATTACAAAAGTATTCAGATCCAGGTGCTGGTTTGAAAACTGTACAATATTTTTCGTGGGATAACCCCTTTAATATATTACTTTAATATAATACATATTGTGTCTCTTTGCACCCATATTGAATATAGCCTTTGGGCATGAATTTAATTGACTTAAAAGTTGATTTATTAAAACCTTGATCACCAGTGCAGTTAATACTTTTGGCAAATATCTATTTAAAAATAGCTAAACCAGTAAAATGATGATTATTTTAGCAAACGTTTAAAAATTGAAAAGACATAGAAGTACATGGAAGGAAAGGATATGGTAAATGTGATTCATCACTAAATAATCACACTTGCTACAAGGCATTATTCACTAATCCCACGGATTACTGGACCCAGCAGGAGTTCTAGAAGTTTCTGTAACTTTTTATATTGTATATCACACATCTTTATAAAGAAGGTTTTACATGCAGGGTTGATGAGTAATTCTTGACCTTTTACTCAGTTCCAGATAGGCATAGTCATGGTGTTACTGCCATGCTGAGACTGGATTAATGCATTTTCCAATAGTGAGTTCTACTTTATGACCAGAATTGACTTCCACCCTAACTCAAAACAAATTATTTTCTAATTTTACAAATCCATTTACACATTCCAACTGATTACTCATCTTCCCAAATAGTAACTGGAAACTATTTGGCTAAAATTGGAATTTCTATGTGTGTATAATGTTTGTCTGACTTAAATTATTATATATAATATGCCAATGTGCTCTTTTTGCTAAAAGGAAATGTGCTTTTTATTTTTTTTCTCCTAGAATAAAGAGATAACATTTTTGAAAAACACAGTCATGGAATGTGATGCTTGTGGTAAGTAGCTGCACACTATGAAATGTTTGAGAAACTGTGGCATGAACACAGTTTTACTATTTTGCCAATTGGTTGTCAATGAGTATCCTTGGATGGTAACTACAGACATGGCTAAGGAGTACCTCATGGTCCATGTAGCTCACGCAAGGAAGTCTGTAAGTGTTGAATGTTGTTCATAAGCCCAGACTGCAATGACATTGTTACCAGCTGCACTTGACTGCTGCAGCCAATCACTGTCACTGTTTGGCTGCAGCGGTGCTGTGCAAGGGGTAGCAACATCATCACTGCATGACAATAAGAGAGACCATCAGGATCACCAGAGCAGTATTTAAATGGTAATACTTATTTAGCTATTTTATCATATACTCGGCTTTAAGACACTTTTAAATTTATCTGACAATCCCTTTAAAATATCAGCAAATTGTTATGCATTAATGAGGAACGGTCACCATGAGAATTATATATATTTTTTTAATCAACAAATCATTAGCCCCCAAAAATTAGTTCTCTATATATAGCTAATAAAAATTAAAGTGCTGCCCAAAACATTTTCCCATAAATCCTGGAGATATAAGATCTTACAGACTGTAAGAATGCAAGCCCTATCTAGATATAATAAGATCTTGTTGCTGTGACTAAAAAAAGAGCGCTCTATAAAGCAGTTATCAACATATACAGTCTATGCTGCTGGCTTTATGTGAATATAACATGGGTGGTGCTTGGCATGACAGGAACAGTGTGAGAGGAAGATGGCTGCGCTGACTCAAGAGGTGAGAAAGCCTATTTTCATAGAAAAAAAATAAATAAATAAAAAAACATATATATACAGTATTTTTCGCTTGATAAGACGCACCTAGGTTTTTGTGAAGGAAATTAAGAAAATAAAATATTTTGAACCAAATGGTGTGCATTTGGTGGGTTTTGAACTAATGGGGGATCTGTGGATGGTGCACTGTTATGGGGGATCTGTGGATGACACTGTTATGAAGGATCTGTGGATGACACTGTTATGGGATATCTGTGGATGACACTGTTACGGGGATTTGTGGCGGACACTTATAGGGGGATCTGTGGCGGACACTTATAGGGGGATCTGTGGCGGACACTTATAGGGGGATCTGTGGCGGACACTTATAGGGGGATCTGTGGCGGACACTTATAGGGGGATCTGTGGAGGGCACTTATAGGGGCAACCCTAGCAGGGCTGCTTTGCTAAACTACCATAGCTTCCATAACTTTTCAGTACTCACTATGAATGAATGCAGGTAGCAGGCAGGCCGGCAGCGCAGGTCCCTCACTCAGTCACGCTCCGGCCCCGCCCACTTCATTAATAAAGTGGGCGAGGCCATAGCCATAGCGTGACTGGGTGAGGGACCTGTGCTGTCGGCCTGCTGCCTGCATTCATTCATAGTGAGTACTGAAAAGTTATGGAAGCTATGGTAGTTTAGCAAAGCAGCCCTGCTTGGGGCTGCTTCATACACTTGGTAAGCGATGGCTGCTCTGACCGGGGCCTGGCTTAATAAACTTAAGTGACTGCGCCAGGCCCCGCTACTACCCCCCATATCGCCCGTCTTTACATCTCACGGGCACATCGCAGGCCGCTATGCTATGCAGCACAGCACGGTCTGCGATGTGCCCGCCATGTAATACTGCTCTATTCATTTTATAAGACGCACAGCCACTTTCCCCCCACTTTGGGGGGGGGATGCGTCTTATAAAGCAAAAAATACGGTGTATATATATATATATATATATTTTTTTTTTTTTGGAAGGGGGGAAGCAGAAAATGTTTCAATTTAAAAATAATAACACCCCCTCCCTAGGTGATAGGCAGTGGTGTACATAGAGAAGTAAGGGCCCCAAAGCAAAGATCAAACCAGGCCCCCCACACAGGACAGAAGGGTTTCTGCCTAAACACCTTTCAATGACCCTTGGGCAATTTTTCCACTGCTTCATTTGCTAAAAGTTGTTCCGTTAGAGGGTAGAGTCCTGACAAAGTTTTCACCTCCAGTAGAAGAAGGGATGATCCCAAGTAAGACTGGGCCCCCTCTTGCCCAGGACCCCATAGCAGTCGCATGGTCTGCCACTATGGTAGTTACGCCCCTAGTGATAGGTCCTCTTTAACAAAGTTCCAATAGCAATTTGATTATTTTTAAGCTCCATCCACCTTAATTCTTGTCAATAATAATTAAAAAAAAACAAAAAACATTAGGATAGGTCCTCTTTAAAGGGATATTCGCATCTGGACATTTATGCTATATTGACAGGATATGCCATAAGTGTGGACTACACCTCAGGGATCAACCTATTTTGAGAGCAGGGTCCAGTCTCACTACTGCTGTGAATGGAGATTTGCCTGAACATGAGCAACTGTTCACTTCTATGAGAGTTCCGAAAATAGTGGAATACACTAACCTGACTACTTATGTTTGAGAACAGACAATGAATGGTATTGTATAGAAAAACTTAAATAGTTTGTCTCATCTCAGACAATGGGGGCGCCATGGCTCAACGGAGCCATGCAAAGTGGTGGCTGGAGGACTCCGGTCTGGCCACCGCCAAGTGCTGTCCCCATAGAAGTGAATGGGAGCGCACTGCGCATGACCGGCCACCGCTCCCATTTACCTCTAAGGGGCCACGGAAATAGCCGAGTCAGTGATTGGCTATTTTCGGCAGCCCCATGTAAATGAATAGAGGACGGCTGCATATGCGCAGTGTGCCCTCCACCACTTTTGGGGCTCCATTCTCGATGAAGGTGTGGTTTCCAGCGGTGGGACCTGCACCTATAAGACAATGGGAGCATATCCTAGCGATATGCCCCCGTTGTCCATGATGAGACAACCCCTTTAATGACCAGAAATTTCACAAAGCGTAGTATAATCTTGCAGCACTAAAGACTTGATGGTGTTGGCGGGTGCCAATTGCTGCATTTTACCTTGCGTTACCAAGTGATTAAGATATAACAATTTTGAGATAAAACTAAGTATCTAGGCTAAGTACATTTCCTTTTAGTTCAAAAGAGTGAACAGTGCACAGTGGAGTTGGCTGCGTTTTTTGGCTGTGCCACTAACTCCTGCACTTGCTCTCCTTACTTGTCAGCAGCCCTACTTTCCAAATTCCATTTTTTATTTAGTGCTATATTTGAGTTTACTGGAATAACTAAAGAGATTAAGAGGGATCTGGAATATGCTAGGAAATGAACAATGTTATTGTAGATTACACCAAATAGGAAATCATAAGTATTTTTGTGTAGTGCCCAGTTCTGATGTATGTCTACTATTTAGTTCTCTTGTAGGCAAAACACTGTTCTGCATTGGCAGAAGATATTCATTCTTTCCCTTTCCAGAAAATCTTTAGCTTTCCTTCTTTTGTAACTGATGCCAAGACAAAGTAATTTTACTATCTCAGTAAGCCAATGTAGCATCTCCATTGCCAAAAGAAAAGACAGAAAACAAGTCATATCCCTTGATATTCACGTCTAACTGAGCCAAACAGCCATACGGAGGACAGCTTATAAAACAAGACGTGTTATTACACAGTGAGCAGGTCACAGGGGAAAAAAAAGAAGGAATTAGAGGAAATTGCTCCTATGTTCTGTTGACATGTAGAAGCAGACAGTACGCAATAACCTGTTCTAAATAAAGATTTCATTATCTAACCTCCATTCTGCGTATACGTGTAGCCACCTTGCAATTGAAGGGTTTTCAGGGAAAATTACATTTAGATTCTCAAATGTAATGTGATTGCATAAAATGAAAGAAATTTGTTATGTAAATGTCACTTCATATAACTTCAAGAGAACTTTCAGAATTTCAAATGGAAACTGGAACACAAGGTGATTTAAAGTTTAGTTAGGCCAAGTACTAATACTTTTATGACCCCAATATGTTAAAAGAACCACAGGAAATTATTACACTTGTCGTGATATTCATTCTCCATCAGGATATTCATTATGTTGGCATATCATCCAATACTATGTTGAAAATAAGATGCAACTATTTTTTTCCTAAACCTACTATAATTGAATATAAGGAACTTGGTGATATATCTTACAGAAAAAATACATCTTTTGCCACTTATCCCACTCCTCCCAACTGCCTACTACACTGGTTGCTGTCTCTTGATTCAGTGATAAAATTCATACACATTAGTCCATAGACTGGGAGTTCAAATTACAGTTGCTGCCAATAGAAGTCTATAGAGCAGGGAAGGGGGGAGGGAGCAGTTACAAAAAGAGACACAAGCACATAGTTGTTACTATCTCACACCAGTGCTGGATTTACACTGCTTAGTATTGCTGTATATATTGTATCCTCCTTGCTGCTTTTTATGACTGTGTGCTATGGAGATAGGGGAAAAGGATTTATTTTTGTGTGTGTGTTTGTGCTGCCGGTGACTATACCCCAGATCCCTGGGACCCCAGTAAGTCAGAGTTCAACTAGTTTTTCAAGACTTTCCAAGATCTAACAAGACTTTTCTATCTAGCAAGGTTTTGGAACCCAACAGGTCCAAACGTGTATAAATACAATGTAATAAAGTATTATTTTAGCAACAGAAAACAATGCTACTCCTTCAAGACATATAAAAAAAATCACGGGAAAAAAAAAAGGAAACAAAACATCCTGCACGATATGATAGTAAAATGTGTGGATGTACAAGGCTACATTTGTAAAGTCACAGAAAATAATGCACTATAACAATAGATGCAAACATAACATATGGACTAAGCCCTCACTCTAATGATAAAATTTGAGGCTCTCAGCCAATATATTTTGATCAAAACACATCTGTGCCCACCTAACCAGCGCCACGGTGGTCTCAGGTCAGGCAGGTCCTACGCTAAACCTACCTATGCAGTTGTGCATCTATGTTTAGGAGCGCAGACCTTGCACATATAGACTTTCCAAGATCTAGCAAGACTTTTCTATCTAGGAAAGTTTTGGAACCCATCAGGTCCAAACATGTGTAAATACATTGTAATAAAGTATTATTTTAGCAACAGAAAACAATGCTACACATATAATCCATATTACCAGATGTACTAGGCTGATAATGGTTTTATTACCTTATTTTTGAATATACGGTATTTTTTTAAAACAAATTGTTATTTGGCTCTTTGTTCCTCATAGGTATACATCCAGTTCCCAGTCAAAGTCAAGTTGTTACTATAGCTTATCCAAAAAGATGTGTCCCTAATCCCTGCTTCTCAGGAGTCACCTGTACAGAAACTGCATCTGGATTTAAGTGTGGCCCATGTCCACCTGGGTATACTGGAAATGGAACTCACTGTACTGACATTAATGAGGTGAGGCATGTTGATATGAAAAGTACAGGGTGTCTCAAAAGTAAGGAAACACCCATAGAAAATTAAAATGGGAGAGGAAAATGGTGATCCAGTTTTAGATACAAGCTCTGGGGGAAAGGGGAAACACCTGTTGGGCCAAGTCAACAATTTGGCAAGCATCTTGAATGTGACAGGTGTGTGTCACATCAAACTGGTATAGAAGTTCGCAAGAAAAAAAATTTCATGCTTCATAACATAACTTTATTTGTTCTGATGTTAAAACAGATGGGAATCAGATTGATGGGAATCAGTCAGACGTAAAACCGTATGTAGCCAATTCTCTGCATTTTGCCAGAATACAGCCAGATCTTCGCTGGCCCTCAGTATACTTAATGCCAGTGGGCATTCTGGTTGCATCTGGCAGTGCCGAATCCAGAGAATTCCAGCAGGCTGTTCTCTGCCAGAACAGCCTGCCAGAATACATGCCGCAGATGTGAAACCAGCCAAATTTTTCTTCTGTACTGGCAATGTGAAGGATGGCATTATGCGTAGCACAACATGTTGAGATCATCCCCTATCTGGTGTGCGAAGCACACATGTTATTGCAGACGATTTTGAGCAATGCTACCCTAAAAGTCCAGTTCCTAAACTTTTTAGTTTGGAAACTGCACTATGGGCAAGGGGAGTCCTGTTTGAGTGGCATTTGTTGAAATCTTCTTCAAAAACATTTTGATGTGTTACACACCTACCTTCTCATTTGAAAAAACTGAAGTTGAATCCAAGAAATTAAATTAATTTAATTTCAAGGGGTTGTACAACAAAAAATTGGGGTTGGCCAGGCATATTGTGTGGGGAAAAAAAAAGTACTCCCCTGGCCTGATCATCCCTGTTTGATTATCTTGGATAACCCGTTTAAAATGGGATTAGGCCCAAAATGCTAAAATAATAAACTTCTCAATATACTTATTGAATTCTTCAGTGTTACTCCACTGTCAATATCTAAGTCTCTCATCACATCTCTGTATAAACTCCCATGTAATGTCATGATATCTATAGGGATGACATCTCATAGCCCACGTCAGAATTAACTTTCATCATAAGCAATCCTACCTGCAGTGATTTGTGTCATTTTTAAAGAAATGCATACAAAATGGTTTTGTTCTGAAGTTCTTAGTAAACACCAGTCCATGTCTGCTAATATTTTCATTTATTCACATTTCAGACTTTATAGTAGTAAATCAAAAAGCTCATGCAGTGTTTTACATAGGGTGCATTGCATTTTATCTGTAGAATTCAAAGGTGAAAAAGAATGCCAAAGTATTAAGGGTAGGTGTTAATGTAAAAACATTCACAGTGCCCATTTCGCCCTGGAATGAGGTGCAACTTTTTTTTAAATAGTTGCAGTGATAAATGTCACAAAAGTCATCTGTCAACAGATTTGTACCTATGAAACTGGCTGACTTGTTTCATGTGCACTTGGAAGCTGAAAGCATCAGTGTTGGTCCCATGTTCATATGTGCCCACGTTTCTGAGAAAAAGGAAGTTTTAATAGGCAAATGAGCCTCTAGGAGTACTTTGAGTGACAGGGCCAGTCGATCACATTTATACTGCCTGGCCCTGTCAAAAATATGTCAGGAGGATGCAGCTGTTGCAGAGAGAACTGATCCTCTAGCTGTAACAGCAACGCCCCCATTGCTCCTAGAGGCTCATTTGCAGATAGTAAAACTTAATTTTTTCTCAGCAATGCAAGCACATATGAACAAGGGACCAACACCGATGTCTTCAGCTGCCATGCACACATGCAATAGGTCAGCCAGTTTCATGGGTACAAATTTGCTGACAGATGCCCTTTTACATAACTATGCTCACTTTACCATTCCCTTTTCAAAAGTTGCAAGAGTGGCATAAAATTTACCACCAGAATTTTAGAGCAGAGGGAATGATAAAAACACACTTGAGAAAAAAGTGCGAAGTATAACTTAAACCACTGATAATTTAGACCAGTTCCCTTTTCCATATTTTAATTGTTATATTAAAAAGCTGTGAAAAGATATATTTGCTACACATTAGGCCCCTTTCACATGTCAGTGAATCTCAGCACACGTACCCACTGGCTTTAATGTGTTTATTCACATATCAGTGGTGTTCCACAGACTGTGAATCCCTGTTGACACCATGGAAGCATGCTCTATTTTTGTCTGTGATTACAGATCCTTAATACACATTAAAATCTATGGGTCTGCGAAAAACACGGTCATAGCATGGATGCAATCATGGACCATTGGTAAGAGATTCTCTGGAAATTAATTTTTGGCCTAACAGTGTCCATGAAATATGGATGACACACTGAGAGCAATAAACGGACACAGGGACCAAGCACTTATTCTTCATAGACATCTTCACAGATGGACCACTTACCATCTTGTTATGGATGTGACATTAGTGTACATTATATATATTAGTGTATTGATGGCCAAACCTGTAGAGAAAAGCGTGTTCATCTGACAGTCTTTAGTGTATGGGGATCTCCTGGTTCTGCTACGATAGATTATGTTGAGGAAGAGAAGGATCAGTCAGAGTGAAATGTTTTTACCCTTTTTTTCCCTTGGAGATAAGCCACCACCAGGGCTTTCTGGCAGCGTCTTTCCATCCTCTCCTCATTGAATACACATACATGGCTGAATTGAACGTGGATGTGTGTGGGGGAGTCGGAAGAGATAGCTGTCAACCAGGTGGCCGTTGGCCAACAGCTACTGAATGTGAATGGTCATGTTTAGAACATTGCAAAGTCCAAAAGAAGTGAGCCTTCTTCCCAAGTAGACAACAATCAAAAATCACAAAGATAAGATAAATGAAGCAAATTGTAATCTTGTGTTTCTACTCAGGTTCACTTGATGTTTTTACTGACCACTTTACAGAGCACAGCCAATCTCCTGCAAATGTTGTAATTTCTTCCACTGCTGGTCTCCTATGGATGCTAGACTCCCTTACAAGAAACAAGGAAGTTACAAGGATTCCAAATAGTGTAGTACGGCTAGTACAGCTGACTCTCTACCCAAGCTTTTATTCTACAAATTAAAAATACTGCATATACACATATACAGCATATAAAACATATAGTAAATTCACTACTTGAGGTCCACCCAAACTCAAGTTTTGCACTACCTTTGTCTGGATCTCTGTCGCTTTAGCTGCATTTGTGTTAGCATTGCTCTTTGTGATTTATAGAGCAGAGCTGGCCACATTTCCAACATTACAGATTAATAATACAGGTCATTAGACCTCACTTATCAAAACTGCCTAGCGGACCTGATCGACAACAATAATCAATCAGAACTCAGCTTTTTTTTTTTCAACCTGCTCTGGAAAAATGAAAGTTGCACAGTGTTTCTTTTAGACATTTCTGATAAAAGAGGACTCATTGTACCTAGTGCTTAGAGCATTATATTTCACCTGATGGAAAAATGGCCATGAACAAAAGTTACAGAAATTTCTCAGAGCTGTGTTCACACTTCATATATTACTGTTATAAAGAATTTGACACTTTTCTGTAATTCAGTTTATGGTGTGTGAGATGTTACGTCTTTGAGATTATTAATAAATTAATGTGTCTTTTTAGTGCACAGCAAATCCTTGCTTTCCTCGTGTCCGGTGTGTCAACACCTCCCCTGGCTTTCACTGTGAACCATGTCCTCTTGGTTATATAGGGAAAAGAGTTGAAGGAATTGGTTTGGAGTTTGCTAGAGCAAATAAGCAGGTAATTCCAGGAATATAGTTTTTGTTTCATTAGATATGGTTTATAAATTAAGAAACATTATTAAAGTTATCCTAAAATTTCAGTTCAGTAGAGAATATACAGTACATAGGTGTAAGGCTACCTTCACACGACCATAGTGTTTTGTGGATCCGGGCTGTTTATGTTCCACAATTTGCGGACCAGACATGGCCATAGCTATCATAGAAAATGCCTATTCTTGTCTGAAATTGCAGACAAGAATAGAACATGCTCTATCTGTCATGAGGGAGACAAGGGAAGGTGCGCCCTGTACTGAATACCCCCCCGTTCTCTCCCTGCCTGCTTGCCTCAGTCGGCCCTAGGCGGCCGCGGACAACCACGGTGACGGTCCCTGCTCTGTATAAGTGCACAGGGAACAGGGAACAATTGGAGAGAAAAACACAGATGAAACAAACACAATATCAGAATAGTCAGCAAGCCGGGTCATACACAGGAGATAACGTCAATACCGGGGGTGAAGCAAAGAGAGGTCCAAGTCCAAGTCCAAGGTCAGGGTCAAACAGCAAATCAAACACAAGGTCGCTCAAGCACTGATCAAAGTTGTAACGCTAATCACAGGCGATTAGGGAGGACAACTAGTGGCTTTAAATAGCCCTCCACTGGGTCATGTGACGGGGCCAGCGTCACATGACCTCATTTGTATACCGAGCGCTGGCCAAACGTGACCAGCACTCAAATATGCACCAAATTTGGTTATGTGGCGTGGCCAGCGCCACATGACCCAAAACCAGGTATATAATAAATGTTCTGAGCGCTGGTTGCCCAGACCAGCGCTCAGATGTCCCCGCCTGCTCGTTTACTAGGGGGGCGGGGAGGACGCCGGACGCGCTGTATCAGTGCGCAAGCCGGACCCTCTCCTGTGAGTGTCGTCATGGAGACGAGGACGCATCCTGCGTCCTCGCTCCGGCGCACTCCTGGGAGACCGGCGGCACGGCAGAGGGGAAGCGTGCCGCCGGCTCCCCGTTACAGTACCCCCCCCTTCACGAGGGGCCACCGGACCCTTAGCTGGAGGAACCGGCTTTTCAGGATGCTGTCGATGGAAACTCCTAACAAGTGCGTCTGCATGCATCCTGCTCAGCGGTACCCAAGATCTGTCCTCAGGCCCGAATCCCCTCCAGTGTACAAGGTACTGGAAGGAATTCCGGACTTTCCTAACGTCAATGATTCTATGAATCTCGTGCTCCACTTGTCCCTCCACCTCGACCGGAGGCGGGGGCAGTTCCTCTGGACCAGCGGGAGCAACATAACGCTTAAGCAAAGACATATGAAAAACATTGTGAACACGAAGGGAGTCAGGTAAACACAATTCAAACGACACCGGATTGATCACCTTGGTGATCCTGTATGGCCCAATGAAGCGAGGCGCAAACTTATAGGATGGTACTTTCATACGTAGATTTTTAGTTGACAACCATACCATGTCCCCCACCTTGAAATTCACACCCTTAGAACGTTTCTTATCGGCCTTAGTTTTTTGAATCCTTTGGGCTCTTTCCAGGTTCGACTGAACCTGTGCCCAAACTGTGCACAGTTCCTGAGAGAGAGCATTGGCCTCTGGGACCGCCGAAACAGCTGGAGAAAAGGAGCCAAAGCGCGGATGAAACCCCATGTTGCAGAAAAACGGCGATACCCCAGAAGACGAATTCACACGGTTATTAATCGCGAACTCGGCCAGAGACAGGAATCTGGCCCACACATGCTGGTTATCTGCAACATAACATCTGAGATATTGCTCAACGGACTGATTAAGACTTCAGTCTGACCATTGGTCTCCGGATGAAAGGCTGACGAAAAGGATAAGGAAATATCAATCTTCTTACAGAAGGCCCTCCAGAATTTAGACACAAACTGCACCCCCCTGTCAGAAACAATATTCTCAGGAATACCGTGTAGTTTAACTATGTGGTCCATAAATATGGAAGCCAAAACCTTTGCAGAGGGTAATTTACACAAAGGAATAAAGTGACACATCTTGCTGAATCTGTCCACCACTACAAGAATCACGGTTTTACCCTCAGAGCATGGCAAATCCGTGATGAAGTCCATGGACAGATGTGACCAAGGTCTACCAGGTATGGGTAATGGACGCAACTCACCCATAGGCCGAGTCTTGGGATTCTTGGACCTGGCACAAGTATTGCACGCAGTTACAAAAGCCTGAACATCTCTGGAGATTGACGACCACCAATACTGCCTAGAGACCAACTCCTTGGTGGCATTGATACCAGGATGTCCACATAAAACAGAGCTATGGCACTCACCCAGCAGTCGCAACCGCAAATGAGCTGGCACAAATAACTTGTCATTGGGAGTACAAGTGGGAGCAAGATGTTGTCCTGCCACGATTTCAGAAGCGAGATCAGATGAGGTAGCGGCTACGATGATGTCAGCTGGCAGGATGGGCTCAGGAGGAACGTCAGGAGGCTGATACGCCTGGAAACTTCGGGATAAGGCATCGGCCTTAATGTTCTTGCTTCCGGGTCTGAAGGTAACACAAAAGTCAAAACGAGTAAAGAACAAAGCCCACCTCGCCTGTCTGGGATTCAATCGCTTAGCAGATTCCAGAAACATCAAACTCTTATGATCCGTGAGGACCGTAATGCGGTGTAATGCCCCTTCTAAAAAATGACGCCATTCCTCAAATGCCCACTTGATTGCTAGTAACTCCCTATTACCAATGTCATAGTTTCTCTCGGCAGGAGAGAACTTGCGGGAGAAGAAGGCGCATGGCTTGAGATTAGTTAAGGTGGAAGACCCCTGGGACAGTACTGCCCCCACACCATCTTCAGATGCATCCACCTCAACTACAAACGGCTTATTTTGATCAGGCTGGATCAGCACAGGAGCATCAACAAAAAAACTGCTTTAGCTTTTCAAAAGCTTCAATAGCTGCAGGGGACCAGTTGACTAAATCGGCTCCCTTGCGGGTCAAATCCGTAATGGGTTTGGCTATAACAGAAAAATTTTTGATAAATTTCCGATAGAAATTAGTAAAACCCAGAAATCGCTGGAGCGCCTTCAGAGAGGAAGGTCGCACCCAATCTACAATGGCCTGTACCTTACCCGGGTCCATTTTGAAGGAAAAAGGGGTGAGAATGTATCCCAAAAAGGTCACTTCCTGAACACCAAAGATACACTTCTCCCCTTTGACAAACAACTTGTTCTCACGCAACACCTCCAGCACTTGCCTGGTGTGGGATACGTGACTCTCCCAGTCTGTAGAAAAAATCAAGATGTCATCAATATAGACAATTACAAATTTTCCAATAAATGGTCTAAAAATGTCATTGACAAAATTTTGGAACACCGCAGGAGCATTACTTAACCCGAAGGGCATTACTAGGTACTCATAATGACCCTCCGGGGTATTAAAGGCAGTTTTCCATTCATCACCCTCACGGATTCTGATCAGGTTGTACGCCCCCTTCAGATCTAGCTTAGTAAACCAACAAGCACCCTGAACCTGATTCAACAAATCAGGAATAAGGGGCAGCGGGTACCTGTTTTTAACAGTAATTTTATTGAGTTCCCTGTAATCAATACAGGGCCTCAACCCTCCATCCTTTTTTCCGACAAAGAAAAATCCTGCCCCCATGGGAGAAACAGAAGGCCGGATGTGACCCTTGGCCAGACTCTCCTTGAGATAATCCCTCATAGACTGACGCTCTGGAGTAGAGAGATTATAGATACGGCCCTTGGGATATTTGGACCCCTCAATAATATCGATGGCACAATCATATTGCCGGTGAGGACGGAGGAACTCAGTCTCGGACATGGAGAAAACGTCCGAAAAATCGTTGATGTACTCAGGTAAGAAAAGAGACTCAGTAGTACCTCCCAACTGCAATACAGATTTGCAACACTTGTCACAATTCAGCCCCCATTTTTCTAATTCACCTGTTGACCAATTGATTACAGGATTGTGGTCCTGCAACCAAGGTAAACCAAGAACTAGGTCAGCAGGTAAATTCTTTAAGACCCAAAAAACACATTTTTCGGAATGCGAAATCCCAACCGTCAGGGTCACACTAGGAGTACAGAACTCGATCCTCCCATTATTTAGGGGGGTGGAGTCGAGGGCGATAATTTGAATTACCTCCCTTAAAGGGACCATCGGTAAACAAACTGACTGTACAAAATCAAAATCAATAAAATTAGCAGCAGAACCAGAGTCAACAAAAGCCTTTCCAGAACCCCTGAATTGATCATATGCAATGGAGATGGGTACTAAAATCTTTCTCCTTACCACTGCTGGGGTTACCTTACTTCCCACCGGAGATCTCCTAGAGGGCGGAAGTTTTGGACACTGCTGGAGCCAGTGGTTCACCTCACCGCAGTAGAAGCAGGCTCCCTTTAAACGTCTTTGGTTTTTCAAGGTTCCTCCTAACTGCATGGACTCCTCCGGGACCTTGGCAGGAGGTGGACTCAGGGGAGGAAACTCAGGCAGGACGACAGCTTGAGGAGTACTTGATCGTTCCCTCTGTCTCTCTCTCACCCGTCGATCCAGCTTAATAGCTAAAGTCATGGCCGTCTCTAGGGAGTCAGGAGTAGGATAACTAACCAGAAGATCCTTGAGTTGGTCTGACAGCCCCACCCTAAACTGGCTTCTCAAAGCTGGGTCATTCCACTCAGAGGAGACACACCACTTCCTGAACTCTGCACAGTAATCCTCTACTGGGCGGTTTCCCTGCTGAATGTTCCTGAGCTGAGTTTCTGCTACAGTGGCCCAGTCTGGTTCTTCATACAAAAGACCTAAGGCCTGGAAAAAGGCCTCCACAGACAACAGACATGGGGAGTCAGATGGCAATGAGAAAGCCCACTCCTGCGGATCCCCTTGCAGCAAGGAAATAATTATTCCTACCCGCTGCTGCTCAGAACCCGAGGAGTGTGGGCGTAAACGAAAATATAATTTACAACTTTCCTGGAAAGAACAGAAAGTTTTTCGGTTACCCACAAACCGATCGGGCAACCTTATATGGGGTTCAATAATGGAGGGAGCGGCTGCGGGTGCAGTTTGCAGCTGCTCCTGGTGTTGGATTCTCTCGGCCAGATCCTGGATCATCTGAGCCATGTCACCTATATGATCCGTGAGAACTCGCAACGGCTCCATTTAGTATGGCCTGTGATTCTGTCACGAGGGAGACAAGGGAAGGTGCGCCCTGTACTGAATACCCCCCCGTTCTCTCCCTGCCTGCTTGCCTCAGTCGGCCCTAGGCGGCCGCGGACAACCACGGTGACGGTCCCTGCTCTGTATAAGTGCACAGGGAACAGGGAACAGGGACAGGGAACAATTGGAGAGACAAACACAGACGAAACAAACACAATATCAGAATAGTCAGCAAGCCGGGTCATACACAGGAGATAACGTCAATACCGGGGGTGAAGCAAAGAGAGGTCGAAGTCCAAGTCCAAGGTCAGGGTCAGGGTCAGGGTCAAACAGCAAATCAAACACAAGGTCGCTCAAGCACTGATCAAAGTTGTAACGCTAATCACAGGCGATTAGGGAGGACAACTAGTGGCTTTAAATAGCCCTCCACTGGGTCATGTGACGGGGCCAGCGTCACATGACCTCATTTGCATACCGAGCGCTGGCCAAACGTGACCAGCGCTCAAATATGCACCAAATTTGGTCATGTGGCGTGGCCAGCGCCACATGACCCAAAACCAGGTATATAATAAA
This sequence comes from Rhinella marina, assembly GCA_900303285.1. Classification (NCBI taxonomy): domain Eukaryota; kingdom Metazoa; phylum Chordata; class Amphibia; order Anura; family Bufonidae; genus Rhinella; species Rhinella marina. Next base: position 77,386 of record ONZH01005686.1, read on the forward strand.
TGTTCTGAGCGCTGGTTGCCCAGACCAGCGCTCAGATGTCCCCGCCTGCTCGTTTACTAGGGGGGCGGGGAGGACGCCGGACGCGCTGTATCAGTGCGCAAGCCGGACCCTCTCCTGTGAGTGTCGTCATGGAGACGAGGACGCATCCTGCGTCCTCGCTCCGGCGCACTCCTGGGAGACCGGCGGCACGGCAGAGGGGAAGCGTGCCGCCGGCTCCCCGTTACACTATCATTTTTGCAGGCCTGCGGAACAGAACTACGGATGTGGACAGCACATGGTGTACTGTCCGCATGTTTTGCGGCCCCATTGAAATTAATGGGTCCGCACCTGTTCAGCAAAATTGTGCAATGGATGCGGACCCAGTCATACGGTTGTGTGAATGTAGCCTAAAACTGACTGTAATTCTACCCCAAGAGAAATTTTCAAATCAACTTTGAAATTTGTAAGAAGACTTTCTGAAATACTATTTGTATGTATTTTTGCAGATTATAAATAATAATAATGATAAAGGGTTTTTCAGCTTGAATTACAACATGCAGGCAGACAAGTTGGATTGTGATGCCCCACGGCGATATTTCTAAAATTCTGGTTTAAAAACATTGATGTCACTTTTTTTTTTAAAGAATGGTATTGTTTTTAATGAATTTGGAGAACCTTTAAGCTTATTCTACTAATGTAGTAAGTATAGACATAAGTAAAGGACATAAGTAAAGTACCTATGAAATGGCTGACCTGCAAGATGTGTGCTTGGCAGCTGAAGGCATCTGTGGTAGTCCTATGTTCATATGTGTATGCTTTTGTTCATATGTGCTCTGCATTGCTGAGAAATATGATGTTTTATTATGTACAAATGATCATCTCGGAGCAACGGAGGTGTTGCCATTACACCTAGAGGCTCAGCTTTCTCTGCAACTGCTGCTCCCTCTGCACTTTGATTGACAGGGCCAAGCAGTGAAAACATCATCATCAGTTTTTTTTTAGAATATCTGCAAAACGTATACTCTTGTCATGTTCCAAAAAATATCAGGGCGGAAAAATAATTATTATGAATAATATTATACGGATAAAGTGAGGTCTATACTTAAAATGGAAGGGAAATGTTGGAAAGTGTCACAATGACTTAGGGCTTCATGATCAGGTTTCCTGATGCAGCTTTAGATTCCAAAATCAATAGTGGATCATAAAAGGAGAGAAAGTATAAAGGACAGATACCTGTATGACGTCTCCTTTTTTTAATTCACTCCTGGTTTTGGCTTCCAAAACTGCATCAGGAAACCTGACCGTTTGGCTGTGCATTTACAAGGAAGGAAGATGGGGTAACTGATCCTTGTCAGCTTTTTAATCATTATTGGTGATCCTACATTTTTTTTCTTACTCACAGATTTGTCAGGATTTGGATGAATGTGGAAACAATCCATGTCCTGCTAACACTGTCTGTACCAATACCAAGGTAAACTGAATAATATTTGGGTAATATAAATAATGTTGTGCACTAGGATTCTAAAAACTAATCCAATTTTACATAATCTTTTCTTTTCACGTTTATAAAATTTTACATTGACTGACATTTGTAAAACCAGTCTTAATATATCTGCCCCAATACTCAATATTCACAAAGAACATGCACTACTTTACCAACACATTTTTCCATGCTATGTCGCTATTTTTCCACGCTATATCGCTATGATATCAGATAGATTCAGGTCCCTTCTCTGGATCCCGCACCTATCTCCATAATGGACCCCCTGAAGGAGAGTGCACTGTGCATTAATTTTTATGGGAGTTCTGAAAGTAGATGAGCAAACGTGCCAATGCTCCATTGACTTCTATGGGACTGAGTCAGCGCTCGGCAATTTTTTAAAATTCCATAGAAATGAATGGAGGGTGGCCGCACATGTGCGGCTGGCCTCTGTTCATTTTGGGGCTTCTGTTCTGTAGATAGGTTTGGTTCTCACCTCTGGGACCCACTCCTATCTGACATTGGTGGCATATCCTAGCGATATGCCACCAATGTCTGAGGTGACATAATGGTGTCCATCTATTGTGTGGTGAGATGCAGCCAACAACTGGTTTCCAACAAACCTGCTACAGAATTGTGCCTGTTAAAGGGGTTGTCCAAGTTATATTTATTGATGACCTATCCTCAGGACAGGTCATCAATATCAGATCGGTAGAGTCTGACACCCAGCACCCCCACCGATCAGCTGTTTGAAGAGGAGGCGTGCGCTGTGCCAGCGCTGCCTCCTCTTCATTGTTTACCTGCTTGCCGTAACATCCGCAGCGGTGAGCAGGTGTGATTACTCCCAAGCCATTCCATTCATTTCAATGGGACGGATCGCTCCTATACACTTGTATAGGGTAAATATGTTTAAGCAACATGTGTACATTTCCTTTTTTGTGTCTTTGTATAGGGTTCATATAAATGTTCTGCCTGTAAGTCTGGGTCAGGAGGTGAGAGCAAAATCTTTGCTTGTAAATCTGAAAGGAGGTGTCCAAATGGTGAGATTAGCAAATGCCATGAAAATGCAGATTGCGTTATGGAAAGGGATGGATCCATAGCATGTGTGGTAAGAATCTTCTTTTGTCTTAATGAGAACCATTTACATTTAGAAATATTACTTTTACTTAATACTGTACTATTATTGCATCATAAATATTAAAGGGACATCCTCATTTTACAACTGTATAACACACCATAACATTCTGATCTAAGGGGATGGCTCCCATCATCATATTAAATACAGCGCAACCCCATTCAAGTGAGTACGTTCACCAACACTCCTACTCTGAAGATCTTTGGAGTCGATAGCAATATGCTATCACTTATTATGATGGGAGTACCCCTTTAATGGGTGGTGGGCAACGCAGGAAACATGTTCATAACAGCTTAGAGCATCAGAAGCACAGTAAAAACACACCCCAATGAGCGTAAATACAATGCAGACCGCTGCGGATGCACAGTACTCGTCCGCAGTGTGGCTACATTGCAACCACGCCACTACCGCGCCATGTGGTCATACCCTCATAGTTGTAAAAGTATTATGTATTTGCTCTTCTTTGTACAATGATTAAAGTGTCACTTGATGTCAGGAGTAAATTATACAAGCAGTACTCCTGCCAGTACAGCTGCCCAGGCATTCTAATTAATAGAACCTGTGCATGACTCCTCTATATTTGACTGAATCCAACAATAATCTGCTGATGATCGAATGTAGTGCTGACGGTCCATGGCTGTTGGCTTCCCATGCTCTCAGTGGCCGAAATAGTCATCTCTCCTGCAACACTTTCCAGGTAACTGTCAGTGCCCACCTCCTGCATGTGTCTGCTCTGGTCTCAGGCTGTCTCCTGTCTGCTGGTTTTTGCTTGCCAAGTCTGACACAAGCAATGGTTGCATGCGCTTGTCTATTTTAGGTGTTTCCCCTGTGGAAGAGTCCCTGAGCAACAGGTCTTACCTAGTCCAGTCCTGCAAAGATGTGCTATTATTCTGCCATGCTTCTCTGTGCTCAACCTATGCTCGTTTACTGGATTTGCCCTGTGCTGCCTGGCCTGACCACTGCCTTACTCCCATATTGACCCCTTGTTACTTGCCCTAACTTATTGTGAAAATAGCAGATCAAACAATTTTTTTCTTGCCCTGACCTCAGCCTGTCCATTGACTATCCATTTGGATCCTCTGCTGGATCTCAAAACTGGAAAGCCAAAATGCTGATGTGAATGTAGCCTTAGGGCTCATACACACGACAGTGAAAAAAAGTCCATTAAAAACAGACATTTTTAACGGACGTTTATTTCACTGATGCCTTTCAGAGAAACGGACGTTAAAAATTGACCCATTCAATTGTATGGGTGCAGTCTGTCAGTGAAAAATGGACAAGATAGAACATGTTCTATTTTTTGACGTCCGTTTTTCACTGACAGTCAAAAAAACTGCCGTGTGAATAACCCCATAGTCGTGTGCATGTAGCTTAAGGGCTCATGCACACGACAGTGAAAAATGGCCGTGTGACGGCCGTCTAAGTAGCGGCAGTCACACGGCCATTTTTTCTGCCAATGTTAGCCTATGGGGCTATTCACATGGCCGTTTATTTAACGGCCAGTGAATAGTGTCCGTCCAGAAATAGGACATGTCCTATTTCTGGCCCGTTTTCACGGCCCAACTGCCCCATTGAAATCAATGGGCCCGTTTTTAACGGCCGATTGACAGGAGTGCTCCCGTCTACCGGCCGTTAAAAACAGGTCCCATATGGCCACTCACCCTACCCACTTGCTCGCGCAGTCTCCAGTCTTCATTGAGCAGGCCCTGCCGATGGACCTGCGTTATGCGCGGTGACGTCATCACGTTGCTGCGTTCAGTGACGTCATTGCAGGTCCTTTGGCAGGTCCTGTGCATGGGAGAAGAGACTGCTGCAGCGCGAGCAAGTGGAGAAGGTGAGGTGTTTTTTTTTTGTTGTTTTTTTTGTTTTTTGTTTTTTTTATTATCAAAAAGCAGCTCTGGGGGCATTTATTTAAACCATGGGGGACATTATTTTACATGGGGGCCTACATGGGGGACATTATTTTACATGGGGGCCTACATGGGGGACATTATTTTACATGGGGGCCTACATGGGGGACATTATTTTACATGGGGGCCTACATGGGGGACATTATTTTACATGGGGGCCTACATGGGGGACATTATTTTACATGGGGGCCTACATGGGGGACATTATTTTACATGGGGGCCTACATGGGGGACATTATTTTACATGGGGGCCTACATGGGGGACATTATTTTACATGGGGGCCTACATGGGGGACATTATTTTAGTTAGGGGCACTATGGAGGACATTATGGGCATCATGGGGGTCATGATTATAGTTGGGGGCAAGAAATAACTGCCAATCCAATTAATCAATTTTTCATGTCCATTTTTAACGGACATGAAAAACTGATGCAAAACGGACATTAAAAATGGACACACGGCCAGAAAATGGATGTACACACTGATGCAAAATGGCCAGGAAAAACTGTCAGTGTGTCCGTTTTTAACGGACGTTTTTTTTCACTGTCGTGTGCATGTAGCCTTACTCTCAGAGCATAGGTCCCAAAGTCCCAAAGTCTCTCAGTATTAGCTGGATGTATATTAACCTTTTCCACAGTGCAGTACAAATACAGTGTGATAACATTGCAAATGAACAGGATATATTACAATAAACATATAAAATGCAGTTCAACAAAAACAGTATACATGTATACAACGGCATAAGTCACAGTGCAAGTTAACCTTTCAAAGTGCACTAGGTAAGTAGGTAGTTGATGTCTGATGTGTTTGCATAGTAGCAATAGGGGCAAATGTCCACCAACGTCCAGGCTCCAAAGTGCCTTTGTTCCAGGACACTACACAAAAAGTTATGAGTCTGACCATTTTTGGGCATCTTACTGTTGCCTTAGGACCTGTACATCTGAGCACTATACCCTATCACAAAGGTCAGCAACCTTCGGCACTCCAGCTGTTGTGAAACTGCAATTCCCAGCATGCTCCATTCATTTTTATGAGAGTTATGAGAAGAGCAGAGCAAGTGTGCATGCTGGGAGTTGTAGTTTCAAAACACCTGGAGTGCTGGAGGTTGCCTACCCTTGCCCTATCATTGCAAGACAGCAAAGGTAAAATGCCACTTTAAGCTTTAATAGCACAACACAGGACAAAAACCCCTTTAAGGTTACAAGATTGCATTACAGCAGCAGTTCTGTTACACCATCACAATATTACAGATCTATTTACCTACAATTAAGAGGCAGAAAATTGCATCCCATAAAAATGCTGGCTGATTCAACTATTTTCTTGAGCTGTTTTTTGTGTTAATATATATGTATGAACAATTCTCTACAGTGCAAAGTGGGATGGGCTGGTAATGGACTAATCTGCGCAAAGGATACAGACATTGATGGATTTCCAGATGAAAAACTGCGATGTTCTGATCTAAGATGCAAAAAGGTAAATTAATAATAAATAACACCATAAACTGTAAAGAAAAATATTGTTGCACCCAAGCTCATCTTATTTGGCCAGCCTCTCCCTGGCTGGTTTGATTGACAGGGACAGGCAGTGGAAAAGCAGCACGAGAAGGACTGGCCACAAATGAGTTGAGCTTGGGTGCAACAAGAGCAATGGTGATGCCCTTCATTGCACCAAAGGTCTAATTTGCACATTAAAAAAGTATAACTCTGGAACGGAGCTTTTGATTGTGAGGTCGTTTGTGACAGATTCCCTTTAATTATGTACATAGTATGTACAGAATATGATGAAATAGCAATGAGTTCTTCACAATCTATGTCTAGATCAATTTATTATTTAATGATATGGTAATGCACCATACTATAGTATACTATTGATATATAAATAGATTTTTTTTTTATTTTTTACCCTGTTCCTGACCGTCCCACATAAATTTGCTCCAGCATTCGGGCATTTAAAAATGGCGCCCACTCGTGAGCAGAGCAGGCCCCATAGCTGCTGGGTGGCTGCTGTTTTAAACAGCAGGCACCTGGGACTAATGTATATGATCGATGATGTAGTGTGTGGCAACCTCTGTAATCAGGAGAACATAAACTTTGGAGTAATGATTGCTTGTTATAGTTCCCTAGGACTATTAAAAAGTGTAAAAAAAAAGTTCAAATCAACCCCTTTTCCCCAAAATTAAAATAAAATTATATAAATTATTAAAAAAATTAGTCTCACAGCAATTGTAAAAATGGAAAACAAAAGTCAAAATGGCCGATTTACTGTTTTTTGGTCACTTCACCTCCCACAAAAAATTTGACTTTAGGAGGGCTGGGAGTAAAATACAAACAGCAAAAAAATTAAAATCAGCTGGTCTTGAAAGAGTTAAAATAGATTTAACATTGAAGAGCAAAAGACAAAAGTGCAATTAGTGTCACAAAGTCTTTTTAAAATGTCACATAATATCGGTATAAACTGAATTATAAATTATATGAATTATATATCTCTCTTGTTGTATATTAGCATGTCTATGAAATGAATAGAACAATTCCAAATTGCCACTAGGCATGGAACAGCCCATTTTAAAGTACCAGCTTATCTGGTTAAGGGCTCATTCACACGACCGTATGTATTTTGTGGTCCGCAAAAAATACAGATGACGTCCATGTGCATTCCGTATTTTGCAGAATGGAACAGCTGGCCTCTAATTGAACAGTACTATCCCTGTCCGTAATGCGGAAAATAATAGGGCATGTTCTATATTTTTGCGGAATGGAAATATGGAAACCATTTTTTGCGGACCCATTGAAATTAATAGTTTTGCATACGGTCCGGAAAAAAAAAACGTAATGGACACAGAAAGAAAATACGTTTGTGTGCATGAGGCCTAAGAAAAAGACAGCAGAAAAACAAGGGGAGGGGATATTGGATGATGGAACAAAATGGTGACAAGCATGTTATACTGTCTCCTTCACACGTGTATGTATCAACAAGTGGTCAGGTATTTGTCACAGAACCAGGTTATGTAAGTAACCATGAGGGGAATACAATATAGATTTTTAATGAACTGAACTTTTTTTCCCCTTTTTTCAGGACAACTGTGTGACAGTACCTAATTCTGGTCAGGAAGATGCTGATAGAGATGGTATTGGGGATGCTTGTGATGATGATGCTGATGGTGATGGTGTTCCAAATGTACAGGTTAGTGTCAAACACTATGATAAATAAAGGAACATTATTGTAGGAAGGGCTATTCAAAATGCGTGAAACTTGACTTGTATTAAAAGTATGAGGTACAAAATGAAATCCCTCAGTACAAATTATATGAATCTTTTCAGTAGTCTCACAGTTACGACCTGTAGCTTCAGCTTGCTTGTTGAGCATGCATAGTTCCAGCACTAGTAGTTATAGGAGGCTGTAATGGGGAACTGATGAGGGAGGATTAGCAATGAGGAAGCACAATATGAAATGCACAAGATGGGGGGGGGGTCTTGCCCTTCAGCAGCCAAGGGAATATAGGGGAGGAGAACAGCCTGAAATAGATGTCAACAATGCAAAGTAGGAACTGTAGTCTGCAATCTACTTGGACTGCAGCTGATGCCAAGCCCACTCTTGCTGCACAGAGATGGTGCACATAGAGAGCAAGAGGGTGGCAAAAAAGCTAATTCTAAATGTATAGGATGTCGTATTAGGCTACATGCACACGACAGTGAAAAAAAACATCTGTTAAAAACGGACACACTGTCAGTTTTTCATGGCCATTTTGCATCAGTGTGTGCATCCATTTTCTGGCCGTGTGTCCATTTTCAATGTCCGTTTTGCATCCGTTTTGTATCAGTTTTTCATGTCCGTTAAAAATGGACATGAAAAATTGATGAATTGGATTGGCAGTTATTTCTTGCCCCCAACTATAATCATGACCCCCATGATGCCCATAATGTCCTCCATAGTGCCCCTAACTAAAATAATGTCCCCCATGTAGGCCCCCTGGTAAAATAATGTCCCCCATGTAGGCCCCCTGGTAAAATAATGTCCCCCATGTAGGCCCCCTGGTAAAATAATGTCCCCCATGTAGGCCCCCTGGTAAAATAATGTCCCCCATGGTTTAAATAAATGCCCCCACAGCTGCTTTTTGATGATTTAAAAAAAAAAACAAAAAAAACCTCACCTTCTCCACTTGCTCGCGCTGCAGCAGTCTCTTCTCTCATGCACAGGACCTGCCGAAGGACCTGCGATGTGAGCGATGACGTCACTGAACGCGCCAACATGATGACGTCACCGCGCATAACGCAGGTCCATCGGCATGGCTTGCTCAATGAAGACTGGAGACTGCACTGCGCGAGCAAGTGGGTAGGGTGAGTGGCCATATGATACCTGTTTTTAACGGCCGGTAGACGGGAGCACTCCTGTCAATCGGCCGTTAAAAACAGCCCCATTTATTTCAAGGGGGCAGTCGGGCCGTGAAAACGGGCCAGAAATAGGACATGTCCTATTTCTGGATGGACGCTATTCACTGGCCGTTAAAAAAACGGCCATGTTAATAGCCCCATAGGCTGACATTGGCACAAAAAATGGCCGTGTGACGGCCACTACTTAGACGGCCGTCACACGGCCATTTTTCACTGTCGTGTGCATGAGCCCTTAGTGTCGTACTGTTCTGTGTGTAGAGTGCCCCTGCTCCCTTAGTTCATTTTTCTATATGTCACTTTATGTATACTTCATATTATATATTGTGTAGTTAGAGAATGCTTTACATTAATATAGTCATTTATTTAAGGCTCTGTTCCTGAACTGGGATTGCCTGAAAGCGGTAACAATACTACGAGTAATTATTTTATAGCAAGTATGGCAAACTGGTCTCCCCTCTCAAAGATGTTTGTTGCAGTATAAGTACGGAAGCCAGCATATCTCAGAATTAAAGAGCATTTGTCTGCTTGATCAACCCTATTAAATCAGGCATGCTGATAACATAACATAACATGCAAATGAGCTGGTTTGAGCACCAAGTGGCTGAGCACCTTGGAGCACTGCTCATGTAACAGCCCTCTGAGCTAGGCACTCCTCCATCACCCTTGATTAACTGGGAAAGACAATCAAGCAAGGGGAGGGGGGAGAGGTGTTACAAGAATGATGCTGTGAGGGCTCAGTCTTGGCCCTTGGTGCTTGAGCAAGGTCATTTTCATATTACTAAAAACACATCTCAGTAATGGTTTTATTACAAACTTAACAAAGGTATTGTTTTAATCAGCATGATCAACCGTACCAGGCAGCATGACTGGTTTAATAGAGCTGATCAAGCTGACAGATGTTCTATAAATAATGTTTTCCATTGCTATACTCATCCTCTATGGATTAGGGACAGGAGTAGGGGTATCACAGAGGCATATAGTTTTGAGTCACTAATTTAGATGAATAATAAATCTCCCTAGAACTGAGTATAATATTTCTGTTATTAAGTTACATGAAAGTCTGAATTTCAATCTCACTAACATCTATGTATTTGTATATACTGATGAGTAAACAAGCTTTCCATTGCAGGATAATTGTGTCTATGTTCCTAATGTGGATCAAAGAAATGTAGATCAAGACAACTTTGGTGATGCCTGTGATAACTGTCGCAACATCAAGAATGATGATCAGAAAGACACTGACCGGGACGGGAAGGGAGATGTCTGCGACGATGACATGGATGGAGATAGTATGTTTCAGTTGTTACTTAAATCGTAGTGCAAACCAATGTGGAAATTGTATGGAACCGCTAAACTCATTGGTGCTGATTTACTAATACTGACTACATTTTATGAAGTTTCCTCTCCTTCTATATGAGTTTTTGGAAGGAAGTATGTATTTCATGAAGAATTTGATGGGGAACTGGGATGGGGACGGTTTCAAATAGATTAAGAAACTATGGGAGGATTGCCATTTCAGACCCTTTCACTTTTTAACATTTTGGTATGTTGTGGCCTTGTGCTAAAATTAAAAAAAAAAAAATTCCCCCATCAATCTGAATCTGGACTCAATACCCAATAATCAGAAAGTGAAAACTGAATTTTAGCAAATTTTGCTAATTTATTAATAAGGAAAAACTAAAGTTTTGTATTCAGATCCTTTGCTGTGACACTTGAAAACCCACCTGGAGTTTGCAAAAAAAACATTTAAAGGACTCTCAGACTGTTATAAACAAGATTCTCTGGTCTGATGAAACCAAGATTATACTTTTTAGCCTCAATTATAAGCGTCATGTAGTGCTGTGGACCTCAGACTGGGCTGAAGGTTCCCCTTCCAAAAAGACAATGACCCTAAGCATATAGCCAAAACAACACAAGAGTGGCTTAGGGACAACTCTTAGAATGCCCTTGAGTGCACCAGACAGAGCCCTAACTTGAACTCAATAGAAAACCACTGGAGAGATTGGAAAATGGCTGTCCACAGACAGTCCCCATCCAACCTGTCAGAGCGGAATGGTACAGAAGTAGCATTTGTAAGCTTAACTTTAGGAAAAGTAGATTATTTTCAAAACTCCAAGTAATGAATTAAATAATCATAGGGATACAAAAACAAATACAAAGGATAGAAGGCGTCATTGGCAAAATTAGATTAATTCCAACTTAATGGAGTGTTCTGATGATCAGTAGACCATATGGTCAATGAAGTCATGTATATTGGCAAGCCCAGAAGATCATGTAGGAGAAGTGCAAAAGAAGTCACTGTTTGGTGCCTTTTCTGCTTTCTTAGCTTGTGTCTGGACCACACTGGTTCCAGAGGTAGAAGATATGTAAGTTGGTTCAAATCAAGTAGGGAAGGAACTGTGATCTGAAATGTAGAGCAAAATTTGGGAGGTCATCAGTCAAATGAAAAATTACTGTTTGGCCATCCTACTTGACATTGAGGCTAAAAAGGAAACTCCAATGGTATGAGATGTCATTTTCCACCAGTACAGCTGTAGTGTTGTAATGCAAAGCAGGTCAGGGAAAAGTTGAAAAACATTCCCTTTGAGTCATAATATCTTCTTTTGTAAAGTCAGTAGATCAGAAAATAATGTTGTGGAGCTGCAAGCTAGTTCCTTTTGGCTTTAGTACCCCGATAGCATGGTCCAGTTTTATAGGGGGTTCCCTGAATTAAGCCCAAGATTTGATTAAGGCCTCTTTCACACAAGCCTATTGAAATCTGTCAGTATTCTGGCTCTGGATTACGTACTGATTCCTAATGAGATACCATCAGTATTGTTATAACTATTGCTTTAGGAATTCATCAGGATTTACATGCATACTCTTTCCTCCCTGCATTTGTTATGCATTCCCATAGATTATAATGTGCATACTTGGAAACTAATATGCTGAAAAGTGAAGATTTCAAATACCGACAGAAATTAAACGCCAATATGAATAGCTCTGTTCATTAACATTAGCAGTGGATTCCGGTGCATAAAATCCGAGCCATATACGGAAGATTGCAAATATGCTTGTGTAAAAGCCTAAAGAGTAGTTGAAGCTTTAGGGCCCTTTCACACGAGCGTGACGAATTAGGTCCGGATGCGTTCAGGGTGCGTTCAGGAAAACTCGCACCATTTTGCAAGCAAGTTCAGTCAGTTTTGTCTGTGATTGCGTTCAGTTGTTCAGTTTTTTCTGTGCGGGTGCAATGCGTTTTGATGCGTTTTTCATGCGCGTGATAAAAAACTGAAGATTTACAAACAACATCTCTTAGTAACCATCAGTGAAAAACGCATTGCATCCGCACTTGATTCAGGATACAATGCGTTTTTCACTGAAGCCCCATTCACTTCTATGGGGCCAGGGTTGTGTGAAAAACGCAGAATATAGAACATGCTGCATTTTTCACGCAACGCAGAACTGATGCGTGAAAAAATGCTCATGTACACAGACCCATTGAAATGAATGGGTCAGGATTCAGTGCGGGTGCTATGCGTTCACATCACGCATTGCACCCGTGCAGAAAACTCGCTCGTGTGAAAGGGGCCTTAGGGAATATTTTTGGTTCTGGGAGACTCAGGGAGGCCCATTATTGCATTGGGCTCTATTATCCAGGTCTTCCAGGTGTGTACACATCTCTCTTAGGGTTTGAGTTTATGCTTCTGAAAGTGTGTTTGTTCGTGGTCATCTTTCAATTGCTTAATGCGGCCACAAATATTGGAGTTCTCTAACTGTGGCAATTTCTGCTTTGCAGGCATCTCAAACTTCTGAGATAAGGAGGATTAAAAGTTCTGTTTTGCCACCACCGATTTTAGATAATCAGACCAAGAAGCAAGTGGCACTTCTGTAGGTCAGGTTTTATCTCACTGGACACATGGGAAGAGTGAAAGGACCAGGCAAGGAGTACAGCACTTTTGTGAGAGCCTGAGATAGCAATGAGGCAGAGGCGTAGCTAGAGGTTCAGCACAGGGGGGGCGAAACATACTTGAGTGGGCCCCCCACTTAGTGGCTTCCCAAACGCACGTTTCCAACTTCACAGGCACATACTACTAGTTGTGGTTATAATATTGTATTAGAAAGATGACTGTATAAACTGCTAGATCATCTATGCTGTTAAGTACAGTACAATAGACTTTCTACATACCCTAGTGTAAATACTCTACCATATAATGCAGTAAAATATAGGAGTAATAGGAGTAAAAAACAAGGGGACTCCTATGTTAAAGGAAACCTGTCCCCAGTTTTTACATCACTAAACTAACAGTCACTGCCTCCATCAGACCTCAGATCAGCGTATTGTGCCCCATCAGACCTCAGATCAGCGTACTATGCCCCCATCAGACCTCAGATCAGTGTATTGTGCCCCATCAGACCTCAGATCAGCAGAATGTGCCCCCATCAGACCCCAGATCAGCGTATTGTGCCCTATAAGACCCCAGATCAGCGTATTGTGCCCCCATCAGACCTCACATCAGCCTACTGTGCCCCATCAGACCTCAGATCAGCGTATTGTGCCCCATCAGACCTCAGATCAGCGTATTGTGCCCCATCAGACCTCAGATCAGCGTATTGTGCCCCATCAGACCTCAGATCAGCGTATTGTACCCCCATCAGACCTCAGATCAGCAGAATGTGCCCCCATTAGTCCTCACATCAGCCTACTGTGCCCTCATCAGACCTCAGATCAGCATATTGTGCCCCCATCAGACCTCAGATCAGCAGAATGTGCCCCATTAGTCCTCACATCAGCCTACTGTGCCCCATCAGACCTCAGATCAGCGTATTGTGCCCCATCAGACCTCAGATGAGCGTATTGTACCCCCATCAGACCTCAGATCAGCAGAATGTGCCCCATTAGTCCTCACATCAGCCTACTGTGCCCCCATCAGACCTCAGATCAGCAGAATGTGCCCCCATCAGACCTCACATCAGCCTACTGTGCCCCATCAGACCTCAGATCAGCGTATTGTGCCCCATCAGACCTCAGATCAGCGTATTGTACCCCCATCAGACCACAGATCAGCAGAATGTGCCCCCATTAGTCCTCACATCAGCCTACTGTGCCCCCATCATACCTCAGATCAGCAGAATGTGTCCCCATCAGACCTCAGATCAGCCTACTGTGCCCCCATCAGACCTCAGATCAGTGTATTGTGCCCCATCAGACCTCAGATCAGCATATTGTGCCCCCATCAGACCTCAGATCATCAGAATGTGCCCCATCAGACCTCACATCAGCCTACTGTGCCCCATCAGACCTCAGATCAGCGTATTGTGCCCCCATCAGACCTCACATCAGCCTACTGTGCCCCATCAGACCTCAGATCAGCGTATTGTGCCCCATCAGACCTCAGATCAGCAGAATGTGCCCCCATCAGACCTCAGATCAGTGTATTGTGCCCCCATCAGAACTCAGATCAGCGTATTGTGCCCCCATCAGACCTCACATCAGCCTACTGTGCCCCATCAGACCTCAGATCAGCGTATTGTACCCCCATCAGACCTCAGATCAGCAGAATGTGCCCCCATTAGTCCTCACATCACCCTACTGTGCCCACATCAGACCTCAGATCAGCGTATTTTGCCTCCATCAGACCTCAGATCAGCATATTGTGCCCCCATCAGACCTCAGATCAGCGTATTGTGCCCCCATCAGACCTCAGATCAGCGTATTGTGCCCTAATCAGACCTCACATCACCCTACTGTGCCCCCATCAGACCTCAGATCAGCGTATTGTGCCCCCATCAGACCTCAGATCAGCGTATTGTGCCCCATCAGACCTCAGATCAGCGTATTGTGCCCCCATCAGACCTCACATCAGCCTACTGTGCCCCCATCAGACCTCACATCAGCCCACCCAGCCACATAAGATTTAAATAAAAAACCGTGCAGCGTCAGGTCATAGTGCGCGCCGGCCAGGGAAGACAGTGGCGCGCCGGACCGGAGGGCAGCCCCAGCGCGGGACAGGTAAGAAAGGTTTTTTATTTTAATTTTATGTGGCTGGGTGGGCTGATCTGAGGTCATAATGGAAGCGCTCACTTGTATTCGCCTGATAGTCATCCTTACTGGGCCCCCCCTGACTCACTGGGCCCGGAGCCGTCACCCCCCCCCTGCCCCCCGGTAGCTACCCCTCTGCAATGAGGGCTTGCTTGCCTGATGGTGTTCACCTACCTGGTATTGTCTTGGTGCTGCATGAAGTACCTTTGTTCCAGCAGTGTCAGTGGTGCTGGGAGTGGAGCTGGGGTGCCACTGAGCAGTCAGCAGAGGCTGTATTATCAGTTGAAGTGTTAATTGGGCAGGTTAATGTAGAAGCTGAGCTGTTTGGTGCTGCATTTTGAGGCAACGATGCAGGCACTATCAAGTATTTCTCCAGAGTGTCTAACATTGACTGCCAGGAGGAAACCAGCTTGGGCAGATTCTGGTTCTCTTGTTGACCATTTCAGGCAGGTCAACATGCATTAGCAGGTGATTTATAACAAGAAGCCCCTCAGGAGTGACACTTTTTATTGAAGCAAAACCGCATTCCCTTTCATTAGATGTCTAACTGCACATTGTTAAGTAGTTTATTGCCAAAATGACTGTCAAATTTACACAACATGCCATGATTTTTCTGCGATTGCACAAGGAATGATAGACTGCCATTTGATCACACCATGTAAATAGATCCTTACCTAAAAAGAAAAATTAATGCTCTGGAGTTAATTACAGATGGCTGAGCAAAGTCAGGTTTCCACAAGCGCTGATTATAAGGTATTCGAAACAGTGTTAAACTATGCATGCTGTGTACATGAATAGAGCTTAGATTCTCAAGATTTCTACAGCTGGTTCCTTGTATGTTGTTTCATCTATGGGCCATAGTGTCTATTTGAATTAAAACCTTTGTGTAATATATTCTTAAATACAGGGGCGTAGGAAGGACCCATGGGGCTCCACAGCAAAACTTGGAATAGGGCCTCCACACCACCATGACCACCTTCGGTAGCATGATTATGAGAAGCTGATGATTATGTTAGTTTTCTTAATGAACGTGGATAACGCATGAGTATTGTAACAACGGTGGGATAATATGCACAGTGAAGTTACGGCACAGGAATGTGCACAATGATGTCACAGTACATCAATAAAGCTCATAGTGATTTCACAATAGCATGATAATGCGTATGGTGAGGTACAGAAATGAATCAGTGATGTCACTGCAGAGAAATAAGGAAAAGTTATGCACTCAATTGTCAAGATACATCACTCTATATATATATGTCTGAGTGGAGATGGCCCCTAGTTACTGGGCCCATAGCAGCTGTTATGCCCTCTACCCTGGTAGTTACATCCATGCTTAAATAAGCTCTTTCCTATTCCAATGAGTTGTCTATAATTGCTGTCCTATCTACAGTACCAATGTTATGTAACTCATATAGTGATTACATCAGTAATCAGTGTATCCATGAAATATAGTCTGAAGACTTTGCTCACCTTTGGGCATTTATTTTTTTACATAAATGAATGGCTTTTTAGCTAAAATGTATTATAGTGTATAATAGTACATAGCAAGCTGCAGAATACCATTCCCAGGTCACTCTCTTGAATGCTCATAAAGCGGACCCTTTTTAACTTAACAGCATTTTTGCTACTTTCTCTGTACAAAAAAAAGAGGTTCGCAAACAGCCAGTGAGATGGCTGTGCAAAAAATCCTCAACCCTACTAGGACACTTTAACAATGTGAGGAAATGGGCAATTAAAACATAACATTTATTTTATATTCACTAAGAGATGTATAAGAATTGGTATACCCCAAAAATGTATAAAGATAAATACACAAGTGATTAAACAAATAAATCTTGGGTTCTTACCACCTCCTTAACCGGACGATGTCTTCGTGTTGTACATAAAGTTGGTGGCATCCTACTGTCAAATGGAAGCCAGGGTGGTAAATGCTCGGTGGTGGAGGCCAAAAGTCCAAGTGGTGAACTGTAGGGAACAGTGGTACTATCCCTGTAGTAAATCACCCTATAAATCAAAGGGAAGGGTGCTATTTAGGCCCTACCTAACCACATCGGCGCACCCGCCCTGATGACTCCCTGTGGGATGAAACATGGCATGTAGGGACATTTTTGAGGGTCATTTATACTAGGGGCAGGGCCGTGTCAGGGACAGGTTCCTGATGGGGTCGCCCCTGTCGGGGCGGGTGCTCCGATGTGGTTAGGTTGGTCCTAAATAGCCCCCTTCCCTTTGATTTATAGGGTGATTTACTACAGGGATAGTACCACTGGTCCCTACAGTTCACCACTTGGACTTTTGGCCTCCACCACCGAGCATTTACCACCCTGGCTTCCATTTGACAGTAGGATACCAACGACTTTATGTACAACAAGAAGACATAGTTCGGTGTAGGAGGTGGTAAGAACCCAAGATTTATTTGTTTAATTACTTGTGTATTTATCTTTATACATTTCTGGGGTATACCATTTTTATACGTCTCTTAGTGAATATAAAATAAACGTTATGTATTAATTGTCCATTTCCTCACATTTTTAAAGTGCAACTTTGCAGGAACCAAATGGTTGTTTTTTTTTTTTTTTTAAATAAACATAATTACAATTTTTTTTTTCAGAATTACATGCATTTCAGTAAAAAAAAATGCTCTAAAGGTGTCAATTGCCTTTCAAATGTTATCATACAGTTGTAAACCAAAAATTTAAGATAAATAATAAAATGCATATTAATATAATTTACCAAACCTTACATTTGCTTCTAAATATTTTAAAATTACAGAACATTCTCATCTAGCAGTATCAAGAAAAAAATCAATTTCCATATAGATCGTCATATAACATCTAGATTGCCACGCATCCCACAGCTCCAAAGGCACAAGTTGTGCTACAAAATATATCAGCAATACTTTATAGTAACTATTGCTATCAATAGGAAACCTGTTAACAGAGATGTACAAATGTCCGAGCTAAATGCTGAATTGATACAGTTCTTAGAAAACTACGGTTGGCCTTGTTTCATCTAAAGGATCTCAAGAGATGACATATTTTATCAGAAGAATCTATTAAAAAGAAATCTTTACTTTAAAGGGAATCTGTCACCATGGCACCACAGTCTGCAGGCAGCATATTATAGAGCAGCAGGAGATCTGCAAATTGATATAGGAGGTTATATATCAAGATGCAACTTTTTCCACTTTTTTTAAGTATCTGATTTCTTTGAAGCCATTTTGGGGACAAAATTACAAAATGTCACATGCCATTTGTTAAATTTGTCACACAAATTGCATAGATTCTCTGATTAAAGTCTTATCTTATTTATTAGAAAGCTTCTATCAGTTCGTATTACATCTGGGGACTTGAGAAGACCTGTGACGTTTTTGCAACTTTTCAAAGTTGTAATCATAAATTAAAAATGTAGCTCCATCCACAAAACATCTGACTGCCCTGTACTAAATGTAATCTGCCAGGCATGGTTCAAAACACACTAAAAATAGTGCAAGCTCTTCATAAGTTTGTTGCAAATGCCTTCTCCACCAACAAAACAGGCAAAAACACTCCACTTTTCTGGTGCAGTGCATTTGATACACTATCCCCATGGTTTTATGGGAAAACATTCAGTATAACTTGTAATTTTTTTTCATTGAATCTCTGCTCAATCTGGGTAATGGGGGTGGTCTTACTCAGTGACAGACAGCTTTCCCTGTATGAGTGTGCATACAGAGATAACTCTCAATCACTGATACTTGAACTCTTAAATCTCAGCTGTTTCTTAGCTTAGGAGTCCAATGGGTGGTCATATCAGTGATTGACAGCTACCTTTGTATAACATCCCCAAGTAAGTGCCCAAATATAACAGAAATTTACATGAATAACCGACAAGTAATAGTGAATCTTTTCCTTTAAAACTATATATCTGTTCAGATCTCCCTGTTGAATACCATTCATTTCCATAGTGATAGGTTTGTGTTAAATAATAAGTCGTCATTGCAAATTGCGTTTTAAACAATCAAATTTATGCATGCAATAAACTTCCAATATCACATTTGAATTTTAGTGACATCGTTTATAATAATGCAGTGTTCCACTGCAAGTGTCAATGTCACTGTATTTTGTGTACAGTTTCCTAGTTAGGGCTGGCACCATTCTTTCTTCTCTAAGAGGAAGTAGATCAGCCGAGTGTGAGCAATGGATGTGCAAACAGTAAATGAGTAGAGTTACACAGGGAAAACCTCTCACCCTGTAAAATTATAAGCAGCAAAGTGACAGTTTATGTTCCAGCCCTGGAGGGAAAGAAATGTTGGATCCTACAGAACATTCAGGATCCATTTAATGGAGATTGCAAAAAACCTGACAGAGAATGTAAGTGCTTTTATATCAAGGCTACAGACTTCCCTGCATGTTGGTGGGAGCCAGGGGCGTTGCTAGGCTAAAACATTCGGGGCCTGGGCCCCTGATGTTTTCTCCCAGGCCCCGAATGTCCTGCCTGTTAGACAAATACAATTGTATTGCCGACGGCAGTACAATTGAATGGAACAGACTGCAAGATATGTAGGTGATCAGTGCCGTCCAATCCTGCACTGGTCACACGACTGTGACATCATCGCAGGTCTTTTTCAAACCCTGTCTTCTAAACTGAAGAGCAGAATTGTGGGGAAGAAGCTACAGTGAGCTCTGCTACATCAGAAGAGGCAAGTGAAGGTAGAAGCAGAGGGATGCTGGGAGTTGTGGTTATTTAACTGGGACTGTATGTTAGGGCAGAAGGGAGGGATGTTATCATGGGACTGTGTGTTGGAGGTGACTTGGGCAGGGTTCTGTTAGGGTACTTTCACACCTGCGGCATGGGACTCCGGCAGGCTGTTAGGATCCGTGCTGCCGCAGGTGCACGTGTGGGGCTGGAACTATGCTCTGGCCCCATTCACTGTAATGGGGGCGGGCCATGGATCCGGCTGCAGCACGGCAACCCCTGCCGAGAGGCGGCCGGAACAAAAGTATAGCATGTTGTACTTTTGTTCCGGCCGCCTCTCGGCAGGGTTTTCCATGCTGTGGCTGGATCCGTGGCCAGCCCCCATTACAGTGAATGGGGCCGGAGCGTAGTTCCAGCCCCACATGTGCACCTGCTGCAGCACGGATCCGGCGGGCTGTTCACCCACCGGAACAGCCTGCCGGAGTCCCCTGCCGCAGGTGTGAAACTAGCCTTAGGCTACTTTCACACTTGCGTTGTAAGGATCCGTTTGTGAGATCCGTCACAGGCTCTCATAAATGGTCCAAAACTGATTTGTCCTAATGCATTCTGAATGGAAAAGGATCCGTTCAGAATGCATCAGGTTTGCTTCAGTTCAGTCTCCATTCCGTTTTGGAGGCGGACACTAATTATCTATTGTGTCAGACAAAACGGATCCGTCCCCATTGACTTACATTGTGAGTCATGACAGATCCGTTTGCATCAGCAAGCAGCGTTTTAGTGTCTGCCTCCAAAACGGAATGGAGACTGAACTGAAGCAAAACTGAAGCAAAACTGATGCATTCTGAACGGCTCCTTTTCCATTCAGAATGCATGAGGACAAAACTGATCAGTTCAGGACCGTTTGTGAGAGCCTGTGACGGATCTCACAAATGGATCCGGCAAACGCAAGTGTGAAAGTAGCCTAAGTATGTAATAAAAGAGCAATAAATATGCTGCCCTAAAGTTTTCTCTGTATAGTATCCTGCAGTCTATCATAACATAAAAAGCCTTTTTTTTTTTTTGTTTTCTCTTAGAAATTAAAAATGCTGTCGATAACTGTATAACAGTGCCTAACACTAATCAGAAGGACACAGATGGTGATGGTGTAGGTGATGTTTGTGACAGCTGTCCCACAATTCGGAATCCAGACCAGGTAAGTCTCACTGTAGTCATCAAATGCAACAGCTAATAGGGTAGTTGTACACATTTTTTTTTGTGTGGTGTTTTATTGCCTTGTAAAAATATGCCATGACATTCATGCATTTTTTTTAATAACATTTTTGAAGTGGTGTTTTCTAGTCGCAAAACTTTTTTACTTGCACCTTTCTTCTAAAGGGAAATCTTTTTGTATCTTTTTTATAAAAAAAAAAATTACACATGCAAACACATCCCTGACTGAAACCTAGAAATATAACTAAGACCTAAAAATACTGTAGCATGGAGATGCATGTTATAAATATCAGTATGTCAATAAATGTATTTGTTATAGCAGCCAGGTCAGTTTATCATATAAGAAATACTTCATTGGCTTGTGGTAGCTACAAATCATCATGTTATCATAGCCAAACAAGACGTTGTAGATCCTTGGTGAAAAGAAACAGTGCTTATACAGGCGCATCTCAATAAATTAGAATATCATTGAAAAATTTACTTATTTCAGTAATTCAATTCAAAAAGCGAAACTCATATAATACATAGATTCATTACATACAGAGGGATCTATTTCAAATTAGAATATTGTGAAAAAGTTCAATATTGTAGACTCATTGGGGTACTTTTACTATAGTGTCTCCGCCTGTTTTCATTAGTAAAAAGCATGCATACGACTGTCTTATTTTTTCAGTCTTATTCACTAGTCTTGATCGAGCACCAAAGTGCTCGGGTGCTCTGGTAGAACACTTGGTGATGCTCTACAGAGCACCCGAGCACAATGTAAGTCAATGGAAGAAGACCAGGCACCCCCTGCTCGGATGAGGGAAGGGTGTCGGGTTCATAGGAAAAGGTCAGAATCGCAAATTCTCCTCTTTCACTCGTTAAAGTACGCTAATTAAAGGGGTTCTCCGGGAATTAAGAAAATAAAAATATCTAAATATTACTTTATTATAAACATATTCCCAAATACCTTTCATTAGCTATATTGGTTTGTTTTGTCTAGGGAGCCATTATTAGGAGAGATAAAATGGCCGCCGTCCTATTAGTCCACACAGAACCTGTCCTAATCACACAGTAGAACAAGTTACTTCACAACACTGAGGTAAAGAGCTGCCTCATCCTCCTCTCTGATCCACTTGTCAGGGATTATGATCCTGAATACAGCTAAGATCTTCAGCTGAATCTGAAGGAAAGGAACATGACATGAAGTACAGAGAGGACGGACAGGACAGACTGTGGTAATGGAGACTACATATAAGTGCTGCTGCTCATTAGTCATATCCTCCTCTCTGTACTTCATGTCTCCTTATAAACTCCATTCCTACTGAGATTCAGCTGAAGCTCATTTGAAACTGTATTCAGGATAATAATCCCTGACAAGCAGAGCAGAGAGGAGGATGAGGCAGCTCTCTACCTCAGTGTTGTGAAGTAACTTGTCCTCCTGTGTGATTAGGACAGGTTTTATGTGTACTAATAGGACAGCAGCCATTTTGTTTCTCCTAATGATTGCTCCCTAGACAAAACAAGCTATTATAACTAATGAAAGGTATTTGGGAATATATTTCTAATAAAGTAATATTTAAGTATTTTCATTTTCTTAATTCCCGGAGAACCCCTTTAACTGAATTCGTACGCATTAGCGCACAATGCGTAGCATTGTACGCTAATGCGTATAAATTTGTACGCTAATGAGTATAAATATGTATGCTAATACGTACAAATTTGTATGCTAATTTTGTAACATTAGCATACAAATTCGTACGCATTAGCGTACAATACGTAGCATTAGCATACAAATTCGTACGCATTAGCATACTCGAGCATCGCACTCGAGCACATGCGGTGTTCGTCTGAACACCGAGCGGACCCGAGCGTAGGCATGCTTGCTCAACACTATTATTTACCAACTAATTTTGCACCTATTTTGGAGGCATTTACGCCTGTTGGGCCTATTTTGAGTTTTAAAGGGGCATTACGGTTACCATAAATATAAATTATGTTTTAGACTAATTCATCATCAATAATTACCTAATATAATGTAAATTTCACATATCTACTGTTCAGTAGTTATAAAAGTAGTTTTCTTCCTCTGCTACCCACTGTGTTTTCTCATAAGTTACCATGGCATTGACCTGTAGTTCTGAGCCTTTGTTAGGTCGAGCATGCTCAGTGTGTTGCTATCAGTTCTCTAGCGAAATGTTAGTGTGCCATGATCAGGCACCATGGCACTCTCAGTGTGTTACATGCTCACACAGGAGCTAGACAAATGGATTGCAAGGTAAATTGAAGCTCTGGTTATATATCTATATATAGGTCTGGGTTCTGGTTGGGTCACAGCTTGCAGCCTTAATGCAGTTTTTAAAAATTAAGAATACCCCTTTAAGACTAATTCAGACATTTTCAAACTTTTGTGCGTATTTTCCAACTTATTTATGTAGGTGTGCTTTATTTTGTGCCTGATAGATTCGTAAAAACAGTCTCATTACTACTCCACTCCAGGCAGGCGTACTTTTCAGTCTCTGTTTTGAGTGGCAAGTTGCGCCACATTTTGCCTACATGGAGACATGGGCCTAATTTTAACTCACTTGTGCCACAACTTCATGTACAATTAGTTATAGACCAGTGTTAGTGATTCAGAATCTGTCTTACAAGAAAACAACCACTATATGTCAGACTTAAACCAAAAAAGAAAAACCTGATTTATGAAAGGATGATAAATAAGGCACAAATTAAAGACAAGCGTGGCCAATACTCCTGTTTTTTTTTAACTCCAAAAAAAAAAAAGGCAAGCCTAGTAAATGCGCCCCATGGTGTCACACACTACTCGGATTATCAACACAAAACACCTGTAAAGGTTTCCTAAGCCTTGGTCCCACAGTCTGGTTCGGTAGGCTATACAATCATGAGGAAGACTGCTGACTTGACAGTTGTCAAAAAAACAGTCTTTGACTCCCTCGGCAAGGAGGGTAAGCCAAAAAAGGTCAGTGATAAAGAAGATGGCTGTTCAGAGTGCTGTATCCAAGCATATTTATGGAAAGTTGGGTGGAAGGCAGGGATTTGCTAGGATTTCAAAAGATCTAGGGCCCAAGCCCCAAAGCCAAATTCTTGAATCAACCACACCCACCACCACCACCACCTGTCCTAGCACTAAGGACATATTCTACTACTTACTTCCAAACATACAGGACTATACAGTACCAATACCTTTTACATCCAGGGCCTCACAGATGATGTCTCCTTGATGTAGATGTTCTCTTTCCCCATCTTCATCCGATCCCTATAGTGGCCAGGTAGCCATAGTAACAAAACAAAAAATAAAATACTGACCTCATTCCCCTCCACACTGCTGTTTTCTGGAGTGGCACACGGATCACAGTGGCCTGTGGCCTATTAGAGGAAACCGTTTGGCTGTGAGCATTTGGGTTCCGTGCCACACCACATGCAGTATTCAAGTATATCGCTGTTTTGAGGATTGCAATACAGTTGAATGTGCCGCACTGCTGCTGTTGGTACCTGCATCCCTGGATTTAATGGAGGCCTTTAAGGCACCAAAAATGGCAAAGGCAGAGTGGACCCAGCATGCATGTGGAACCAACACTCCGTGAATTTTATGGTGGCCATTATGGCACATAACAGGTAGGAATTAGTGTTAGGTTCCCGTCTTAAAGAGATCGCCGTTTGGCAGACGGGCCCAAATAATTTTGTACAAAATGATTTGCCAAGAATCTCAATTTTTTGCAAAATAAGCATAGCACTAGCACCAGAATGTTTTACATGACTATGGCATTATTGTACATTATTTGTGTTTGCAGAGTGCTGCTGCATTGTGTATTTTTTCCTTTGCACCGCTGCTGCAGTCACGATGTTCAGGGCTCTGGGCAAAACATTTGGGGCCCTAGATCCAGATGTTTTGGCCTAGCGAGGCCCATGGTGGAAGGAAAAAGTGTGGTAGAAAAAGATGCACATGAACAGGGATAATTGCAGCCTTGAAAGGATTGTCAAGAAAAGGCCATTCAAGAATTTGGGGGAGAATCACAGGGATTGGACTGCAGCTGGAGTCAGTACTTCAAGAGCCACGACACACAGACATATCCAGGACATGGGCTACAACTGTCGTATTCCGTGTGTCAAGCCACTCATGACCTAGAGACGACGTCAGAGGCATCTCTTACCTGGGCTAAGGAGAAAAAAGGCTAGACTGTTGCTCAGTGGTCCAAAGTCCTGTTTTCAGATTAAAGTAAATTTTGTATTTCATTTGGAAATCAAGGTTCCAGAATCTGGAGGAAGAGTGGAGAGGCACACAGTCCAAGTTGCTTGATGTCCAGTGTGAGGTTTTCACAGTCTGTGATGGTTTGAGGAGTCATGTCATCTGCTGGTGTTGGTCCACTGTGTTATATCAAGTCCAAAGTCAGAGCAGCCATCTACAAGGAAATTTTAGAGCACTTCATACTTCCTTCTCCTGACAAGCTTTATGGAGATGCTAATTTCATTTTCCAGCAGGACTTGGCACCTGCTCACACTGCCAAAAGCACCAATACCTGGTTTAATAACCAGGGTATCACTGTGCTTGCTTGGCCAGCAAACTCACATGACCTAAACCCCATAAGGAATCTATGTGGAATTGTCAAGAGGAAGATGAGAGACACCAGACAACAATGCAGACGAGCTGAGGTCGCTATCAAAGGAATCAGGGCTTCCATAACAACTCAGCAGTGCAACAGACTGATGCCTCGATGCCACACCGCATTGATGCAGTAATTTATGCAAATGAAGCCTCGGCCAAGTATCCAGTACATACTTTTAACCAGGTCAACATTTCTGTATTAAAAAGTCTTTCTACCCTGCCACCTGCTCCAATTTAAGCTGTTTAATGCAATGACAGCAATAGCAAATAATGTCAAAGTGACACTGAGATATATAGCTTTGGGTAAATGCATGGTTGATGGTGTTAATAGCCTGTTTAAAAACACACTGCAAGGTCACATTTCATTTTGGAAAACCCTCCAAAAATTTTCACTTATTGCGGGCAGATGGTGTTTAGCCTCTTTTACCCAGTGACATATATGTACAGTCATGGCCAAAAGTTTTGAGAATGATACAAATATTAATTTTTACAAAGTCTACTGCTTCAGTTTTTATAATGGCAATTTGCATATACTCCAGAATGTTATAAAGAGTGATCAGCTTAACAGCAATTACTTGCAAAGTCAATATTTGCCTAGAAAATGAACTTTATCCCCCAAAACACATTTCAACATCATTGCAGCCCTGCCTTAAAAGGACCAGCTAACATCGTTTCAGTGATTGCTCCATTAACACAGGTGTGGGTGTTGATGAGGACAGGGCTGAAGATCAATCTGTCATGATTAAGTAAGAATGACACCACTGGACACTTTAAAAGGAGGCTGGTGCTTGGCATCATTGTTTCTCTTCTGTTAACCATGGTTATCTCTAAAGAAACACGTGCAGTCATCATTGCACTGCACAAAAATGGCCTAACAGGGAAGAGTATCGCAGCTAGAAAGATTGCACCTCAGTCAACAATCTATCGCATCATCAAGAACTTCAAGGAGAGAGGTTCCATTGTTGCCAAAAAGGCTCCAGGGCGCCCAAGAAAGACCAGCAAGCGCCAGGACCGTCTCTTAAAAGTGTTTCAGCTGCGGGATCGGGCTACCAGCAGTGCAGAGCTTGCTCAGGAATGGCAGCAGGCAGGTGTGAGTGCATCTGCACGCACTGTGAGGCGGAGATTCTTGGAGCAAGGCCTGGTCTCAAGGAGGGCAGCAAAGAAGCCACTTCTCTCCAGAAAAAACATCAGGGACAGACTGATATTCTGCAAAAGGTACAGGGAGTGGACTGGGGTAAAGTCATTTTCTCTGATGAATCCCCTTTTCGATTGTTTGGGACATCTGGAAAACAGCTTATTCGGAGAAGACGAGGTGAGCGCTACCACCAGTCTTGTCTCATGCCAACTGTAAAGCATCCTGAAACCATTCATGTGTGGGGTTGCTTCTCAGCCAAGGGAATCGGCTCTCTCACAGTCTTGCCTAAAAACACAGCCATGAATAAAGAATGGTACCAGAATGTCCTCTGAGAGCAACTTCTCCCAACCGTCCAAGAGCAGTTTGGCGATCAACAATGCCTTTTCCAGCATGATGGAGCACCTTGCCATAAAGCAAAGGTGATAACTAAATGGCTCAGGGAACAAAACATAGAGATTTTGGGTCCATGGCCTGGAAACTCCCCAGATCTTAATCCCATTGAGAACTTGTGGTCAATCATCAAGAGACGGGTGGACAAACAAAAACCTAAAAATTCTGACAAAATGCAAGCATTGATTGTGCAAGAATGGACTGCTATCAGTCAGGATTTGGTCCAGAAGTTGATTGAGAGCATGCCAGGGAGAATTGCAGAGGTCCTGAAGAAGAAGGGTCAACACTGCAAATATTGACTTGCTGCATTAACTCATTCTAACTGTCAATATAAGCTTTTGTTACTCATAATATGATTGCAATTATATTTCTGTATGTGATAAAAACATCTGACAAACACACATAAAAACCAGAGGGCAGCAGATCATGTGAAAATATAATATTTGTGTCATTCTCAAAACTTTTGGCCATGACTGTACAGTGCTGGGTAGATGTTTAAAGATGGTGCCCGCTCACTACTACAGCAGGCGATATAGCTGCTTGTTGTTTTAAACAGTAGATACCTGGAGCCAATGCCTGTGATCAACGATAACATCAGTTGCAGACTTTTAACCCCTCAGATGCCGTGATCAACTGTGACCATGGCAACTGTGAGCTGAAGACTCCGGGAACGCTGCACATGGGCCTGCAAATGCTCCCCCTAACAGAGATCAGGGAAGCTGGATAGTGTGTGTGGCAGCAGTCCTCTTGAATGATCCAAGGCTGTGTGAGATAGGTTCTTATGGAGACCCTGACTGTGGCAGGGCTCCATGGAAGCATAGGGGGGTCATTTATTATGTGAAGTACACAACTTTTTGTCACATACAAATGCATTGAAGTCTATGACAGAAGCTATATATGATTGTATGTTCCCTATGGGAATGTTTAAAAACTGTTTTAAAAATTAAAAAAAATAAATAAAAAATAAAATCACCCCCTTTTCCCAAAATAAAAATAAACAATAACAATAAAACTATAAAAAATAAACATCATGGGCATTGCCATGTGCGAAAACACCTATACTTATATTATTAAAATATAAAAATATTTATTCCATACAGCAAACGGCGAAACAGAAAAAACTCAAAATGCTGTTTTTCGCCACTTCACCTCCCCCCAAAACTGAATAAAAAGTCATACACTCTCCAAAATGGTATAAATGAAAAGTACAGATCACCACCACATGCACAGCGTTATTGGACAAAAAACAGTGGCTTATTGGAAACAAGTATCCAAATATTATGCCTTAATGGGGGCATATCCCTGTTTATAAATACGTTTATGAGAAGAAACAGTGACTTGTTCTGTACAAGCCTCCAAATATTATGTGGTAATGCCTGCCCATATTTATGCATATACCAGTATTAATTATCAGAAGAAACAGCAGCTTGCTCTGAAGTTGAAGAAGCCTGGATAATTTGGAAGCAGCACCAGTACAGTGTGGATGTGGAAAGGGTGTAGTGTGTAGGGGTAATAGTAGCAGCAATAGCATGGAGAAGACAAGGCAGCAAGTAGATGTGTGTGAGGCTGTTTTGGGATAGTCATAATAGTGGTGGCTGTGTAGGGCTAGTGGAAGTTGCAATAGGAGGATTAGCAGCGGGTAGGAGCAGTTGTGGCGGTGGCAGCAGCAGCCATATGGTACAGAACATGATGTTAGGCAGGCAGACAGAGGAATTGGCGTGACGGGGCTGGTGATAAATAGCCACTGTCAGCAATGTATGAAAATCCCTTGAGGATCCATGTCTGATTCATTTTGACAAAGGTGATGTTTTGTACACTGATGAAGGACAACTTTGTCAGTTTGGATGTGATGATGTCATGTGCCATGCTAAAAATCCTCTCTGAGATGACACTGGAGGCTGTACAAGACAGTTCAGCAAGAACAAACTGGGTCAGTTTTGGTCACTGTTCCAATCTGCCTGTCCAAAGGTCCAGAGGGTCAGGGAACACAGTATGTGCCAGGGAAAGGCCACAGTCGTTTGGAAAACAAGACAATTTAAAACAATTAAAAAATGCACACCTGGCAAAAAATCTGACTGATAGCATAGAGAAAAATTTAAGTTTGGTGAAGGTGTGGAACGGCTCCACTATGGACATCTGGTAAAACAGTCTGACTGATGACATACTTTAGAGAACAACTACATTTTTCTAAAGGCATGGATCCGCACAACTACGGACACCTGGCAAAAAGTCCAAATGATGGCACAAAGAAGAATTAAATTTTGGTGAAGGTGCGGAACTGCGCCACATTTCCATAATGACAAGACGATTTTAGGACACCTGGCAAAAGGTATGACTGATGGCGTAGAAAAGAATAAAATTGAAGGGTTGGGCAAAACCCTGCACCGCCATACTACACCTGGCAAAAAGTCCTGCTGATGGCATAGAGAAGAATAACATTTTAGAGAACTACATTTTGATGAAGGCATGGAACTGCCCCACAATTACCACAACTAAGTGGTACAGCAGCAACCGCACTGATGAAGCTTGGCTACCACAAAGAACATTGGGAGAAGGACAGACTTGTTCCAATTCCGAATGCTGGCCAGTCCTATTTTGGACTTTGATCCGATTTTCAAGGAAAATTTGATTCCCTGCAAAGCTGAATTTCCTCGTGCTCCGTGGTAAGGAATCATTTTTCCCTGAAATGGCGGTAAAAATAAAAAAAATCATACTCAGCTCATCCATCTGAAGCTTGAAGATCCCGTGTAAAATCTCTTGCGCAGTGACGTATGATGTCATCAGTTATAGTGCAAGATTTTCTGCTGGACCTTCAAGAAATATGGCAGCCTCTTCATGCTCAAATGGATAAGGTACTGTAAGTATAATTAAATTTTTTTAAACTCCTCAACCCCTGAAAAGCCTGAATATTCATCTCAGATGCCGCGATCAGAGATGAACACAGCATCTGAGGGGATGAATGACGGAATTCGTCAGAAAATGAATTTGTTTGTAAAATATGGCGACGCAAGCGAATCGAATTTTAAGAACTTTGCTCATCTCTACTGACTACAATAGAAGCAGATATGGCCCTGCCAGCTGTTTTGGAGGTTTTGGACATATGTGACCACCACCCTTCTCCACTGATGCCCATCCTCAGCATCCCAATCTGGCTCATAGGTCCTGTGCAAAACACAATCTTCATCATAGTCCTTACCTTCCCTGGCGTTTTTATCAGACTGTGGCTTGGCCCCCTTCCCGATTCCCTGTTCTGTATTTGCCCCTAACGCCACCAACGTGGCTACAAATGTCACTAATGCTTTTACCACCACCAACACAGCTATTCATGGGGTCCCCCACCTTTGCCTGAACCTCCTCCTCATGGCCGTCCAAACACTTATGTTGATGGCTCACACAACTCACTACCAGGGAGACTATCTTAACTATCTCCCATAGCCAGGGGCTGGCTGGCAAATTTTAGCCTGTGGGGCAAGCACACAGCACTGGCCCATGTGTAGCGGTCCACCTTAACCGGTTTAACTCCGCCTACCATATAAAGGCAGTAGAGGTAACTGGGTTTTAAATCGTTAAAAGCACCAGCTAGTTGTGTTTTCATGTTGGATTCCAGATACAGGACATGGCTGAGTCCGTAGCAACAGCCTGATCATTAGAGGGACCAGATTTACCAACTCCTGATCTGAAGAGACTCCATTGACTATAATGGGGTCTGCTCAGAATGCTGCTCCTTTACCTGACAAAAGGGTCTTGCATGCAGAACTTTTCTGCCTGGTCTTTTTAACAGAATCTGTGACCTAAACGCAAATATGAGTGGATAGTATTAGACGTATAGCATCAGATGTATGTTTAATACACAAATACAGAGCAAGAACCAAGATCACTACACACACACAGCACCAGAACCAAACCTAGAAGTCAAACACAGCACCAGAACCAAGTTTACTGCATGAATACAGCACCAGAACCAAGTTCACTGCATACATACATCACCAGAACCAAGTTTTCTACATAAATACAGCACCAGAGCCAAGTTATCTACATAAAGACAGCACCAGAACCAAGTTCTCTACATAAATACAGCACCAGAACCAAGTTCTCTACATAAATACAGCACCAGAACCAAGTTCAATACATAAATACAACACCAGAACCAAGTTCAATACATAAATACAGCACCAGAACCAAGTTCTCTACATAAATACAGCACCAGAACCAAGTTCTCTACATAAATACATCACCAGAACCAAGTTCTCTACATAAATACATCACCAGAACCAAGTTCTCTACATAAATACAGCACCAGAACCAAGTTCTCTACATAAATACATCACCAGAACCAAGTTCTCTACATAAATACAGCACCAGAACCAAGTTATCTACCTAAATACAGCACCAGAAGCAAGTTCTCTACATAAATACAAAACCAGAACCAAGTTCTCTACATAAATACAGCAGCAGATTTTAAATGTTTTTTACAGATACCATCTGAGTAGTCAGGTCAGCCCTCGCCATATGACCTTGTACGGTGTGAAACTACAGCTCCCAGTATGGCCTGAACAAGTGTAAAGGGATGCTGGGAGTTGTTGATGTGCAAAACAGCATGCTACCACCCATCATAAGCTGTAGATCATCCAGGTGACTACAGCTCCCATCATACACAGTCAGTAGCAGAATAATCATTTCTATTTAGTGACTTGCAGGTGACGTCTCCTCCTGAGTTCTTCACCATCTGGTTCAGACCACCATGATAACATATCCTGGCCACAATTCAGCTCTGCACATTTTGCCAAGAAGATCTCTTCAGCTTCACGCTTTACCAACACATTGGCACCCTGCATACTGACACAAACTCCTCTTAGTGCCACATGCTGTGCCCTGAATATAACAGCAGCATTAGTGCTACACCCAGGGCCCCCAATAGTAGTGCCACATACTTTGTGCCCTCTGTATATAGTGCCACATACTCTGTGCCCTCTGTATATAGTGCCACATACTCTGTGCCCTCTGTATACAGTGACATATGCCCTCTGTATATTGTGCCACATGCTCTGTGCCCTCTGTATATAGTGCCACATACTCTGTGCCCTCTGTATATAGTGCCACATACTCTGTGCCCTCTGTATATAGTGCCACATACTCTGTGCCCTCTGTATATTGTGCCACATGCTCTGTGCCCTCTGTATATAGTGCCACATACTCTGTGCCCTCTGTATATAGTGCGCCACATACTCTGTGCCCTCTGTATATAGTGCCACATACTCTGCTGCCCTGTATACAGTGACATATGCCCTCTGTATATTGTGCCACATGCTCTGTGCCCTCTGTATATAGTGCCATATACCATCTCCTGTGCCCTCTGTATATAGTGCCA
>ONZH01005687.1:0-93647 GCA_900303285.1 Rhinella marina
GATGAGGAGGAAGTGGAGGAGAATGTTGGCGAGACACAAGAGGGTACCAATGCTCAGTCCTTCTTTACTCTTGAGCGTATATGGGCTGAAGAGGAGGAGGGGGAGGAAATGGAGAGTCAGGCCAGTGAGGAGAGGGAATTCTTGCGTGTTGGGACTCTGGTGCACATGGCAGACTTCATGTTAGGCTGCCTATCCCGTGACCCTCACGTTAGAAGCATTTTTTCAAACACCTATTACTCGGTGTTCACTCTCCTGGACCCACGGTACAAGCAGAACCTTTCCACTCTCATCCCTGTAGAGGAAAGGAGTATGAGAGTGAATCAATATCAACAGGCCCTGGTGCACAAGCTTAAACAATCCTTCCTATCTGACGCCGCTAACGGCAAAGGACGTGGTTCTGTGAGCCAAGTAGCATGGGAGAGGAGGCGAGCAGGCAGCTTGTCCAGCACTGGCAGGGGAACGCTCTCCAAGGCCTTTGCCAGTTTTATGTTACCCCAGCAAGACACTGTCACCTGTCCCCAGTCTAGGCAGAGTAGGGGGGAGCTGTAGAGAAAGATGGTGAGGGAGTACCTAGCTGACCATACCAACGTCCTGCGTGATCACTCTGCTCCATACAACTACTGGGTTTCAAAGCTGGACACGTGGCCTGAACTGGCGCTGTATGCCTTGGAGGTGCTGGCCTGCCCTGCCACTAGCGTGTTGTCAGAGCGGGTATTTAGTGCAGCTGGTGGCGTCATCACCGATACGCGTACACGCCTGTCAACTGACAGTGCTGATAGGCTGACACTTATTAAAATGAACAAAGCCTGGATTTCACCGGAATTCAAATCTCCTCCGGGGGAAAGCAGCTAAAGAATAAGATTCCTTATGTATCTGATTCCTCTCCTCTACTCCTCCTCCTCCTTCTCTTCATTGCCAAACGCTGACCCAAAAGGGAATTTTTTAGAGGGCCAACTGACACTCTTTTAAGACAATGTTTCCGGAGGGCCACCTAATGGCCCTCTCTCTAAACAATTTTTCCGGAGCGTCAACTACAGACACTCTAAAACCATTTTCCAGGAGCGTCAACTACAGACACTCTAAAACAATTTATCAGGAGCGTCAAATACAGACACTCTAAAACAATTTTTCAGTATCGTCAACCACAGACACAAAAAATTTTTTTTCGGAGGGTCCACTTCAGACACTCCAAAAAAAATTTTTTGGGAGGCTCACCTACAGCCATTTGACTGCAATCTCAGTCGGACAAAGGCATTGGTGGTGTCACCGCCATGCTGTGTCAGGCTAAATTTTTGGGTGGTTCACCTGCTACCTCAGTCTAACTCGATCACTCTGTTGTCACCGCCGCCATACAGGGCCACGATAAATTTTTATGTGCTTCGCCTGCTCCTGCACTGTAACTCGGTCACTCTGTTGTCACAGCCATACAGGGCCACGATAAATTTTTATGTGCTTCGCCTGCTCCTGCACTGTAACTCGGTCACTCTGTAGTCACAGCCATACAGGGCTACTGTAAATTTTTATGTGCTTCGCCTGCTCCTTCACTGTAACTCGGTCACTCTGTAGTCACAGCCATACAGGGCCACAATAAATTTTTATGTGCTTCGCCTGCTCCTGCACTGTAACTCGGTCACTCTGTAGTCACAGCCATACAGGGTCACGATAAATTTTTATGTGCTTCGCCTTCTCCTGCACTGTAACTCGGTCACTCTGTAGTCACAGCCATACAGGGCCTCGATAAATTTTTATGTGCTTCGCCTGCTCCTGCACTGTAACTCGGTCACTCTGTAGTCACAGCCATACAGGGTCACGCTAAATTTTTATGTGCTTCGCCTGCTCCTGCAATGTAACTCGGTCACTCTGTAGTCACAGCCATACAGGGCCTCGGTAAATTTTTATGTGCTTCGCCTGCTGCTGCAATGTAACTCGGTCACTCTGTAGTCACAGCCATACAGGGCCTCTGTAAATTTTTATGTGCTTCGCCTGCTCCTGCACTGTAACTCGGTCACTCTGTTGTCACAGCCATACAGGGTCATGCTAAATTTTTATGTGCTTCGCCTGCTCCTGCACTGTAACTCGGTCACTCTGCAGTCACAGCCATACAGGGCCACTGTAAATTTTTATGTGCTTCGCCTGCTCCTGCACTGTAACTCGGTTACTCTGTAGTCACAGCCATACAGGGCCACAATAATTTTTTATGTGCTTCGCCTGCTCCTGCACTGTAACTCGGTCACTCTGTAGTCACAGCCATACAGGGCCTCGATACATTTTTATGTGCTTCGCCTGCTCCTGCACTGTAACTCGGTCACTCTGTAGTCACAGCCATACAGGGTCACGCTAAATTTTTATGTGCTTCGCCTGCTCCTGCACTTTAACTCGGTCACTCTGTAGTCACAGCCATACAGGGCCACTGTAAATTTTTATGTGCTTCGCCTTCTCCTGCACTGTAACTCGGTCACTCTGTAGTCACAGCCATACAGGGCCACTGTAAATTTTTATGTGCTTCGCCTGTTCCTGCACTGTAACTAGGTCACTCTGTAGTCACAGCCATGCAGGGCCACGATAAATTTTTATGTGCTTCGCCTGCTCCTGCACTGTAATTCGGTCACTCTGTAGTCACAGCCATGCAGGGCCACAATAAATTTTTATGTGCTTCGCCTGCTCCTGCACTGTAACTCGGTCACTCTGTAGTCACAGCCATACAGAGCCACAATAAATTTTTATGTGCTTCGCCTGCTCCTGCACTGTAACTCGGTCACTCTGTAGTCACAGCCATACAGGGCCACAATAAATTTTTATGTGCTTTGCCTGTTCCTGCACTGTAACTCGGTCACTCTGTTGTCACCGCCATACAGGATCTCGCTAAATTTTATTTCTTCTTCGACTGATACCTCACTCTAACTCGGTCACTCAGTTGTCACCGCCATTCTGAGTCAGGGTAAATTTTTGGGTGGCTCACCTGCTACCTCATGTAACTTGGTCACTTGTTGGTGTCACCGCCATGCTGTGTCAGGCTTATGCCTGCGTCGTGGGGCGGGGGATAGGACAGCAGTGCCAGCATGGGCATGGGTGATGGACCTTCGTTGCACCTAGTTGGGTGCTTCCCTAACACGTGATGGGCATGTGCCTCGCCCTTATTGGTTTGGGTGAGCACAATTGCCTTGAGGGTCACCACCAGGCTGTTGCCCGAGAATTTGGGGTAATGGTGGGATTAGGCAGCCTCAGAGGCATCCATGCATGCTGCCCCTGCTGTTTCCTGTCCATTTCCGTGGTGTTTCCATCATTTTCTGAGGTTTCCAGGTTTTCACCCAGCCTTCCCTAGGCAGAGTCTTGGTCCCCTGCAAAAAATGCTCGAGTCTCCCATTGACTTCAATGGGGTTCGTTATTCGAAACGAGCACCCGAGCATCGGGAAAAAGCATTTTAGTGCTCGCTCATCTCTAGTAATAATATTACAGGTTATAGTTACTAGAGATGGGTCGTTGATCCAGGGAGTAATTCTGATTGGAGTCGGGAAGGAATTTTTTTCCCTAAAGTGGGGAAGATTGGCTTCTACCTCACAGGGGTTTTTGCCTTCCTCTGGATCAACTTATAGGAAAACAGGCTGAACTGGATGGACAGATGTCTTTTTTTCGGCCTTCTAAACTATGTTGCTATGTATATAGTCTTCCTCTAAAGACTGTAGGCTGTGGCCTAGCCTCGTGCGTATAACGCATTCGCGCGTCATTTGTACATTAAGGATTTGTACGCACTTTTGTACTCTAATGCTTACATGTTGCGTACTTTTACATACGCTGACTGTAAGTACGTAATTTACGCAGGAATGTTCACAAAACAAGGATTGTTTTTTGATTGTTGCTTGTGGAAACTAGGTGGAGCAAGAGAGCCCATATTAAGTTTTGCTATGGGGCCCTATGAGATCTGTGTACGTCCCTGCTCCAGAAACTGCCAAAACTGTAATATGTAGTTG
This sequence comes from Rhinella marina, assembly GCA_900303285.1. NCBI lineage: Eukaryota > Metazoa > Chordata > Amphibia > Anura > Bufonidae > Rhinella > Rhinella marina. The sequence goes on from ONZH01005687.1 coordinate 3,969, forward strand.
AATATAAAATCTGCATTGTTTTTTTTTTGTTCTTACTGAGCTTTCTGCAATAAATAAGATCAAAATATTTGTTTTTCTCGAGTTGAATTGATTCTACAAGCTAAATGAATACATCAAAAGTAATACAGGTATTTCTCCAAGGATTACATTATGATACTTATGATAGATTTATAAATATTTACATTTATGAAAAAACTTAAAGGGGCTGTCCAGTTTATGTTTCAAAGCATAATTATTGGTATAATAGGCAAAAATAGTACACATGTACATGGCATTTAAGTGAGTACATAGTAAAGGAACTTATATCTATAATAACCAGGGTCGGACTGACCCACCGGTGGGCCCCGACGCTTCCTGACTCCGCCCCCAAGCCACGTCCCCACATAGGTAGCATAGCCGGGCCCGCGCGGCCCACACTTGTGTTCAATGCCACCCATACTAGCGAGCGCCCAATTATTGAATTTTGCCCAATGTTTCATCTCTCTGTGATGAATGAAATGATAGTATTTAGCGTTCTTCTATCTAGGATTACCAGAAAGCTGTGCAATTTGAATGAATAAGAGACACCACTAAAGCGCATGTGCCTCCTGCAAAGCTGAGTGTTTGGAACAAGCGGTCAGACCAGCTGGATACTGCTGCTTGCTTACCGATAGCATAGAGAGTGATACAGTGGTACAGGGTAGGTGATTCACAACATCTAGTATTGGTAGATAGTTATCTTTTGCATTTAAAGAGACATTAGTTTTTTTTTTTTTTTAACTTTCATTAGGTCTTTTTTCCCAATATATGTAAGGTTATTTAGTTATTGCTTTCTATCTAAAAATGTGGTCCTCTTTAGTCGCGTAATTTGATCTTATGTTGGCTACCTGAGAAGTACCTGCTATTCTGTTCTGCCCATCTTAAGATCAGAACTTTCTGTATGATGAAACTACAGCAAATATCAGACCTCAGCAGTAATATATACACACACAATATGTGATTGACTGACCAAAGCAGTCATGTGCCGTGGGCTGTAATTTGCTGCATTTAAGCAGTATTTAAAGGTATCAAGCAACCCTTTTAAAGGCATCCTGTCAACTGGGGGGGGGGGGGGTTGGGCAGCAAACCTGGTGTCCCCTTGCTATACATTGGTTTTGTGCAGCAGTTTTTTTAAAACTTTTTGTCTGCCAGAGAAGCGCAATTGAAGTAGGGAGTGTACATCTTGCTTCATTCCACATGTGGAAAAAAGTGAGATATACTCTTCTTGGCTTCAATTGTGTATACATAGGAAAATATTAAAAATCTGCAAGCAATTTAATTTTAATAATTATATTTGACTTATAGGGCAATGTCTTCCAAACGACCAAGTGCTTCTGAAGAAAAATCTGAAGAAGTGGTCTCCAAAAAGAAAAAATACAAAACTGGTGCACAAAAGAGACAAGAGGCTACTAAAAAAGATCTGGCAAAAGCTATATCAGCTCCAGGGCAGCAGAAATTATGGCACTCAATAGGTGCTGCAAGCCAAAGCTCTGTGCAACCAACAAGTAGTTCAGAATGTGCTCCACTGTCTGAGGCACTGGCAGACGTAGTAACATCTTTGCTAAGTGAAGATCAAAATGATGAATCATCTTTATCTCAAGCAATGAAAGAGATATACAGTGAAGATTTGTCTGATAACTTGGCTGCATTTGAGAAAGAGGCAGATTCAGAAAGCTTGGACTCTGACATTTTATTGACTGAAATGCCTTCCATTTCTTCTATAGACAATGCATTTGAGGCACCAGACCCCATGTCTAGTTTGGCCACTAAATTACATTTTATGAAAGCGCGCCCAGTCCAGCCTGTTTCAGACATTGAAACATTAATCAATGTGAACCTTGTAAATAGACATAAGGAAAAGGTACAGCAAAATTGTGCAGTAGTTAAGAGAGTCATCGACATTGTTATTTGTATTGCAAAGCTAGCCCTTTCCTACAGAGGGAAGGACGAGGCTGCTCATGCTTTACTGAATGCTGAGCTAAATCATGGCAATTTTCTGGAACTGGCAATACTGTGTAGTAAATGTGATCCAACATTTAAAAAAATATGTTGATGAAGTTATAGCCTTAAGCCAAAAAAGAAAAGGCAGGCACCCAGAAAGTAAAGGGAGAGGTAATCTTGTTACTTTCTTAAGCAAGACATCAATAAATCGGCTAATTCTAATAATGGGTAATGGGTAACATGGTTAGAGATGAGTGAATCATTCAAAAAATTATTCGCCGACCATTCGCCGAAGTTTTCTTAAGATTCATATATTTGACGAATAGATTCGTTGTATTTGCGTACAAAATATATGTTATACTTATTATGTTCTATTAGCGAACATTCGCGCACTAATAACAAACGTTCATTTAAAATATGTACGCAGTTTCTTAGAAGACGTACGCATGAGCGTACAAATAGTGTACGAATCCTCAGCGTACTATTGTCTACGCATTTACGTAATACGCAGGCGTGCACTCAGAGGCAGAGCGAATATTCGAAAATGGCATCCAGGCGACCCTCATCATTTAGCTCTGAAGAGCTGAAATTCCTGATCCAGCTGATGGACAGAGAGGATTACCATGGCACACACCGCCATCCAAACCAGCATAAGGAGGAGGTGATCCAGCAGGTGATCCAAGACCTGCACCATCGTTTCCACACCGTGCGGACCCCGGGCCAGATCCAGTGGAAATGGTCCGATCTGAAATTCAAATGCCCAGAGCGGCTTAATGAGATCCGCGAAGAGATACGGCAGGGTGAATAACAAAATATTTGATAAGTAAAAACATGTAAAAGAATTAGTGTACTGTATTCTATATATACCAGCAGTCACTGCGAATAATGAAAAAAGGATAGAAGGACAACGTGGTCGTTCATAGTGCGCTGCAGTAATTTTGTTTCATGCTAGGTAACGCCTCTAACTCTCGACCCAAACAACTTAAGTGAAGGTATTCTAGTCATTATTGTTAATGGTGCTGGCCATTCTCCCGTTTGTGTCAGGCAAATCCACTAGTTTGAAAGAAAGTACCCTTATATGCCCCTTCATAGTTAGCGCTTCCTCCTCCTACACACAGACTCAAAGACGTGCCCATGCTGCAGCTACTGTCAGTGGGCGATATCCAAAGTATTCCTACCACACCGTGTTAATGATATAAAGAAAGTTATTGTGACAATAACGTTATCTATTGCCATAAATACCTTTTTAGAAGAAAAAAATATGATATGGCCCCCCTCTCACACCCATAATATCTTAATAGTAGTATGTTTTAGTATTAAAAAGAGTCATCATCTAACAATTGTGTACATTTTTATGTTGCAGAGCACCATCAACGACGGCGTCACCACCGTCGAGGCAGGACGGCCCCTGAAGTACCTGCAGCCTCTAGTAAGTGTAAAACATATTTAATTTATTTTTCATCCAAGCTACGTGGGAGTAAGTAACTCAGTAAGAGCACTAGTGGTTAGGAACGGGATCCTCCCGCCCCAAACTATTCCCATGTAGCTACAACTGTTCATTAGAGTTGAATGTAAGGCTACTTCCACACTAGCGGCAGCCCGGATCCAGCAGGTGAAGGGTTCCTCCGGATCCATGCTGCCGCAGGTACACGTGTGGGGCCGAAACCGCGCTCTGGCCCAAATTCACTGTAATGGGCCACGGATCTGGCCACAGCACGTTAACCCCTGCTGAGAGGCAGCCGGAGCGAAAATACAACATGTAACTGTTGTATTTTCGCTCTGGCTGCCTCTCAGCAGGGGTTAACGCGCTGAGGCCGGATTCGCGGCCCGCCCCCATTACAGTGAATTTGGGACAGAGCGCGGTTCTGGCCCCACACGTGTACCTGCGGCAGCACTGATCCGGAGGGACCCTTCACCCGCTGGATCCGGGCTGCTGCTAGTGTAGAAGTAGCCTTAGGCCGTTATTTCATAATTTTTGACAGCTGCTGCATCACAGAGGAGCCACTCTCACCGTTCTCCACCCCAGCGAGAGAGGACCCCACCTGCTTCTCCAACACCACCAGCCCAGTTACCAGAGGTAGAAGGTAGGTAAAAAAAAAGTGTTATGGGTGGACTGTCTTCAAAATATGAGCTAAATGTATGTTTTATCTTTGGTAGCTCCAACAGACAGGGAGCAGTTTTCCCCTGGACCATGGGAAGACCACGGCATATGGGTGTCCAGTAAGTACTACAAAAGGCTCAGTCAGTACAGAATACATGTCACAGAAGAAGTCGCTCCAGTACATTAAAGTTTAGATTTTTTTTGTGGGACAACCACTGTAACTCGATCATACAAACTAAGTACATAACTGTTTCCACCCCTACCAGACATTCCCACTGACTTCGAAGTAGAGGCTGGATTATGGCGCCTTGGCCCCAGGCTCCACGCTGCCTCCCAGCTCATTCGTGGCTTGCAGCTGGAGCTGCAAGAGCTGCAGGACATGATGGTCCGACGTCGGCAAAGGCCAGCGTAATCTTATTTTTTGGTTCCTTTCTTAAATTATTATATTATTTATTTGTTAAAATGAAGTTTTTATTTATTACTAAAATATTCTTGAAAAACCTGTGTTTTGAGTGTTTTGTTAAACCTTTAACACCTTCCTGATCCTGACATAGTGTGAAGAAGACAGAGTTTTTTTCCCATGGCCATGGCCACACAACGGTGTCTGCCGGCCGAAATATTACTACATTACACACACTCCTGTTCACTGATTAAAATTGACAGACAGAAAAATAAAAAAGGCTTGGCTTGTTTGGGCAACAAGCCTGTACATTCTACCTTAACATGGGCAGTGAAAATTATATATGAGCTTTTTATGGCTGCCCCGGCCAGTAGTAGTAGGGGACGGGGTATATCAGCATAGAGTGATAGGTAAAATATATTCAACAGACTGCAGTAGTGTATAACAATGTCCGCTAATATAACTTGTATGGGAGGCAGAGGCATTGTAAAAATGTATTTATTTTTTTTAATATATATAACACATATATATATATATATATATATATATATATATATATATATATATTATTTTTTTTTGGAGGTGGGGACTAAAGGCTGAGGCTCCAAAACAAACTTAACAATACTAAATAGAACTATTAGTAACGTTAACTAACAACAGCTACTCTCCTACTAAGCGTAGAAAATGGAGGCGGAGGTAGACGACAGTGTTTGGTTTTGAAATAGGGTTTTGGAGACTTCGGGTTCGCACAGCCCATGACATGACACAAGACATTTGGCTGTAAAATTATGGCCCGGCTGACAGCAACAGTGGGAAGACACTCAGACTATTCTGCCCTGCAAGGCCTGATCTAATCACCACCAGCATCAGCAAGAGCAGTATGAAATTCTGATGTAATCCAGCCATTATTCATTTTTATAAAGGTATTTTTTTTTTAACACTGCCCGGTGACAGATTTGTCCTTTTGGGTGTCACCCCCCCACCCGGCGGCACTAAAAACCCTCTCTGACATGACACTTGAGGCTGGGCAGGAAAGAAGCCCTAGTGCATAGTGGGACAGTTCTGGCCACTGTTGGCCTCAGGGAGGCTGTCCTCTATAACTGCCGGATTATAAGGTGGGTTTCGGTGGCTTCTTTTTTTAGAAATTGCAGAAGGGACACCACTAGGAGGGAACACTGAAGCCCGAGAGGTGGCAGAAAATGACGGGGTTTGCTTGAGTGGAATGGTAGAGCAGGACTAGTCTGACCCCTGGCTACATATGGATACTGTATCAGCAGATAACAGCAGATCATCCGGATGAGAATGAGATGAGCGTGCCATCCACTCCACTACCTCATCTACTTTCTCCTCCACTACAATTTTGCGCCTCGGTGGGTTAGCCTGGTGGAACAACGGCCAAGTATTGCGAATACTACTAGTAGATGCTCCGGTTACAGGTCTTTTGGCACTGCTGCCTTGTGCCACCTTCTCCTTTTTTTTAAAGCTCAAAGTCTGGCTGGAACTGGACCCCTTTTGCTTATCCATTCCAGACATTTTTCAATTAACTCTGTGGCCCTGCAGCTGGTCTTTGTCCCTGTATCTCACTGTCTCTCCCTGTCTCTCCCTATCTCTCCCTGTCTCTCTCTCCCTGCTTGATTAAATACTAGCCCTGAACTGGCCCTGCAATTGCCCTGCAGTATCCCTGATATGTGTAATATGGATTCCCAGAGCTGTTATGTCAAATTTTCACAAAACAGGTCTCAGAACTTCACACACAGTGATTCAGCTCGTCTCAGCAGTCGCAGCAGAAGTGATGCATCACTGGCTTACCAAGCCTGAGCCAATCAGAGCAAGCCCTGCCCACTTGGTCAGGTGACCGCTTTCTTCCCGGGCTTTTGTGCACAATAAACTAACTAACAGTAAAAGTTTGCCAATGAATTGAATTCGTACGCAACAGTGTATACAGTAACTTATATGCAGCAATAGCATATAATTTATAGGACAAACTACGTAGCGAATGCGTACAAAGCCAAAGCGAATCACCTAATATTCGAATTCGCTTCGCAGCTAAAAAATCCCAAGATTCAATATGAATTAACAAATCGACGAATCGATTCGCTCATCTCTAAACATGGTAAAACAAAAAATTTGCCAAGATGTTAAAGACGCTGTACAATTTAGCATACAAATGGACAGCACTCAGGAGGTTTCCGTGAAAGAACAATGCAGCATCATTCTGAGATATGTGAAGGACAGAAACGTGTATGAACGTCTTTTTTCTTTAATCAGTGTCAGCAGCACAACAGCAGAAGAGCTGTACACAAAACTGAAAGAAGAGTTAGCGAAGTTCTCTCTTAGTGTTCAGAACATCATTGGCTGTTCATTTGATGGTGCAGCAAATATGAGCGGGTGTTACAATGGAGTCCAGGCTCACATAAAAGCCACAGCGTGTAACTCCATATATACTTGGTGATATGCTCACATTTTCAATTTAGTTATCATTGATGTGACCCAGTGTGTCACTTCAGTGAAATCATTCTTTGGGCTACTGGAAAAAACATCATTTTTTTTCTCCAAATCAAACAAAAGAACATCTATTTGGACAGAACAGGTATCATCGCAGTCTCAGGGCGCAGCAAAATTAACCAGGTTAAAAAAAATAGGAAACACTCGGTGGTGGAGTAAGCCAAGGGCTCTGAATACAATTTTTGGCTTATCCCATGATTATTCCAAGCAGCTTTATATTACTCTGTTGTACTGCTTGGAACACCTCTCCTAGGTTTGACAGCAAAACTGTAAATGAGGCAAACGGTTTGCTTCATGGCTGGACAAGGTACGAAACCTTGCTCATAGCATTTCTATTTATGCAGATTTTAGAAATTGCAAGTCCCGCTTCTGACTATCGACAAACCAGAGGACTTGACGTTCTACAGGCTTGACAAATGATTGAGAATGTCAAAAGACAGATTATTTGCCTAAGGGACTCATTTTCAGACCTAATTGTATGTGTTGATAGGTTTATTGAAAAGATTGAACCAGAGCTTGATGAACATTCCGTAACAGCTGTAATTGAATGCAGTTTACCCAAGAAAAGGTCAGCAAAGAGAAAAATGATGGCTGGTGAATTAGGTAGAGATGAGCCTCCTCCTGACCCCCTTAAGGGTTTTCAATGTTTAGTGTTTAACGTTGTTATAGACCAGGCAACAAACAGCATTGAGGCAAAATTTTCCAAAAATGAATCCCTCATCCGTGATCTATCACAGTTAGACCCAAAAAGGTTTGGCCAGTTTACCCAAAAAGACATTCCATTTGAGTCTTTAAAAACTGTAGCTAAGTTGGCAGACGTAGATATTGTACAACTAAAATTCGAACTTCTTAGCTTCCAAGAGAACTATGCCACTCTGAAAAAACCAGTCCCTGCTGCAACAAATGTTATAGAAGCTGAGGATGATAGCGATGGCGAGGAAGACATCAGTGACAGGAGACATGTAGCTTGTGAAAACTGCCTGACATGCTGTTACAGACTTTTATATGATCATAACCTACATTCTGCAGCATATACAAATCTATTTGCTGTCTATAAGATGCTCCTCACTCTGGCCTATACTCAAGTTTCTTGTAAGAGAGTGTTTTCAAAACTCAAAATTGTTAAAAATCGGTTGAGGTCATTGATTGGACAAGAACTTTTAGAATCACTAATTTTGATGAACATTGAGAGAGATATTTCAATGTCTTTGGATTCTGATGACATTGTTAATCAATTTGCTAATTCATCTTCTGTTCTACAAAAACTACTACTGTAGTGGATTTTGACAGTGACCAGATCCTCCCTAGTGGTAATTTACATTATGGCCTAATTTTGTTCAGTTGTTTACAGTTGTGTTACAACTTTTCTCTGGTGGTTTTCTTTGTATAGCATTATGATAATGCTGTTCTATTTAAAGTTACATTATTTATTTTGTGAAATTTTTATGAGCAGTAAGCACTAAAGAGTCCGAAATGATTCTGGTATTAATGTTTGGGTATTTCCCATTTTGCTTGATCCCTGTGCTATTTTGTCTATGTCTGCTGTCTTTTGAACAAAGCCTGATGCAGATGTGAACATACCCTAAGTTAATGTCTAATTTATATTATTTAATATTTAAAGTTATTTATTTATTGCTTTTGGTTGTGCAATAAAATAATTTATGTTGGTTATCTTTGTGTATGTAAAATATTATATAATTTGTATGCAAGGTTCTTGCATAATAACTGTTAGCACTCAAATACCAAATCTGGCCACTACACATTTTTTTGCTACCATGCATAGTAAAAACAGTTTTCTGTGCAAATATGGTAGAATTAAAAGGGTTGTTCCATGAAATAAAAGATAGGAGATCCCTGGGGATCTGACCGATGGAAATGAAAGTCCTCCTGTAAATGAAGCGCTGGTGTGACTGACGTGCTATTTAGTTTCATAAGGCTATGTATTATCACTGTACAACAAGAGTGCCAGTCACACAAATGTGTTGGAGCTTCATTCACAGAGAGACCTTTAGTTCTCCTTATCATTGAGGGTTCCAGCAGTTAGGCCCAAACAATCAGAAACTGTGGATAGGGAACACATTTCTTTCATGGGAAAAGCCTTTTAAATATATAAGCTTAAAAATAAGTGCCATGTTTGCATTGCCTAAAAAGAAATCTCACTTTGATATAGTGCAGTGGACAATACTGTTGTAATTTGTATTGTGTGCTAAAATGCACACACCTATGTGAATAAGGCCTGAAAATCGATATCTATTATTTCCACGTAGCAGTAGGGTGGGCCAATCATTTTGACCTGTGGGCCCTAGGCACCCCAGTCCGACTCTGATAATAACGTTGAATAATGTTAAATACAGAAATACAGTTTTAAGAGGTACAAAATAAAGACACCATAACAGGCGTAGGACAGTAGAAACCCATCCTACGGTGTGAGTTGCATAAGTAAGGCAGTGCAAAACAAAGGGGTTGTCCAGTTTAAAGAAAATATTTTTATATGTGTTAAAACTCGAAGTTATTAACAATGTCCAATGTCCAGCATAAACCAGAAGTTGACCTGCCAGGACCAGGAGCTCATTACATACATTAGTAAATGCTATATCTTTTCGTTTAACCACATATAAAATACTTTTAGATATTCAAGCTGGACAGCTCCTTTAACCTTTTCTATTGTGCATTACCTTTTATATTATACATCCCCTGGATGAGTATACAGATGGACTGAATATGTATTATGTATTGCTAAATTTGATTTTCATGGGATACTGTATTTAAATATACAATAAAGAGTATTCAATACAAATACTCTAACAAAAAAGACTTTTTAGATTGAATATTTCTAGCTAAGGTTTAAAAAGTGCAATATCAATAGAAAGCACTAGATGGCGCAAAAAAATTAAGAATATAATATGACTAAAAGATTGAGCTGAGGCTCAACAGAATGTATTGATTATATATGTGTGTGGTATGTATATTCAACAATTTTTTCGAATATCGGGCATTGAATAATTGAAACATCACGATCAGCATTGATGTGTTTAACGTAAAAAAAAATAATAATATTACTCAACTTTTAAATGTTTTGCCAATCCAACAGCACCATTCAGGTGCCAGATGCTATAGTACCAGCAATGACATGAACAGAGCCACACATTTTTAGTATCCCCAGAATGGAAACCACTGTTACAATAAAAATAATTCAATTCTGGATTTCTTCTGTAAGTTTTATTTTATAAATTACATGATAACTTTTATGAAAGTCAAAGTGATGTCTAAGGGCTTATTCACACATGAATATGAGTGATTCATGTCTGTGTGGAGTTCATATTCACCACGGACAGCATACGATTATATTCAATTCTTTACGTGCATTCAGATGTCCATTGATCTGCAAGATGAATGTGGGCGCAAGCAATACTTTTGGTCCATTTTGTTGGGAGAACGTGTTCATTTTATTTAATGGGTGTATGAAAACCATAACCTGCACATAGATGCCATCCGTATGTGTACTCAGTTTTTCATTAATTAGTAATTTGTACAATTAAAGGTTGCTGTTTCTTGCAGATGCAAAAAACGGATCAACCACAATGAAAATAAAAACTCACACTTATCCTGAAATCAGACCTTTATGGATGGAAAACTCAGATGTAAAATGGTTCGACTTTTTGCTTGTACAGAATTGACATGGATGTGTGAATAAGCCCTAAAAATCCTATAGATCATTCAATAAAACATAATTAAAATTAAAAACTTAAAGGGGTTATCCAACCCCAAAAATGCCGCCACCCCCCTCCCCCAAATTCCGGGGTCCCTCACACAGATTGCACTTACCTCGCTCCCTGGCACCTGCGCCACTTCTGATGCTTGTACGGCCTCCGCTGCACCCCCCCATTACGTGGATCAAAACATCCAGCGATGGGGGGGAAGCCAATAGTATGAGAACGAGCCTCCTAAGCATGACCCACGATGCTAGGGTTGCCACTGAAACCAACTCTTTCTAATTGAACAGATTTTCGGGCAGAGGCAGAAAGTTTGTTAACAAATTTGATGTGTGAACAAACTCTAACAGGAGTCTGAATTATATCTACTGTTGGATGACTGGCTTAGTCTGCCTACCTATATTGGCAGTTGTGTATGGGCACAAGTCTTCCAAGAAAGCTCAATGTGAAGTCAGTTCATGGGATATTGATGTCCATAAAAACGTGTATGGTTATAAACTGTAACCAACTAAACCAGAACTACGAAGACAAAGATTTTCAGTAACCCGTCATATTGTATATACACACATACAGAAATGTTTCTAGATAGGGTCACGGTAGAACATTTTACTTTTACAGTTGATTTATTTATTAATTTAATTAATTTTACCATGATCTATGGCAAAGGGGAAGGAGGCAAAGTCCTTCTCCATACCTCCATGCAACCAAGAGAAATGGCTACTGAGAGGTTGGAATAAGGGACAAAAAAAATTTCCTGTACAGGGCTGCAGTGTGAGCATAGGCATGTACACCAGGTACATTATGTAATTAAAGGGGTTCTTCATGATATATGTTTTTTTTTTATTTTAGCCTTCTTATTTTTGAAGTGTGTGTGATATTCACTATGTACACTATGTATATGTGTAACATATGCAGCATGCGCCCATATGTGAGCTTTGTGGGTGCAGCATGTATCCAATGTGCGAGGAGTCTTCTGTGCGGAATGTTTGTGGATTGTGTGTATCATGAATAGATGTATTATTATCTAGCTTTGTGTAGCTTCGTTGCACTTCTTGCACAACTGCCTTTTGTTGTCAGTGTCAGCCCCTTTTGATTCTCTTTTTCTGTTCTCAAAGAGCACTGTACAAAAATGAAAAGAAACTCCCTGAAAATATGAATCCATTGCTAATTAAAGAGGTAGACATCCATGTGGTAATGCAGCCCTTTACTGAATATATGGAGAAGAAAAAAAATTAATAGAAAAATTGATATGACATGCAAATCTTTAACCAGTAGGAAATTGATTTGTCAGTTTTACCATTTGGTAATTTTAAATTCTCAAAGTCTGCTACTTGATTTGGCTATGTTCGTAAATGGATGAAGATCTACAAATCAATTTACAGGCTCAGAAATTGTAGAATTTGGGCATGTTAGCATCACTATTTTTGCCACCATGTACGTTGAGACATATGTGTTAAATAGATGCCTCCTACAGATGCCATACAGTGGCAACCGGCAATGATAAAGTCCAATTTGAGCATACAGTGCTTTCAGAAAGTATTCAGACCCTTTCACTTTTTTCACACTTTGTCATGTTGCTGCCTTGTGCTAAAATAAAATAAAAATCTAGTTTTTCATCATTATTCTGTACTCAATACCCCATAATAAGTAAATGAGAAGAGAATGTTAGAAATCTTTGCTAATTTTTTAAAAGGAAACACTAAAATATTACATTGACAAAAATGTCAGACCCTTTACTGAGTACTCAGTTGAAGCACCTCTGGCAGCGATTACAGCCTCCGGTCTTCTTGGGTATGATGCTACAAGGTTTTTCTATTATTCTTCTCGGCAGATCCAGTCAAGCTCTGTCAGGTTGGATGGGGACCCCTGGTGGACAGTTTTTTTCAGGTCTCTCCACAGATGTTAGATTGGGTTCAAGTCAGGGCTCTGGCTGGGCCACTCAAAGACATTCACAGAGTTGTCCCTAAGCTACTCCTGTGATATCTTGGCTGTGTGCTTAGGGTCATTATCTTTCTTTAAGAATATCTCTGTACTTTGCTCTATTCAGCTTTCCCTAAACCCTGACCGGTCTCCCTGTCCTAGCCACTAATAAACACCTCCACAACGTGATGCTGCCACCACCATGCTTCACTGTAGTGATGGTATTTGGTATCTGGTTTCCTCCATACATTGCATTTGGAATTGAGGCCAAAAAGTTCAATTTTGGTTTCATAAGGCTTGCGAATTTTGTTTCTCATGGTCCTTTAGATTCCCTTATGTGTTTTATTACAAACTCCAGCTGGGCTTTCATTCATCTTTTACTGAGGAGAGGCTTCATTCTGACTGCTCTGCCATAAAGCCCAGGTTGATGGAGTGCTGCAAATATGGTTGACCTTCTGGAAGTTTCTCCAATATGTGTCATGGGGAGCTGGCGGCACGCTTCCCCTGTGCTGCACCACCGAATATCCTCTGCTGTCTCGGAGCAAGGACGCGACTAGCGTCCTCGTCTCCATGGCGACGCTTGCAGGGAAGATCTGGCGCGCTCTGTCATCACGCTTCCGGTCGTCCTCCCTGCCCCCTAGAGACGAGCGAGGCGGGGTCTGTGAACACTGGCTGCATTGCCGGCGTTCAATATATTTTGTTATATTTATTTATAGCTCTGTATATGGGGTCATGTGGCGCTGACCACGCCACATGACCAATTAGGAATTACTTTGAATGCTGGTCACATTGGCCAGCGCTCATTATGCAAATCAGGTCATGTGACGCTGACCTATCTGGTGGGCTATTTAAACTGGCAACCTGTGGTTACAGATTGCCTGTGATTAGTCTCTGAAAGCAGTGCTGTGCGTTTGACCCTTGTGATTTGACTTGTGTATTTTGGATCTTTGGCTACGGACTTCGGACTACGCTTTTCGCTCTCTCCTTTGGTTGTGACGTTCCCTCCTGCTTTGACTTGGCTTGCGCACTATTCTCGGTATTGTGTTTGTTATGTCTGTGTTTGTCTCTCCCTTTCCCTTCCCTGTCTTTCCCTGCCCTGTGCACTTACACAGTATAGGGACCGCCGCCAAGTTACGGTTTTGCCACCTAGGGCATCTACTGTAAGTAGACAGGGAAAGTGGTGGGTTCCAGATAGGGCATACTATCCCTTTTCCCCCCATCGTGACAATATGCATGCAGAATCTTTGGAGCTCAGCCATAGTGACCATTAGGTTCTTGGTCGCCTCTCTTCTCCCCCTCTCTTCTAATTAGCTTGGTGGAAAGGCCAGTTCTAGAAATAGTCCTGGTTGTTCCAAGCTTCTTCCATTTAACAATTATGGATGTCACTATGCTTTGGAAACTTTCCATCAATCCAGTGTCTGAATTTTGCACCAGTTCTTTCCTCCTCATGGCCTAGTTTTTGATATATAGACAGAGGTGTGTCTTTCCAAATCAAGTCCAGTCATCTGAATCTACGACAGATGAACTCCAATCAAAATGTAGAAACATCTCAAAGTTGATCAAGAGAAATGGGAGGCTAAAAAAAGAGCTAAAAAAATTTAGTGTCTAAATACTTATTTCAAAGCAAAATCTTAGTTTTCCCTTTTTAATAAATTAGTAAAAATGTCTAAAATTATCTTTTCACTTTCTCATTATGTGGTATTGAGGGTTGGTTTATGGGGAAAAACTTGAATTTGTTTTTTTTATTTTCCCATAAGGTCGCAATAAGATATGTGAAAAAAGTGAAAGAGTCTGAAACTTTCTGAATGCATTATACAGTGCCTTGCGAAAGTATTCGCCCCCCTGGAACTTTTCAACCTTTTGCCACATTTCAGGCTTCAAACAAAAAGATATAACATTTTAAATTTTGGTGAAGAATCAACAACAAGTAGGTAAAAATTGTGAAGTGGAACGAAATTTATTGGATCATTTAAACTTTTTTTGTAATAATAAAACTGAAAAGTTGGGCGTGCAAAATTATTCGGCCCATTTACTTTAAGTTCAGAAAACTCACTCCAGAAGTTCATTGAGGATCTCTGAATGATCCAATGTTGTCCTAAATGACTGATGAAGATAAATAGAATCCATCTGTGTGTAATCAAGTCTCCGTATAAATGCACCTGCTCTGTGATAGTCTCAGGGTTCTGTTTAAAGCCCAGAGAGCATCATGAATACCAAGGAACACACCAGGCAGGTCAGTGATACTGTTGTGGAGAAGTTTAAAGCCGGATTTGGATACCAAAAGATTTCCCAAGCTTTAAACATCCCAAGGAGCAATGTGCAAGCGATCATATTGAAATGGAAGGAGTATCAGACTACTGCAAATCTACCAAGACCCAGCCGCCCCTCTAAACTTTCATCTCAAACAAGGAGAAGACTGATCAGAGATGCAGCCAAGAGGCCCATGATCACTCTGGATGAACTGCAGAGATCTACAGCTGAGGTGGGAGAGTCTGTCCATAGGACAACAATCAGTCGAACACTTCACAAATCTGGCCTTTATGGAAGAGTGGCCAGGAGATAGCCATTTCTCAAAGATATCCATAAAAAGTCTCATTTACAATTTGCCACAAGCCACCTGGGAGACACACCTAACATGTGGAAGAAGGTGCTCTGGTGAGATGAAAATAAAATCAAACTTTTTGGAAACAATGCAAAACGATATGTTTGGTGTAAAAGCAACACAGCTCATCACCCTGAACACACCATCCCCACTGTCAAACATGGTGGTGGCAGCAGCATCATGGTTTGGGCCTGCTTTTCATCAGCAGGGAGAGGGAAGATGGTTAAAATTGATGGGCAGATGGATGGAACCAAATACAGGACCATTCTGGATGAAAACCTGTTGGAGTCTGCAAAAGACATGAGACTAGGACGGAGTTTTTTCATCCAACAAGACAATGATCCCAAACATAAAGCAAAATCTACAATGAAAAGGTTCAAAAATAAACGTATCCAGGTCTTAGAATGGCCAAGTCAAAGTCCAGACCTGAATCCAATTGAGAATATGTGGAAAGAGCTGAAAACTGCTGTTCACAAACGCTCTCCATCCAACCACATAGAGCTCGAGCTGTTTTGCAAGGAAGAATGGGCAAGAATTTCAGTCTCTAGATGTGCAAAACTGATAGAGACATACCCCAAGCGACTTGCAGCTGTAATCGCAGTAAAAGGTGGTGCAACAAAGTATTAATGCAAGGGGGCAGAATAATTTTGCACGCCCCACTTTTCAGTTTTATTATTGCAAAAAAAGTTTAAATGATCCAATAAATTTCGTTCCACTTCACAATTGTGACCCACTTGTTGTTGATTCTTCACCAAAAATTTTAAATGTTATATCTTTTTGTTTGAAGCCTGAAATGTGGCAAAAGGTTGAAAAGTTCCAGGGGGCCGAATACTTTCGCAAGGCACTGTATATATTTGAACTTTTTTTTACCATTAAATAGGATAGGGTTGTCACCTACACTATTTCAAAATTTCTTTTTCTAGTACTGACATATAGTCAGTATACTCTTTTGGCCTCTTTCTGTCTAATGTAAACCTATGGATATGTTTAGAGTTTATATTGGGGGCTTCCGTGACATACTTGTTTGGTTTTATTTTTGGCATACCTGGTAGAATGTCCAGGATTTCTGGTCATAGATATAGACATGCTTCTCTAAATCCTTTGCATGGTGTATCTGCTATATGACACTCAACATTGCTTGGGTTATGGCTATGTTCACACCTATGAGGAGGAGGATGATCTGTGGATGTCAATGTTGGTTGTTGAGCTAGACAGGTAGCTGCTAGGATACTGGAGGCAGCAGGGAGCAACAGGCTTTGTGCGGTTTATTATTTTATGGTATATGCAGGATGAAATAACAGTTGGCTACCTTGATTTTCTACATAGAATTTTTAATGGATTTCTCAGTTCAGTTTTTCAGTATTGAGATAATAAAAGCTCCAATAAAGGTATGATTACCAAGCTTGCCACATCTCCTGCCTAATGCAGTTGGTAGTTTTGCAGGGTCAAAACTGCTGACAGACTCCCTTTAAAATGGAGTCAAAGCTGGCCTTTGAAATCACCAATGCCCTAGAGGTCTGACAGAGGACAAAAGGACTTTCTAAAGCTCATCTCATATATTCATTTTAGATGATGGTTAGATAGGAGCCCCATGTGATTAGATGTCCTTAGCTTAACTTTGAAGTTTAACTGATAGTTTTAATAGAAATTAACTTGACACTATCATTGAGTAGTAAATAAATATTAATTTAATCTTTCTTCAACCTTTTTTCCAATAAGTTATGTTTATGAGATCTTATAGTGGGTATATGCAACAATATTGATCCATTCTCATAAAGGGAGTCAAATTTCAACCATACATTTATTCATAGTTTTACAAGAATATGACAAAATTCAGACATAAATTCACAGCACTTTATTGCTTAGCATTTAGTTACACAAAATGCATCATGATCATGCCTTAGGCATAAATTACTAACGATTAGTGGAGCAACAGCGTCCAACAGTGGTTCCCTCTGTTTCTGGTATAAAAGATAAATTATGACAATTGGCCAGTGTATATCAGAACACAATAATAAAGATGTTTGAGGTATTTATGGACCTTTAAAAAAATCAAGCAAAAATAAGAAAGAGAGCAATGTCACTTTTCTTATCATTAGACGTTTAGATCTTTTAGTGGTTATTGTAGTTTATTTGACTCCATTATACTGTGAATTTGACTAAATTGTTACATTTGTCAAATGTAAATGCAGCCCAACTGGCTATGTTTAAGAGGATCCATCAAGATTTATTACATGATGTATGCATAATAACTATAATGGCTCCAGTAGACTGAGCAAAGCCCCATACTTTAGCTTTTCTGTTTGGCAACCTAAATATCTTTTGAGATCCTATATCTAAATATTGTAGGGTTTTTTTAATTGAATAATGAGATGTTTTAAAAGGGTTCTCTGGCATTTTGATATTGATGGCCTATCCTTAGAATACACATGTACATAATGTCTAACTGAAACATGTATGTTGCATGTTAAAGCTTACAATTAAGTATATTCTTTGTTTTTCTGTCACTAAATGTTTTGCTATTCTGAAAGAAACAATGCCTTAATTAAAGTTAATATCAACCTCCGGATACCATTAGATTTTTTTTAAATCTAAATAGTTCTAAAATTCTGTCCTAATTTTTCAATCTATCATAATAACAGTCAAAGCTGCAATATATGAACTCTCTTTTACTGCTTATACACTGAAACCCAATAATAAGGCAATATGCAGTAAGCCCCATAGGCTGCCAACTGTCAGGATTTTATCATTTATCAACACTTGGTCTATGCAGGGGATTTCAATTGTTAAAAAAATATATTAAGAAATCTATCAACATATAAAATAGGACCTAAAATGACATGTGGACATTCACTTTAAGTGGGAACCCACATTTCTTCAGTTACAAAGCTTTGTGTGATTTTGTTGATTTGTTCCCTTTTTTGGATCCTTATTTCTTTTTTGGAAAACATTATTTACCTTTTCTAATGTACTTATATGTAGTCTTATCAGCAGCTCATGTCACTTATCTAGTATCAGTGCTTCCTTCATTGGCAGTTGTAGCTATTTATTCTACCAAATAGAGAAGAAATATTTTATGAATAATTATATCAAAATTCTTATTACCTATATCTGCTTTCCTGCTCTGTAGTATCTGCATTATTTTATATGCACTTTGCACATTGAGTTGATGCTATATGCCCTGGTTGTATATTTACATTGAATAATGCTGCTACTGTATAAAAATAAAAGTTAATATTATTTCATTTGTTTAAATTATGCCATCATTTTGGCTGTAAGTTTAAAAAAAATTGCATATTTAAAGGGGTTGTCCGAGTAATGTAAAAAAAAAAATTAAGCACTGTAAATCTGATGGTCAGCAATAAATACATAAGCTAAGCAAGTTTTAGGCAAAAAGATAAATAATATATATTTACCAATTCCCCTAGTTTTGTTCTGGCCCCTTTGTTTACATGTAGTTGCAGAGCTCCGGAGGAGAAGCATGTAACAACAATCTCTGAGGTTTATCATAAAAATTTGTGGGTATCAACAAAGACTGCCTTTTCCTTCCCCCTGCTCTGCAAAAGGGGTGAATAAAATTGCTGCCCTGCCTACAGTCGACTGCTGGGATATCCAGTAGCATGTTGTATGTGTGGGACTATAAATCCCAACTGTAAAGTACAATGACATTGCTGATACACACAGGATCTTCCCCCTACCTGCTCTTGTGCAACGCGATACAGACATTTCCTCACAGCCGACAGAAGAGTGCAGAGGAGAGGACTCCTCCGGTCTTTGTCATCTCTGTGTTTGCAGGGTGAGAAGGGAGGGAGGATTCTGTGCATGGCATTTATCTCTTCAGTGCCTGGAGAAAAGGAAACAGTGGAGCTGCTCAGTACCTGAGGCAGAGCGTCCAAACGTGAGTCTGTGCTGCTGATGGTAGAAGGGGTTAAACTGTATAATCCAGTTGGGGGAAGACACAGGGCAGACAGCTCTGCCAGCAGGTCGAGAAGTGCAAAGGGGTGCAGCTTGTTGCTCCAACCAGCACAACCTAAACAGTGACGTTCTGGAACATCATCAGAGCAGGGAGAGAAGCTGACATCACAGGTCATGTGACGCCCAGCTAACTAGGAGAATGCACGCTGGATGTAGTAAGTGAATTGAAAATCCCTTTCATTTGCTTAGTTAGAAATATAAAAAGAACAAAAAAATAACTTGGGCAACCCTTTTAATAAAGTGTAAAGATCCTTGAAAAACAATCATTAAATAGCACAACATGCCTATGTGCTTGATTTTCCTGCAAGCTTATTTTAAAGCAGTTCCCTGTCTTGTATTGTACCATCAATATTTGTACAGCACACAATGGGAAAGATATCTACATTTTATAGCTGGGGAGGTCATAACTGTCATAAAAATCTCTAAGGAAGGCAGATGAAAGCTCTAGGCCAGGTCTGATCTATTGGATATGTGCTTTGCTTTTGTAAGACAAACTACTGTAAAAAAAAAAAAAAGCAAGCCAAGTTCCTGACAATCTCTTTTAAAAGATAAAATTCAGAAATTTTACATGTCATTGGGAGTCTCATGAAATATTATCACCTATCTGATTAAGAAAAACATTTACGCTCCTGTGACAATTTTTATATCTTCATACTTCATGTGCCCTAAATAGTGGAATTACAGATACCAAACTTGTGCCAATATGTTCTTCTCACTTAGATGTGCATTTTTGTTGCTGTTTTTTTTTCTTGAGACCTTTTATAAAATTCAGTAAAGCTATATTATATAGTTTTCTGAATTATAGAAGTTCTTTCTTCAACAAAGGCTATCTATGTTATCAAAAATGATTCAAGTACCTCAAGAGATACATTTGCCACCTTTGGCAGCAAAAGTATTTTCTAGAAACATGTCTCTCATTTAAGGAGTCACTTCACATCATCATTTTGCAAAAAATATTCGCAAGTCTCCATATTTTCCCATATCCAATCTTGAAACCCTTTTTCTCAGTATACCATAGCATGCTGATATTACCATACAGACCAATACTGATGTAAAGTGAGTCTTAAAAATTTACCCATGAGAAACTGTTCTTTTAAATTTGACTTTGAAATGAAATCATCTACCATCAGTTCATTTACTACCTGACATCTACAGAATTCCACCATTCTCATCCAGATATTGAATCTATAGTGAGCCGTCTTATGAAATATGTATGATCTACAAGAGTATAATTTAGAAACATTTTAAAAAGTAGATCATTACATGATTTTGAGTTTAACGGGTACCCCTGGTTCCATTCAAGTTCAGCGGTATGTATATTTTGTTTTCAAAAATAAATTGAAATTTTTACAACACTGAATTATTTATTTCCTGCATGAATGAAAATTTATAAAATAGACAGCCATGTTTTATAGATAAATGTATCAGCAACAATAAATCCTTTTGATTGCTAAACATTTCTGTTCAGCATTAGTGCAGCCAAGATAGTGTCTACAGGAAGCAGCTGTGACCAATGTCATCACGTTCTCATCTATCATACGTCCTGAGATTTGACCACACATTCCACCCTCTTACACGGCTAGCAAAAGCTGCTGGCAAAAGAAAGATTATCTTTCTTTTATGAGTTGTATTGGGGTGAGATTTTGTTGGTATCCAATGTCCTTTTTAATTGTAATATTACCACTGTTCCACCATTAAATCAATCATTCTGTTAATACTTAAGTCTGGTGAGTCGAAAATGTCAGTAGAGAAAATACTAGAACCAACTGGACTATTAGAGCCAAAATTGGAAGTAGATCCCGATGTTAGTGCTTCTAGCCAGTCTGCTGGATCAAAAGTAGCACTAGATGAAGATGAAGATGATGGAGACATGATGCTTTCCTGATGATCTGGTGAAGATGGCAATTCAAGTTGATCTGGAGAAAAGACAGCTGAAAGACAATCCTGACCAGAAAAGAAGTCGTAATTTCCAGACCCCGGAAATTCTAGGATTCCAGAACTGGGCATAATTGAAGGTGGTTGAGCATCACTGCAACACTGCATCTGCTTCATGAAATTACTGTTTTGGGCTGCAGGTGACATGTTTTGATGATTGATATCAGAATGGATGTTTTCCATTGAGATGTTATCAACATGCATTAATTCATCTGCAAAATTACAAAAAATGATTTAAGACATTTCAATATCCATACATAGAAACATATTTAAAAAGTTAACCTCTTTTTTGTACAGCTCAGTCTAGAAAGCTTTACACCTTATATACATATATGTCATTTCCATATTGATTTGATGTCTCTTTATAAGAGCATATTCATATATTCATATGTTGCAGAAATATCTGTGGCAAATATTTATTCCACACATCTGAAAGGGGATATTTCAGAAGCAAGTAGATAGGATTTTTACAAATATAATATTGCAAATTAGGATCAACAGATTGCTGGATGATTGATAGATGGGCCTATGCACAAACGGCCGTATGAACAGTTCCGCACCTGTTCCACAATTTTGCCGAACGGTTACAGACCCATTCATTTCAATGGGGCTGTCTGCATCCGTAGTTCCGTTCCACGGCCCCGCAAAAAAAGATAGAACGTGTCCTATTTTTATCCGCAATTGGGGACAAGAATAGCCAATTTCCATGATAGTGCTATCATGTGTGGTCGGTCTGAATGAGCCCTTAGAGTAAGGATGGAGATTTTTCCCAGAGATGAAGAAATCCTCTTTTTTTTTTTACCTTCCTCAGGGTTAACATTGCAGAAGAATAAGTTACACTCAATTGGAATTATGCAATAGATCTGCAATAGATATCTGAAGTTTCTGCAAAGGAAATCTACATCTGAACATGGTCTTGCTGTCATCTCTTTTTCAGGCCATGCTAAAATATATTACTTCTTGCAAATATACAGTCATGGCCAAAAGTTTTGAGAATGACACAAATATTATATTTTCACATGATCTGCTGCCCTCTGGTTTTTATGTGTGTTTGTCAGATGTTTTTATCACATACAGAAATATAATTGCAATCATATTATGAGTAACAAAAGCTTATATTGACAGTTAGAATGAGTTAATGCAGCAAGTCAATATTTGCAGTGTTGACCCTTCTTCTTAAGGACCTCTGCAATTCTCCCTGGCATGCTCTCAATCAACTTCTGGACCAAATCCTGACTGATAGCAGTCCATTCTTGCACAATCAATGTTTGCATTTTGTCAGAATTTGTAGGTTTTTGTTTGTCCACCCGTCTCTTGATGATTGACCACAAGTTCTCAATGGGATTAAGATCTGGGGAGTTTCCAGGCCATGGACCCAAAATCTCTATATTTTGTTCCCTGAGCCATTTAGTTATCACCTTTGCTTTATGGCAAGGTGCTCCATCATGCTGGAAAAGGCATTGTTGATCACCAAACTGCTCTTGGACGGTTGGGAGAAGTTGCTCTCGGAGGACATTCTGGTACCATTCTTTATTCATGGCTGGGTTTTTAGGCAAGACTGTGAGAGAGCCGATTCCCTTGGCTGAGAAGCAACCCCACACATGAATGGTTTCAGGATGCTTTACAGTTGGCATGAGACAAGACTGGTGGTAGCGCTCACCTCGTCTTCTCCGAATAAGCTGTTTTCCAGATGTCCCAAACAATCGAAAAGGGGATTCATCAGAGAAAATGACTTTACCCCAGTCCTCAGCAGTCCACTCCCTGTACCTTTTGCAGAATATCAGTCTGTCCCTGATGTTTTTTCTGGAGAGAAGTGGCTTCTTTGCTGCCCTCCTTGAGACCAGGCCTTGCTCCAAGAGTCTCCGCCTCACAGTGCGTGCAGATGCACTCACACCTGCCTGCTGCCATTCCTGAGCAAGCTCTGCACTGCTGGTAGCCCAATCCCCCACAGCTGAAACACTTTTAAGAGATGGTCCTGGTCTTTCTTGGGCGCCCTGGAGCCTTTTTGGCAACAATTGAACCTCTCTCCTTGAAGTTCTTGATGATGCGATAGATTGTTGACTGAGGTGCAATCTTTCTAGCTGCGATTCTCTTCCCTGTTAGGCCATTTTTGTGCAGTGCAATGATGACTGCACGTGTTTCTTTAGAGATAACCATGGTTAACAGAAGAGAAACAATGATGCCAAGCACCAGCCTCCTTTTAAAGTGCCCAGTGGTGTCATTCTTACTTAATCATGACAGATTGATCTCCAGCCCTGTCCTCATCAACACCCGCACCTGTGTTAATGGAGCAATCACTGAAACGATGTTAGCTGGTCCTTTTAAGGCAGGGCTGCAATGATGTTGAAATGTGTTTTGGGGGATAAAGTTCATTTTCTAGGCAAATATTGACTTTGCAAGTAATTGCTGTTAAGATGATCACTCTTTATAACAATCTGGAGTATATGCAAATTGCCATTATAAAAACTGAAGCAGTAGACTTTGTAAAAATTAATATTTGTATCATTCTCAAAACTTTTGGCCATGACTGTATATTGCAAAAATATATTACAACTGCAAATATTAATCATCATCTAATGTTTTACTTGAAAAGATAGATATAATAGGGTATTTTGTACATTCCATTTTTACTTCTAGTGTATTTAAGAAGTGTTCTACATATAATGTGTAATGATATTCTGTATCATTGGATGCCAATTTCCCAGAATTTGACCCCAAATTTAAAAAAGAATTCAGAAGATAGATTAAGATAATTGTGTGTGATATGACCCTGAAGAAGCAAGGTTAATAAAGAGAGACTTTTGTGGACAATAAGAGCACTTTCGATTCGGGTACAATTTATTTGCACCGAGATAAAATCGGACTGGTGATTTGGCAGAATCGGACCAGAATTATAAATACCAACCTGTATGTAATAGTGGCTCATCTTCTAGTATGTCATCAATTGACTGTGAAATGGCCATCTATAAAGAAACAAAAATTACATTTAATACACAGCAATGACATATTTCTAAATTCCTATAGTCTTACATAAATGCACAGTGATTAATATACCTGTGCTTTCTGTATGGCCTCCTGAAGTTCTTCCTCAAAGGACCGGGGCTTCTGTACAGGACTTTCTGGACTTGCTGTGATCTGCATGGGAAGCTCAAAGTCCTGGCCAAGTACCTCACATGTGGAAGGCTGCAACACCTGAAACATTAACATCTTAATAGTTTAAACTTTTCCATAAAGGACACAGAAAATGCCAATAACTACAGGGTGTGCCATTTATATGGATACACCTAAATAAAATCAGAATGGTTGGTATATTAACTTCCTGTTTGTGGCACATTAGTATATGGGAGGGCGGAAACTTTTCAAGATGGGTGGTGACAATGGTTTCCATTTTGAAGTCGGCAATTTTGGATCCAACTTTAGTTTTTTCAATGGGAAGAGGGTCATGTGACAAATCAAACTTCTTGAGAATGTCACAAGAAAAACAATGGTGTGCTTGGTTTTAACATAACTTTATTCTTTCATGAATTCTTTCATTTATTTACAATGTTCTGACCACTTATAAAATGTGTTTAAAGTGCTGCCTATTGTGTTGGATTGTCAATGCAACCCTCTTCTCCCACTCTTCACACACTAATAGCAACACCACAGAAGAAATGCTAGCACAACTTCCAGTATCCATAGTTTCAGGTGCTGCACATCTCGTATCTTCACAGTATAGACAATTGCCTTCAGATGACCCCAAAGATAAAAGTCTAAGGGGGTCATATCGGGAGACCTTGGGGGCCATTAAACTGCTACATGATGATGTGTTTCCCTCTTTATGCACTGAAGCTGGCACGTTCCCTGAGTTTTTCCAGCAAGATGGTGCACCACCACATTATGGGTATCAGGTCCGAGCATTCCAAGATGAACAGTTTCCTGGAAAGTGGATTGGTCGTCGTGGGCCAGTTGAATGGCCCCCAAGGTCTCCTGATCTGACCCCCTTAGACTTTTATCTTTGGGGTCATCTGAAGGCAATTGTTTATGCTGTGAAGATACGAGATGTGCAGCACCTAAACTATGGATACTGGAAGCCTGTGCTAGCATTTCTTCTGCGGTGTTGCTATCAGTGTGTGAAGAGTGGGAGAAGAGGGTTGCATTGACAATCCAACATAATGGGCAGCACTTTGAACACATTTTATAAGTGGTCAGAAACTTGTAAATAACTCATGAAAGAATAAAGTTACGTTAAAACCAAGCACACCATTGTTTTTTTGTGAAATTCTCAATAAGTTTGATGTTGGATCCAAAATGGCCGACTTCAAAATGGCCGCAATGGTTACCACCCATCTTGAAAAGTTTCCCCCCTCCCATATACTAATGTGCTACAAACAGGAAGTTAGTATCAACAACCATTCCCATTTTATTTAGGTGTATCCATATAAATGGCCCACCCTGTAGTTGCCTTGCTAGTGCTTGAAAATTACTACTATATCTGGAACAAAATACACAGCCTGGGATATCCTACGTCTTGTGTGCACAAACTAGAAGAACAAGAATAATTTTCAGTTGTAGCATTACAGCACTGGGGTCATAATATCATGATTTTCTATTTGTCTTTTATGTTTGTATATTTGTTATGTAAATGGATTATTTTTTTAATCTATGTTTGTGGATTTTTCTTATACATTCATGAACTTTGTTGCATATTTGTAAGTGGTTGTTCACATATCAGTTATTTGATCAGTTATTTCCATCAGTTATTGTCAGCCAAAACCAGGAGTGGACACTAAACAGAGATCAGGTGTAATGAAAAGACCTGCACCAGTTCTGTGTTTTTGATCCGCACCTGGTTTTGGCTCACAATAACTGATGGAAATAACTGATCAAATAACTGATATGTGAACAACCCCTAAGATCTACTATATATCTATATCTCAGCCTGAACCCTGACTTGATTAGTGATGGCTTTTACTCCACCATTGTTTGTATGGACATGTATTCTATGTATTATTGGACCTGAAGAAAACTGGTTGTTGAAATACATTATTCCCTTTATCTAAGACATTTTTCATTCACTTTCTCGTTCTTTCATCACATGCCTCAGAGAGAGGTGGATCCTTTATTTTATCCCTCACCTTCACAGTGGAGATCAGCAGATTCCAGCAGTACTTCAGAATATAATGCATCTGGCAGCCATACTTCCTAAAGTACTTACTGGCATTGTACCTACTGGCACAACCGATCAAGGTGATCCTCTTTCCTGTTGTGCAAACAGGTGGGGACTCCTGTGATATCAACATACTGACCTAGTGGAGCACCTTTCTTCTTATTCTTCTAAGCATTAAAAGTTGACACCGTTTACCCAAAATACAATGCTTTGAGAAAATGCTGTTGACAATATGGTCTCTTTTTAAATAATTTTGTTCGTGCACACTATTCAATATGCTTGTATGGAGCCATGTAAATGAATTCCTATTTGACCACTAACAATTTACTTACCATATAGCTTTCACTGACTTCTGAGCTCATGAGTTGCTCCTGTGCAGATGGTGCTACTTCAGGCTTGTCACTGTTGAGACTATATAGATATTGTGTGTCTTTGGTTTGTGCTTTAGCGCAAGAAAGTGTCACAGTTTCAGCTACTTCTGTTTTAATAGATATCCTGGCATTCAACTTTTCATTCTTTCTTCTGTTTTTTAATCGTTTGTGCATTTCTAATTCTACTCGAAGGTCTTCTGCTTGTTTTTGCTCTTGGAGTAATTTCCATGTCAGGTTTTCAATTACTTTTTGTTTCTCGAGAAGAACTTGCTCATCATCAATTCCCTGCATTGCCATGTCCTTGTCTTGAATGGGTGTCTGCGTATCCGAACTCTCTGTAACACTGCAGGTGGTTTCAGATGTCTCATGAAGACTCTCAGCATAAGATGGTGACGGGGAGTTCTGAAATGTGCAAAGTGCAACAGGGGTAGTCTCACGTGACGACTGATTTTGTAGTGAAGGCAGTTCAATGACTGGAGTTAACAAGCCTGCACTCTGAATGGGGGCTGGAATGGTCTTTGTACGTGGGATTTGGTACGGCCTAAGGCGCTCCAATAAAGCTGGCTTAGTTCCCGACACAGGTAGCCCTCTTTTGCGTAGATGTTGTCGTAATTCTGAAACCTTGCAAAACGATATGAACATGTTTAAAGCCATTGATCAGGTTTATGTAGTAATTTGGTGATAAGTACAGATACAATAAATGCAGTTTATATTTTTAGGGCCCCTTTACATAGGCTGATAGAGCATTCATGACCGTTGCCCACTCACTTTAACTTCATTTACCAGGCACATTGATCGCTAGGGATGAATGATCGTTCATTCCAATACAGTTTCATCATACAGGGTGATCTGATCCTGACAATGTTTTTTTGTTCTGCATAAATGGCCAGGTTAGTAACCATGCATTTGAGGTGCCAAAATAAACCCAGTTGAATTAGCCAATGTTGAGAGTACTTGATATTCCACCAAACCAGAGCTTGGGGTCTGTACAAATTTTTCTTCTGGATAGTATAACATATTGGGCACAAATATTTTTTGCTTTAATGGAAAACTAGAACATGCACCAAAAATAGTCCATCACTTTCTCCATTAATCTCTGTGGTCCTAATTTTGACTCATATTACAACTGATAATGAGAAATATATAAATTGATCTTCTGCATGCGTCCAAGGAGCTGACCCATGCTTCCCTTCCTCCTCCTCACTATCTGACTGTAAGATAAATGGCTGGAGCAGGAGCCTCCCTCCTCTGCCCAATCATATTGAACAAATTAATGTTAAGCCCCATCCCTTGACTAAGCCTTGCCCCCACAGTTTACAGCAGATTAGGGAAATGAGCAAGAGATTAACCCTTGTGTATGTTGCAGAATTTCTACAAGACTGCTTGTTTTTAGAACATGCAGAAAATACTGCAGACTGCTAATGGGGGCAATATTATATCAGAATTACTTTTATCATTTATTTCTCAAACACATTCTAATTTTACATAAAATTGTATATAGGATATTGAAGTAAACTAGAAAATTATGTTTTCACACTTACTGTGAGATCATCCAAGTTTGCTGGCAACATCTCTGGTTTCAAAGGAGAGTTTGTTGGTGAATTGGGCACTGGCGTCATAACTGTACCAGATGCAGGCGAGAGATTTATGGTGGGTGTTCCGGCTTGTGTAGTTCCTGTAAAGCTAATAACTTGATCTGCTGATATACTAAAGGAGATTGATAAAAAAATAATAATCTTGTAAATACGAATTCTAGTGCATTTAGAAATGTTCCTATCTAGGTTATGAAATACCTTGTTGTCAGAGGGTGAACTGTTTGAACACAAAAAGTTTGGTTTTGTTGCTGGTTGAGGATCTGCAGCTGGAGGAAAATCTGTTGCTGTTGCAGCAAACGAGAATAGGCAGCATCCATTGCAACCGGAGACCTGTCTGCTTTCTGGTCTGGTGGAATGTACTGATGATATTTGAGTTTCTTCACCTTGGGTTTAGAATCTTTGGGTTTTTTTTGCCTTTGGCTCTTTCCCATGTCAGATGGCTTTGCTGGAACCTTAATGAACCAAAATAAAAAAAAATTCTGTATGGTGAAATGCAGGTATTTCATTATATTTTAAAACATGGGCTAACTAGCTATATACTGTATTTTCTCAATTAAAAAAGTTAAGGCAGACTAAAGGTGCCCATATCCCTTCAGACCTGGCGGCTGTACTGTAGGTGTTTTCAATGGGGGGAGAGGAGGGAGAGAGGTTGCTGTAAGATACCTCTGGTGGTGGCTTATCTCCCAGGAGTATTAAAGAATTAGGCAAAAAAAATGAAATTTGCCTTATTTTGCTCTCCCTACCAACATTATCGGGGACATTCAGGACATCCCCATATGCATTAGATTGCCTTCCAACCCCACCAAAAAAAGAAGGTTCACTCAACAAAGTAGTTATGTAGATGCAAAGTTGACAATCCAACATCAATTGGACACCCATCATGAGCTGTTTAACTTGCAAAAAAATGTGAAATCAGTGTTTTTAATTAAAACTGTGCTGCAATACTTTGGGTAGTGGCAAACAATAGTGTTCAGTAATGAAAGCAGGTTTTGTTTTAATATTAATGATGCCTATATCAGAGTTCGCATCATGCATAGTGCAGATACACAGGACCAACACCAGGTGTCAGCGTGTGGGGCATCATTAGTTACAGTGCCCATTCCCTCCATGGAAATAAAATTGACCAACCTTTGGTATATCTTATATCTTGGTATATATATATATATATATATATATATATATATATATATATATATAGAGAGAGAGAGAGAGAGAGAGAGGGAGAGAGAGAGATATTATGTCCCAATAGGATATTGCCTGCCCAAACACTGCCTGCACTATTCAATATGCTCTTCAGGGTATCCATTAGCTCCCCTGGCCAGCTTGATTGCCAGATTTCTCCCCCAGTAAGAATGCCTGGGGATGCATGGGGCTATGGATCTCTCATGCACAGGTACCAACAACCATCTTGGCTGAACTATGGGTCCAAGTTGTAGGAACTTGGAAAGACATACCACCAGAGGATATCCAGCATTGGTATGACCATGCCAGAATGGCAACCTGTATTACAGCAAGGGGGGATGCCCCCCAATATTATTGTGGCCCTGTCTCAGCATTTATCCTGTTGTAGAACCTAAAATAAAGGGTGCTCCACCTTGGTTGTGTGACTATTTACCAACACTACGAACAGTTTATGCTTTGTCAATCTTAACGCAATCTCATGAAGTTTTCCAGGTGTTCTTTTTTTTAATTTTCCTCTAGTATACTATAAAATTAGATGCACACTTGGTGGATTTTCCCACTGCAAATCTTTGAGATTTCTATGGCAAAATCCTGGGTCCAAATAAGGAGCGTTTCCACTGCAAGTGGATAAGAACTGTTGAAATACCATCCATATGTGTACTCTAATCATCTGCAGATATTCTATGTGCAAAACCACACACGAAAGTCAC
Organism: Rhinella marina; assembly: GCA_900303285.1. Lineage (NCBI taxonomy): Eukaryota > Metazoa > Chordata > Amphibia > Anura > Bufonidae > Rhinella > Rhinella marina. The sequence continues at coordinate 34,086 of ONZH01005687.1, forward strand.
TTTAATTTACAAAAATTTAATAAAGATCAGGCCTCTAGATTAATGCCAAATACAGGAATATCTTCTCATAAATATGTTACTTCTGAATGTCTTCTTTATAATTGTATTTATTTGTTCCAAATAATAATCTTAGAATCCAGCACTAATCATATCATAAACAGAAAAATATATCATATCCTTCCACATAACTTTGAGGTTTTTTTTTTTTTGTTTTTTTTAATAAAATACTATATCTGTATGAGAAATTACCTTAGGAACTCCAGATGAAGCCTGTACTGAATTATGGATGACTGGCCTATTGGTTGCCAATGGGTCAGCCTCTACAATAGCCCCTGCAGCTGGCTGGTTCACCTCAATTATTTGAGGAAGATCCAACTAGAAGAAAGTTACAGAGATGATATTAGTTATTATTACTATGGTTTCAGATGATAGCTTATCAATGAATTATATACAAAGTAATATAGTTTCAGCTGTAGGATTTTCAGTTTCAGTTTAATGTATTCCAAGCTTCCCAAAATGATGAAATATAGCCTTTCAACATTAGTAGTTTGACAGTAGATATTTTTACTAGGATTTTCAAATTGTAAGACATGATCAATGTACATTTTTTTCTGTTTCAAAGTACAGTCTTACCTGAAATACATTGCTTGTGGGTGTTGGGGACAGATTAACTGAAAGACCAGGAGAAGGAGCAAAGCGAGGTGAAGAAGAAGTGGATGAGGAAGAAGAGCTGGTGATGTCATCATCAAAGGAAAAAGTATCAGAAGATGAAGAGATCTGGACCTGGTCTTTAAAGAAAAAATATGTATTCTCTAGTTGAAATTTGGTTGAGGTACCTTCCATTTTTTCTTTTAAATGTACATAGTACTTTTTTGTAGAGATAAAACTATTCAATTACACTGTCAGTTCAGTTCTTGGCTAGTAAGATGACCATATACATTGGATAAATATCACCCAATCCCAGTGATCTGGGTTGGGTTTCAACTTGTCCAATGATTAGTTCCCCCAGTTAAATGCCACCAGAATGAAAAGTAAGGAAAGAAAGAAATCCATTTCAAGAAAGAAAACGAAAATATGACTTAAAATATATTTGTACAATTTCAGAAATGAATGTAGTACTTTCTAATATGTGCTCCAAAATCAAGGCATGTTAATCAATTGAATAATCCTTTGAAACTACCATTATCAGTTATGCCATCTACAGTCATATGGTTCAATAGAACCAGCGATGGTGGGAGGAGCATTCGCATGGTCAAACACTTAGATATCATCCCATGTAGTAAACCATGTAAGTGTTCCTCACCTTTTACTCCATTTTTCATCCCATTTGCCAGTGGCAGAATGTTTTTCTTTACAAGTTCTAAAGGCCCAGGTCGATGTAAAATTTTTTCATTCAAATCTTCAGCCAAGCGAACTTTTTTCTCTTTAAGTTCGTCAGATTCAATTGCACCATCTAGAACATAGTATATAGCATACATTTATTGTGGCTTCATTTGATAGATCCATTGAATGATAAAACAATAATAAGAAAACCCAATGTTCACCATATTTATTATGCAGAAAAATAATGTAGGGAGAAGCCTCAATCATTGAGAGATTGGTTGAAGTACAACATGCATGGCTAGGCAACCTGTAAACTGGATATTTGCCTTCACACAGCATGTTAAAAGTTATCGCTGTCCTTAGTTACAGAATCGCAGTAAGATATTCTGTCAATAAACCATGACGCCAATTTTGGATACCATCATGATGGCCTCATCTTATGACTATAATGAACTAAAATTAGATTACACTGATATAAAAAATAATATGGAAAAAGGGAAAAAAGGGAATTGGTCATCACTGCCACCACTGTGTAATACGCAATGGTAATATGTTTCCAAAGATGCCACTGTCACCTACAGAAAAAGGGACTCCTCTCTAGAGGAGTCATGCAGTCCCACACTACTCCTCCTGGCTTGATCGGTGTCCCAAGGCCTTTATACAAGATTTCAAGCCAGTTCTGCATATGCGCCGTAAAGCAAGGTTTACTGGCTTTGGCTTCATCTGCACCCTGTGCACCAGGGCTGACTTGTAATAATGGATCTTGGCCTCTGGGACATCAGTCAAGACAGGAGCAGAGGATTCCACAAACTTTTGTGAGCCCCGGGCTGCCTTATTGCTCTACATAGGTTACACATACTATTTCTCATTTTTCTCTTTATGTTGTACGTGACATTTCATCTGTAGAAACCTATTAAAATCGTGTATGATGTTGTAGGAGCAATTTAGGAGCTGAAATTGTGAAGACAGGTACCACTTGTCTTTCATAAAAAACGCATAGGTGCTTCTACATACATAATACAAGTTGTCTCAGCGTTTCAGGCATCATTTAGAGGAAGAGTGATGTTAATTGACAAAATATGTATTTTCTGAAATTATCACTTGTTTGGGCCTCACGTATGGATCATAAAACCTGTGTAGAAATGTTTTAGCAATACAGCCCTGTTCTCTACCGTGCACGTTCCACTTCAGAGCTCAGTAAAACTGACATCACACACCCACCTCCCAACTGTGACAAAAATAAATCCAACCTTCAGAAAAAGGCATCTTCATGGCAGCCACTTTGTGGAGTTTGTTCTGAGTCTTGCACTTCATGAAATCCTCTGGCTGTAAAGCAATACATAGTATAATTCTCTGAAATAATGAATGCTTTCCCGATCCAACCAGTGTCCCAATATTTTTCAATATCGGGAACTGGTGGCTAAAGGAGCATACACTGAATGATGGAAATGAATTGCTACTGTACATGGACAATGGATTCCATTCTAGCAAGCCCTATCACTCCAAACGTTTTTGTAGTTTCAGACTAGGGTTCTTCTGTTCTAGCAGAGAAAATTTTACTGAGGTAATAGCCTCTCTCTATATAAAATGAGTATTAATTCCATCATAAGCTAAGTTAACAATTCACACATACGCATTCAATCTCTCCTGACTTCCTCCCAGCTCCCCTACAGACATATACATTTGGCTCAGCCTAAAAAGTGTGTGTATTCAATGGAGAGCCAGGAAAAAGCCATTATCAGACATTTCTGGCAGTGACATGTGGCTAGTTCGAGGTGTAAAAAATAAGAATGAGTAGCCATATAAGTGTATAAATGATCTCATTTGCCCTATTGTTCACTGTATTAATACGAAGGCACAAAGTACAGGGGTATACTATGGAATTCAGGTATGTACCTCTTAGGCTAGGTTCACACATGCAGTTTTAGCCAAAAACAGTAGTGGATCCAGATTAAAGGGGTTGTGCACCATTTGTGATGCTGTAAGGAGAACCACTGTCAGTAATTGGTTATAGAGATGTCAAACCAAATGTTGATATTGAGCGAGCCCAGCAGAGCATCATAGACATGGAGGAGAAGGGGTGGGGAGCCAGAGCAGGGAATCTTTTCTTTTACTGGTCTGGCTAATGGGGGGGTGCCAAATTAATGGTTTATATACACACTCTCTTTAGTATCTTTTCCTGTGCATCTCCTCGAAAAAATGTCCCCTGTATGTGTGAAATCCAGAAAGAAGGACCAAGTTTCTTGTGGTTTTTCTTGAAACCTTATACACATATAGCATATTTTTCTTGCAGGCATGCAGTGGATTTTCAGAATCACACTGGGAATATTATGTTTCAGATTACCCTAAGATTTTCACTATAGATTTTGCCCTTTGCAATTCAATTCAAATGAAAAAAATCCACAGTAAAATCCACGTGTAGCACTGTGGCATCTGTGGCATCTGAGCATACTACAGTATAAAACATTATAAAACAAACTGATCTGACATAGAATTATGATACACATGGAATTATATGCGAGAAATGAATTGACATTATGTTAAACATTTGCCCATATATATTTATAGAACAGACCACAAACTAAATAAAAAATGGACACTTACTTTGTTTTGTCCTAAAGTTGCATTTTGCTCTGAGAAATTTGTATGTGCTTTATTGACAGCTAGAAGGATAATAAAATATGTTAGTCGTTTCATTAGACATATTGCATATATTGCAAAAAAAAGTAGCTGAACAGTACAAAAGATAATTTATTCATGAAAAAAGAAAACTTTCTCCTCACTAGAGATAGGTCTGATTTTAATAATTGGTTGGCAGACTTGATTCAAGTGCAAATTATTTTACCTAAATCAAAAGTGTTCAGATTGCCCTGAATAGTTGTGTATGATACCTGAGATTGTTACACTGGTGGTCTGTGACTGTCTTTGCCCAGCTATCCCAGGCAGGCGCAAGTGTCGCTCCACTAACTCTGTGTATATTGGGGCTAGTGCTTAGTGAACTTTTCTGTGATAACGGGGTTACCCGACACTAACAAATGCTCCCCTATATGACAAGCCCCTCACACTGATTCTACTCCCACTCCCTGAACCACTCCTGGTCCCTGTACCACCTCTGCTGCTTCTCCTCGGGCGTGGGTGACACTAAGGAGGCTCATCCCCATCACCGCCTGCCATTGACTGACCCCCAACCCCGGATGTTTTCATCCGTACACAGGGAGAAGCAACATCGGCGGTGCAGGGACCAGGAGTGGCACGAGCCAGGTAAGTAGAATGAATGTGAGGGGCTCGGCATATGGGGGAGCATTTGTTAGTGTTGGATAACCCCTTTAATCTATCCATCTTGTTCTCTCTGCTGATTAACCCTTTCAGCCTCGGAGGGTTTTTTTTTTCCGTTTTCGTTTTGCGCTCCCTGCCTTCACACAGCCATAACTTTTTTATTTTTCTGTTCACATAGCTGTATGAGGGCTTGTTTTTTGCGGCACCATTTAATATTGCATATGATGTAGTGGCAAGCGGGAAAAAAAATTCCAAATCGGGTGAAATTGCAAAAAAAAAACGCAATTCCGCCACAGTTTTACGTTTTTTATTTTATTTACGGCATTCAATGTTCATTAAAGCTGATCAGTTACTTTCATTCTACAGGTCAGTACGAATCTGGGAATATCTAATATGTATAGTTTTTCTTGCGTTTTGATTAAATAATTATAAAGTTGGATTTTATTTTTTTTTTGTCATATTTTAACCCCTATAACTTTTTGGTATTTATGTGTACTCATTTTTTGCGGGGCGATCTGAACTTTTCATTGATACCATTCTGGGGTGTGTATAACTTTTTGATCACTTTTTATTTAATTTTTTTAAGAAAAAAAAGCGACAAAAATGGCGAATCGGCCATTTTGACGCTTTTTTCCGTTTCGCTGTTTTCCATATGGGAAAGAAATTTTTATAATATGGGCGTTTTCGCACATGGCGATACCTATGATGTGTATTTTTTTAATACTTTGATTTTGGGGAAAGGGGGGTGATTTGAACTTTTGTTTTTTTGTTTTTTTCTTAAACGTTATTTAATTTTTTTTACACTTTTTTATAGTTCCCATAGGGAACTACAACAAGCAGTCATCTGATTGCTTATATCATAGATTCCAATGCATGTCTATGATGATTTTACTGCTTTCCTATGGAGCCCTATTACACAGAAGGGCTCTATAGGAAAGTCTATGCAGCAGCTTCCTGTCATTCACTATGACAGGGGCTGCTGCAGACACGCTCCGGCTCCTCCGATCGCCACACAGGGGATCTGGAGCAACAACGGAAGGGTGCGCTTCCCGTGTTTGCCGCGCTCGGGTGCCGTGATCAGGATTGACCGCCGCATCCGAGGGCTTAAATGTTTACATTATTGCTGGTCGCGGACATCAGCTGTGGATGTCTACTGTATGTATCAGCAGTTCACCCGCACGTTGGCGCCCACTCTGCTCAGCAGAGCGGGCTCCATTTTTAAAGATCCCTTCCTGGTCGTGAGGGGTCAAAGGGGTTATCCAACCCCTAAAATGCCTCCCCATATGTCCGTGCCCCTCACAGAGGTTATACTTACCTGGCTCCTCGGCACCCATGTCGCTGCTGATGCCCACACGGCCGTCGCTGCATCTCTCCGTTTTGCAGGTGAAAACTTCCAACATCAGGGGCGGGCAGCCAATAGCAAGCCGCGACGGGAACAAGCCTCCCTAGCATCATGGGTGAAGCTAAGGAGGCTCGTTCCCATTGCGTTCTGTTATTGGCTGTACGCCAACCTCCTCCGCCCCATTCTGTACTGGAATGTATCAGTATTGATCTAATTGATCACAAGATACTTACATGGCATCAGGTTCCGTTCAGACATTTGTTCTTGAGAGCGGCGATGTTGCATTCGCAATTGAAGAACTGAAAATAAATATTAATTAACAAGATTAGCAAATAACATAGAAACATTTAACAAAGCATTCATGTGATTACCATGGCCCCTTGTTCAATTTGTTCTTTTCGAATACTTTTATTGTGTTGCTTTGTTACAGTAAACACAAACCTTAGGTGCCCTGAGTTCTGACTGGGATGCTCATAGTTGCATCAATCAGACCAAATAACATCGAAGCAAGTATAAGGCCCCATTCAGACGACCGTGTTTCACGGCCATATACGGGCTGTGAAAGCCCGGCCTGTGCTGCCCCAGAGGACGGGAGCGCACGGCGTCATTGGTTGCTATGACGCCGTGCGCTTCCTGAGGCCGCCGCCGTACAGTGAAACACTGTACACGCCGTGGGCCTAAGTGTACAGTCAGATGTGCCATAGTTGTGAGGCAGCTGCCGTGCGGTTGAGGACCACGCAGCCGTATGAGCTGCAATGGGCTCAAATTAGGTCTACATGTTTATTGAATTTTCATTATTAAAGCTTAACTGTCATTTAAAGGGTCATAGCAAAGGTCTGACAGCATTTCTAAGGAGAGTCTGTCTTCAGTTGTAAGCATTTTACTTAGTGCTGAAGACGCATGTGTGTAGCAAGTCAGATAGGCAGGATGGGCAGCGATAGGGTCCATGTACATAGTCATGGATTGGGTTAGTAATGAGGCAGCTGGAAGCCTCTACATAGGTGTCTTCATTGTTCAGTAAAATGTTGAAAACTGAAGACAGGCTGTCTTTAGCAACCCTGTTAAAGTTTTGCTAAGGAGACTTTTTATACCCTGTACCTACACTATATTAACCATAAACTGAAATGATGGTTACACCTTAATGGCTGTGCGGTATCCTCAAAACTGTGTGGTCATTATCAATGAAGAGCAGATAAATAATAGCATCCTAATTAGTTACTTTGAGCCCACTGCAGCTCATAGGGTTACCACAGAGTAGACTCAATGTACTGTGACCACTTTGTGTGGCCATACCATAATGAGCTCAAATTTTACTTCCACTTTTCAGTTCTCTTTTTGATGGCATATTCCGCTGAAATTTAACAGTTGGCTTTGAAAGTTGGTGTGATTAGAACATAGAAATCATGACTGAACAAAACTGCAGATTTATGCATTTTTAGCCCACATAAATCCACATTTCTGAAAGCTTTATCCTATTCTACTAAATAGTACATTATCTATAACCTAAAATAACTGCAGTTACTTGAAGTTAGAAAAAATTTGGGTGGGATTGTGCAGTGATTACATTAACATAAGTAAATTGGTCATTGTAGGTGACCATTTGTTAACACTTTTGCTCAAACTAGTGGGGCCCTGTATGCACCCAGAGTTCATTTACATGAACAGGGCCCTCATGGAGGAAACCTTTGAACCTGAGCTGGTTAAAACAATTGAACAGCACTGGCACAAGTTACTTAAGAATCAATCTGGAAGTGAGTAAAACTATCAATTCTATCAAACATTGACATTATGATAACTAAGCAAAGGTAATTCTTCCAAGGATAAGCCAACCTGTCTAAAAAACTCCAGATGCACAAGTACAGCACATCTAGCAAGCCAAAAAAGTCATACTAACTTCTAAATAATTCCAAAATTAACTGCTAATTAGGAATATACATTGAGGGAATGTCAGGACAACCTCTTGCAATGCACAGGGTGAAATCTGTGACAAATACGAATGTAATGTGTGTTGATTTTGCTGCAGATTTTCCATGGCAAAACTGTGTGCGCATAAAGTGTACAGTTGTCAGCTATCAGTCATTTCTCTTTCTGGATTCCCATACAATAAGCAATCCCCTAAGCAATATAAAGAGAAGAAAGAAACAAGATGTCCATAACTGTAAATCCATGGATCCGTAGTATAAAGGCAAACGGCACAGGTTTTCTGACCACATTGCCACCAGTGTGTTAAATTTCATGCCAGCATATTTCTTTAGTTCTGGGATGACATGGAAGACCAAGGAGACATACTAAGACTGGGTCATGTTCTATTTCCAGCAGTTTCATGCCCCCCGCAGTTGTCCCTGGCCAACGTTTGTGCTGAGCAGCTGAATGATTTTTCGTGACGGGGACTTCTATTTATTCCAGTAATTTGATCAGACACCCACTCCCTTTTCTCTCACTCCCCTCTAAAACACAGAATGGAAAACAAATAATACAGTGTATCACTTCCCAATCCCCAAAACTCCACTACGAATGTATGTTTCTTTTACTTTGTATCTCTATTGAAGGGAACGTTAAGCATGACAGCTAATTGGTGCAGGAGAAGATAAGCAGATGTATAGATTGGTAGATAGATAGATAGATAGATAGATAGATAGATAGATAGATAGATAGATAGATAGATATTAAGCATAACGCGCAATTTTAACATTTTCTATGTTTAGTGTCCAGTGGGCAGTCCTATTAGGATTACTAGGTTTTGATAGTCCTGCCCATATGAGTATAATGGTCTTCATTTATTTGTTGAGGAAGAAGAGTGTGTGATAGATTTTTTGAATATTGTGTAAATGTCTATTTTTTAGTTACTTCAGCTCATGCATGTTTCAGTTCAGTACAGTACAAGTGTTAAAAAACAGCCATTGAATTGTACACATTATAATTGTACAGTGAGAAGACCAAAGAGATGCACTAGTCGGGGTGAAGCTGAGGCCAGCTGCAGTTGTCTGCAAAATTTGGTGGCCAAGAGCACTACTCTGGAAAGAAAATATAGAAGGGAGCACTTAACCAGCCCCTTCATTCTCAGGATGGTCAGACCCCCACAGATCATGAAGCAATGGCATGAAATGTTATCACTTTATAAGATGGGGACATCCTGTTAAGTTGCATTTATTTGTTCTGTGTCCCTGGTGTAGTAGTTAACATGTAACTGCTTGATTGCCCATTCCAGAAGCCTAACACTTGTCAAGGTATTTTTTTTTACATGATAAACATTAAATCTGCCCTGGTATGTGAGGGGAATCCTAACTAATCCGGGTGCTGCAGAGAGGAAGAAAAAAAGGGTTACTTAAAAAAAGAAAACCTCCAGTGAGGTAATAGAGCAGTGTTTGGTTGCAGCCAAGTCAGGATTTACACAGATCTAATGGCACAGGTGCCAGAGGTTGATTGACAAGCCCAAGTTTCAACTGTCCTTTCAGCTATGACATCATTAGACAACCAGGGACAGTGAGGTTGTGGAGACCAGAGCAGCAATTGTTGACCGACATGTGCTCAGTGTCAATGACGCACGTTAAAAAAAATTCATGTTCTTTGGAGGTAGAAAATTAACCAGTTAGTTTCACATGTCCTGCTGATGTCAAGACATATCTCACTGCCCTAAGGCTTGATGGGACAGCAGTGACATAACAAACCAGGAAGGAGGATTCGAGTATGGGAGATGAGAGAAAACTGCAAATTAGGAAAATTTGGAAGAAAACTCAAAAATACATTATTTATTTTATTATATGCTACTAAATACTGTAATATGACTCCTCATTTGAATAGTTATTTTGTAGGTGGGTTGGTACTAGTGTTCTGATTAATAGTGAATACTATAGCAGCGTTACATCATGCCAGGATGTGTCAGGAAGACATTTTGTACTGCAACAAGTTGTTCCAGTATGTTACAGTATTTTATGATCGGGCCTCTTGTGGGATTAACTGCCTTGCAAATGAATACTCTACATCTGCAGCTAATAAATTCGTTACTGGATCTCATTTTCTAGACGTTTAGACTGATACCCAATCTACTGAAAATCCATAAGAAAGGTGTCAATTAAGCATAAGCAAATTTCTCTGTCTCATTTTCTCTCACACCTTGATTCTCTCAAACTGAATCACACAAAATTTGAATCTGGTAGAATCTGAATGTTTTTTTTACAAATTTGGATCAAATTTCCAAATTTTTTGCATAACAATGTATTATAATGTTATACGGAACCTGTTAACGCAATGTACCATTCAATAAAGGGTGAAACAGTGTTGCAATTGTCAAATATTGATTGTGAAAATTAAGACTGTGTGAATGGGTCTACATCTATTCCGCAATATTGCGTAATAGATGCGGCCCTATTCACTTCTATTCAATAAATTATAGAACATGTCCTATTCTTGTCTGCAACAACGGACAAGAATAGGCATTTTGAACGGGGCGCCCGGCAGTGTGTTCCGCAAATTGCGGAACGCACTCCGGGCGGCACCCGTGGTATTGCGGATCCACATTTTTGCAGATCTGCAATACTACGGCCAGCTGAACGGCCCCTAAGAATGGTGCAGCAACATGCATTTAGTTTACAGTAGAGTACTTCTTTATATTTCCAACTGTATCATGTTGAGCTCTTAGGAACCTAACTTTTCAGGAGTAAAAAGGAAAGTAATTCGTCCTTAAAAGTCAAATCTTTGACAAACACCATTATATCTGAACTGTTTTGGGGAACATGAATAACTTTAGAGGAATTCCCTCTGGATATATCATAGAGTTGGACCCAGTCCCTATCAGCAGTGTCCACATTTGGCAGTTTTCTCATCTCATCGATTCTAATGGAGAGTAAATATGTATACTCTGAATGAAGTGAGCCCTCACCATTGGGATCAGTCGAGGATTCTGTGCTACCAGGCCACTACTAATCAGATTTTCATGGAATATCTAGGGAATAAAGTATGTAATAATATTCAGAAAACACACTTTAACCTGTAAAGCATAATCTGTAATTTATTTATATATTATTAACACTGTATATTACAAATCAGCCTATTAAAATAATTATTAATGATCTAATAGTAATATCTTGATGTACTTGTACAGCCTTTCCCACAAACAGCACTGGTTCCCACAACTATACACAGGACAAAAATCGGTATGATCACTAGGGGACTGAACCCTGGAGTCCTTAAATTACAAGAGTCCCTTGTGTTAATTGCACAATGAGTAATCACTGCTTAATGGGCTGCCAAGTACTGTACCATAATGGTGAACAGTAGGGGGATGTGATCATGTACACCATCAATTTGTTTGCACATAGTTACATAGTTAATACGGTTAAAAAAAGACATAAATCGATCAAGTTCAACCAAGGCTTACAACTAGAGATGAGCGAGCATACTCGTCCGAGCTCGGTGCTCGTTCGAGCATTAGGGTACTCGTAAGTGCTCGCTGCTCGGACGAGTATCTCGCCATGCTCGAGGAAATGGCAACTTCCGCATCGTGCTTTTTTGGCGCCTAAAAACACAGCCAATCACAAGCCAGGAGACTCTGCGTACCACCCAGCATCACGTGGGGCCCTTACATGTCGATAGCAGGGGTTGGCTGGCCTGATCAGGTGACCCTGGAATAAACTACCGACTGGCCGCGGTGCTCGGCTCAGATGCCGTCTGGATGTCGTTAGGGATAGAGCTGCTGCCTTTCAGGGACAGTGTTAGGGCCTGCATTTAGTTGTCTGTTAGGCAGGGATCACCCACAAAGAACCCAACAGCCCTTCTAAGGGCTAGAAGACATTTTTTTTTTTTTTTGTCACTTGGCTGGCTGGCACTAGTAGTGCAGCTATCGCCATATATAACCCCCTTTTTTTATGTTATATGTCAGTGATACAAATCCATTGCACACAGCAGTGTGGAACCATTCTGTGTGTCACAGTTCAGTACACTCACTATTTTCTGTCCAGGTGACACTTTCTGTATGTCACCGAATACAACCAAGTCATTTGCTGCCTGTCACGTGTATGGCTTCATCCCAAAAATCTCTGTGCGACATTTGTCTGGGTCGCAGTCTAAATAGCTACCGTCAGTAGGGTGTCAGTTAGCTGCACGTCACGTTCCCAAAAAAACAAGAATACAAAAAAATATAGAAAAAAAATTAGTTTTTTGTTGTTTTAGCTGAGTGATACAAATCCATTTGACACAGCTGCGTGTAACCTTTCTGTGTGACGCAGTTCAGCATACTCACTCCAAACGGTATATACTGTCCAGGTGACACTTTCTGTACGTCACAAAATACAACCAAGTCACCTGCTACCTGTCACGTATATATAGCTTGATCCTAAAAATCTCTGTGTGACATTTGTCTGGGTCGCAGTCTAAATAGCTACCGTCAGTAGGGTGTCAGTTAGCTCTACGATAGTTTCTGCACGTCACGTTCCCAAAAAAACAAAAATACAAAAAAATATAGAAAAAAATTAGTTTTTTGTTGTTTTAGCTGAGTGATACAAATCCATTTCACACAGCTGCGTGTAACCTTTCTGTGTGACACAGTTCAGCATACTCACTCCAAACGGTATATACTGTCCAGGTGACACTTTCTGTACGTCACAAAATACAACCAAGTCACCTGCTACCTGTCACGTATATATAGCTTGATCCTAAAAATCTCTGTGCGACATTTGTCTGGGTCGCAGTCTAAATAGCTACCGTCAGTAGGGTGTCAGTTAGCTCTACGATAGTTTCTGCACGTCACGTTCCCAAAAAAACAAAAATACAAAAAAATATAGAAAAAAATTAGTTTTTTGTTGTTTTAGCTGAGTGATACAAATCCATTTCACACAGCTGCGTGTAACCTTTCTGTGTGACACAGTTCAGCATACTCACTCCAAACGGTATATACTGTCCAGGTGACACTTTCTGTACGTCACAAAATACAACCAAGTCACCTGCTACCTGTCACGTATATATAGCTTGATCCTAAAAATCTCTGTGCGACATTTGTCTGGATCGCAGTCTAAATAGCTACCGTCAGTAGGGTGTCAGTTAGCTCTACGATAGTTTCTGCACGACACGTTCCCAAAAAAACAAAACTAAAAGAAAAAAATATAAAAAAAAAAAATAGAAAAAAAATAATTTTTTTGTTGTTTTAGCTGAGTGATACAAATCCATTTCACACAGCTGCGTGTAACCTTTCTGTGTGACACAGTTCAGCATACTCACTCCAAACGGTATATACTGTCCAGGTGACACTTTCTGTACGTCACTAAATTAAACCAGACTGAACAAGTTTGTGGGTTTCAGTACACCAGGCCCATTTATTTTATTTTTTTATAGAATACAATTATATACAGAAAATGTGGAATCCCAGGGCTAAGGTTCGAGGACGAGGACGAGGGCGTGGGTGGGCGTGGGCAGTCAATTACTGCAGGGGGCAGAGGCCGTGGTCCTGGGCAGGGTGAGACAGTACCTGCTGATGAGGGAGCTGTGGAACGCCGCAGAGCTACACTCCCTAGCTTCATGTCTCAACTTACAGGGACACGTGGTAGAGGACTGTTGAAACCACAACAGTGCGAACAGCTGATCTCGTGGATTGCAGATAATGCTTCAAGTAATTTGTCCGCCAGTCAGTCTTCCACGCAGTCCACCCACGTTACCCAAGGGAGCACTCCTCTGGCTCCTCCACCTCAACCTCCTTCCCCCCAGTCTGCCCCCTCCCAGGAAAATTTGGAATGCGATCCGGCATACTCTCAGGAACTGTTTTCTGGACCCTTCCCAGAGTCACAAACCACTTCTCAGGTTGCTGCTGACCTCTTTCCCGATGCCCAAGTGTTCCAACTGTCGCAGTCTGTGGATGATGATGATAATGACAATGTTGAGTTAGTGGAAGAAGTTTGTAAAGAGGTGTCGGACGATGAGGAGACACGGTTGTCAGACAGTGGTGAAGTTGTTGTAAGGGGAGGAATTCCGAGGGGGGAGCAGACTGAGGAATCGGAGGATGACGAGGTGACTGACCCGAGCTGGGTTGATATGCCGAGTGAAGACAGTGCTTCTGAGGCAGAGGCGAGTGCTGCACCAGAACAGGTTGTAAGAGGCAGTGGTGTGGCCAGAGGGAGAAGCAGGGCCAGAGCTGGTGCATCAGCAGCAACTGTTTCACGTAGTGAAGCTCCCGTGGCGAGGCCTAGATGTTCGCAAGTCTGGAGGTTCTTTAAAGAAAGTGAGGATGACCGACGGACTGTGGTGTGCAACCTGTGCCACACCAGGATCAGCAGGGGTGCCACCACTACTAGCCTAACCACCACCAGCATGCGCAGGCATATGAGTGCTAAACACCCCACTCAATGGAACCAAGGCCGTTCACCACCTCCTGCGGGTCACACCACTGCTCCTTCCCCTGTGTCACTCGCTGCCTCTGCTAGTCAACCCCCTGCGTCACTCGCTGCCTCTGCTAGTCAACCCCCTGCCCAGGACCCCGGCACGAGCGCCTCCCGCCGGAAAACCACACCTTCGCCTCAACGATCCTCCACAGTGTCCACCAATGTGTCCCAGCGCAGCGTTCAGCTGTCTTTACAGCAGACGCTGGAGCGCAAGAGGAAATACAGTTCCACCCACCCACATGCCCAAGCCCTCAACGTCCACATCTCCAAATTGCTTAGCCTGGAGATGCTGCCCTATAGGCTGGTAGAGACCGAGGCCTTTCGCAATCTCATGGCGGTGGCTGCCCCTCGGTATTCCGTCCCCAGCCGCCACTATTTTTCCCGATGTGCCGTCCCAGCCCTACACCAGCACGTGTCAGAGAACATCATCCGTGCCCTGACCAACGCTGTTTCTGAGAAGGTCCACCTAACCACGGACACGTGGACAAGTGCTGCCGGGCAGGGACACTATATCTCACTGACGGCACATTGGGTTAACTTGGTGGAGGCTGGGACCGAGAATGACCCTGGGGCCGCTCATGTACTGCCCACACCGAGGATTGCGGGGCCTACCTCGGTCACGGTCTCTCAGACGTACTATGCCTCCTCCTCCTCCAACCCCTCCTCCTCCTCCACTGAATTACCATCCGTGGGCACGGCGCCTTCAGTCGGTAGCTCTAGGCGCAGCAGCAGTGCCGTGGGTAAGCGCCAGCAGGCGGTGCTCAAACTGCTGAGCTTAGGTGACAAAAGGCACACCGCCCAAGAGCTGTTACAGGGCATCACGGCGCAGACCGATGTGTGGCTGGCACCGCTGAACCTCAAGCCAGGCATGGTTGTGTGTGACAACGGGCGTAACCTGGTGGCGGCTCTGCAACTCGGCAGACTGACACATGTGCCATGCCTGGCCCACGTGTTCAATCTAATAGTTCAGCGGTTCCTCAAGACATACCCCAATCTGTCTGATTTGCTCACCAAGGTGCGCCGCATCTGTGCGCATTTCCGCAAGTCGAACACAGATGCTGCCACTCTCAGGGCAGCGCAGCGCCGCCTACAACTGCCCGCTCACCGACTGTTGTGCGACGTGCCCACGAGATGGAATTCCACATTAAACATGTTATCCAGAGTTTACCAGCAGCGCAGAGCGATTGTAGACTGCCAGATGTCAACTTCCACCAGAACTGGTAGTCAGGTCATCAGATTCCTCAAGTCTACAATGAGGAGTGGACGTGGATGTCTGATATCTGCCAGGTGTTGAGCAACTTGAGGAGTCAACACAGATGGTCAGCGGCGATGCCGCCATTATCAGCCTCACCATCCCGCTGCTTTGCCTGTTGAAAAACTCACTGCTCAGCATCAAGTCGGATGCTTTGCGCTTGTCACAAGAGACGGTGGAGGAAGATACGTCGCTTGATAGCCAGAGCACCCTCCGTTCTGTTTCTCAGCACGTATCAGAGGAGGGGGATGAGGAGGAAGAGGAGGAGAATGTCGGCGAGACAGAAGAGGGTACCAGTGCTCAGTCCTTAACTCTTGAGCGTGTATGGGCTGAAGAGGAGGACTTGGAGGAGGAGGAGGAAATGGAGAGTCAGGCCAGTGAGGAGAGGGAATTCTTACGTGTTGGGACTCTGGCGCACATGGCAGACTTCATGTTAGGCTGCCTATCCCGTGACCCTCGCGTTAGAAGAATTTTTTCAAACACCGATTACTGGGTGTTCACTCTCCTGGACCCACGGTACAAGCAGAACCTTTCCACTCTCATCCCTGCAGAGGAAAGGAGTATGAGAGTGAATAGATATCAACAGGCCCTGGTGCACAAGCTGAAACAATTCTTCCCATCTGACGCCGCTAGCGGCAGAGGGCATGGTTCTGTGGGCCAAGTAGCGGGGGAGAGGAGGCGAGCAGGCAGCTTGACCAGCACTGGCAGGGGAACGCTCTCCAAGGCCTTTGCCACTTTTATGTCACCCCAGCAAGACACTGTCACCTGTCCCCAGTCTAGGCAGAGTAGGGGGGAGCTGTACAGAAAGATGGTGAGGGAGTACCTAGCTGACCATACCAACGTCCGTAGCGATCACTCTGCTCCATACAACTACTGGGTTTCAAAGCTGGACACGTGGCCTGAACTGGCGCTGTACGCTTTGGAGGTGCTGGCCTGCCCTGCCGCTAGCGTGCTGTCAGAGCGGGTATTCAGTGCAGCTGGTGGCGTCATCACCGATAAGCGTACACGCCTGTCAACTGACAGCGCTGACAGGCTGACGCTTATTAAAATGAACAAAGCCTGGATTTCACCGGAATTCAAATCTCCTCCGGGGGAAAGCAGCTAAAGATTAACATTACTTATGTATCCGATTCCTCTTCTCTACTCCTCCTCCTACTCCTCCTCCTACTCCTCCTCCTCCTACATATCGTCTTTGCCTAACGCTGACCCAAAAAACGCCATTTTTTAGAGGTCCAACTGGCACTCTTTTAGCACAATTTTTCAGGAGGGCCCCCTACAGGCCCTCTCTCCAAACAATTTTTCCGGAGTTCCACCTACAGGCCCTCTGTCCAAACAATTTTTCCGGAGGTCCACCTACAGGCCCTCTCTCCAAACAATTTTTCCGGAGTTCCACCTACAGGCCCTCTCTCCAAACAATTTTTCCGGAGGTCCACCTACAGGCCCTCTCTCCAATTAAAGTTTCCAGTTTTATTTGCGCAAACTGCATACATTTTTATTTTTGGGATAGGTGTGAAAAATAATATTACTTGCGAATCTTTATTGCCCAACATTGGATACGGTAGCAAGTAGAAGACCAAACACATGCTGCCCACAGGGTTCCGCAAATTCCTGGTCCACCCGCAAATTCCTTGTCCACAATGTCAAGGAGGTCGAGGTTCTGTTGATGAGCAACAAGTCCTTCTGTACTGAAATCGCCAACAAAGTCTCCATCTAAGAACCTACAGACCATTGTGGAGAGAGCGTCACAGCTCGCCATCAAAGTGACGAACCCCTAAGCCAGACTGCGCAGAGAAGATAACGAATAAATATCTCTGTAGTTATTTTTGCTAAATAAAAGTTAAATAAACCCCCCAAAAAATTCATCTGTTCCTGTGCCTGATCCACCCAAGTTGAATCTGTTCCATCCTGAGAAATTCCCCCCAAGGAGTCCCCACTGTAACTTGCTTCCCATACAACTACCTCACCCCCCGACACCTGTGTCTCGCCATTGTCCACCACCTCCTCAGACAACACTGGTAAATCCCCACTGTCAGCACACGGAAACAGCAAAAGGTCTTGCGAATTAGGGCAGAGAATGTTCTGGGCTAGCACATCAGGGAAGGGGTGACTATGGGGTTCCAGGGAGTACGTGACCACATGCAATATCCATTTAAAAGTCATGCCACACTTGATGTAGCTCATAATTGACAATTGTACCGGTTGATGCTAAATTTTTAATTTGGGGTCCTGCGTCGTCATTCTAACTACATCCGGCTGTTATCACCACCACACACGCTAGCCCAGGGGGCACTCCTCTGGCTCTTCCAGCGAAACCTCCTTCCCCCCAGCCTGCCACCCCACCTACAGGCCCTCTCTCCAAACAATTTACTTCTTTGTCCTATCTTTCTCTCTCTCTCTCTACAAACTATTTTTCCGGATAGCTGCCATATACGGTATTAAACTGAGTAGTATACATAGAAGACATACCACACTTGATCAATCTCATAATTTACGACTGTACCGGTTGATGCTAAATTTTTAAGTTGGGGTCCTGCGTCATTCTAACTACACCCGGCTGTTGTCACCACCACACACGCTAGCCCAGGGGGCACTCCTCTGGCTGTTCCAGCGAAACCTCCTTCCCCCCAGCCTGCCCCCCACCTACAGGTCCTCTCTACAAACAATTTACCCGGATAGGGGACGTCTTAGATATTGTACAGATTTTTGTTTGGTTCTTCTTTTATTTCCCTCCTGACCTGTGATAGGCAGAGCATGGACACTTCCCCTTAGCTGCAGTGGGAAAGACACTCCCCTGGCCAGAGCAAGCTCTTTTTCCATTTTCCGTGGTCGAAAAATCCATAAAATATAAGGTCCCAAGATAGGGGACGTATACGGTATTAAACTGAGAAGAATCGATACTGCACCGGCTGATGCTAGAGTATTTCCAAATGCATTCCGGCTGTTGTCACCACCACACACGCTAGCCCAGGGGGCACTCCTCTGGCTCTTCCAGCGAAACCTCCTTCCCCCCAGCCTGCCACCCCACCTACAGGCCCTCTCTCCAAACAATTTACTTCTTTGTCCTATCTTTCTCTCTCTCTCTCTCTCTACAAACTATTTTTCCGGATAGCTGCCATATACGGTATTAAACTGAGTAGTATACATAGAAGACATACCACACTTGATCAATCTCATAATTTACGACTGTACCGGTTGATGCTAAATTTTTAAGTTGGGGTCCTGCGTCGTCATTCTAACTACACCCGGCTGTTGTCACCACCACACACGCTAGCCCAGGGGGCACTCCTCTGGCTCTTCCAGCGAAACCTCCTTCCCCCCAGCCTGCCCCCCACCTACAGGCCCTCTCTACAAACAATTTACCCGGATAGGGGACGTATTAGATATTGTACTGATGTTTTTTTTTTTTCTTCTTTTAATTGCCTCCTGACCTGTGATAGGCAGCGCATGGACACTTCCCCTTAGCTGCAGTGGGAAAGACACTCCCCTGGCCAGAGCAAGCTCTTTTTCCATTTTCCGTGGTCGAAAAATCCATAAAATATAAGGTCCCAAGATAGGGGACGTATACGGTATTAAACTGAGAAGAACCGATACCATACCGGTTGATGCAACAGTTTCTCCAAATCCATTCTGGCTGTTGTCATCACCACACACGCTAGCCCAGGGGGCACTCCTCTGGCTCTTCCAGCGAAACCTCCTTCCCCCCCACCTACAGGCCCTCTCTCCAAACAATTTACCCGGGTAGGGGGACGTATTAGATATTGTACTGATTTATTTTTTAGATGCTTGGGAAGCAGCTATGCTCACCACTATACATCCAACAGCCACAGCAACTGATAAGAACAGATACTAAACTTGATTTTAGCTGCAGTGCCAGCATGAGCAGTGGTGTCACCTGCAGGCGGTGATGGACCTTCGTTGCACCTAGTTGGGTGCTTCCCTAACATGTGATGGGTATTTGCCTCGCCTTTCTTGGTCTGGGTGAGCACAATTGCCATGAGGGTAACCACCAGGCTGTTGCCTGAGAATTTGGGGTAATGGTGGGATTAGGCAGCCTCAGAGGCATCCATGCATGCTGCCCCTGCTGTTTCCTGTCCATTTCCGTGGTGTTTCCATCATTTTCTGAGGTTTCCAGGTTTTCACCCAGCCTTCCCTAGGCAGAGCCTTGGTCCCCTGCAAAAAATGCTCGAGTCTCCCATTGACTTCAATGGGGTTCGTTACTCGAAACGAGCACCCGAGCATCGGGAAAAGTTCGACTCGAATAACGAGCACCCGAGCATTTTAGTGCTCGCTCATCTCTACTTACAACTGTATAAACAAAATGAGTAATACTCATCCTACCAATTCCCTTCCCCCTACCTTCCTGATTCCCTACCAGTCTCTGTTCATTTGGCACCAGACATGTCAGTTGAGGCCTCAGTAGACACTGATTAGTGCCATGCAGTCGTTGGAGTCCATTAAATAAAGAAAAGCAGGAGAGCATAGAAGTGCACAGGAGTGACAGGGGACTGGTGAGGTGAGTATTATGTAATACAGTGGGTTTGACACTGTGCACTGTGCCACTGAGCAGATTTGGCTTGGAGCTACTCCTGAGGGTGTTGCCAAGGTGGTCCCCTGATATTCACCCTTTATCCTCTGTTACTAACATGTAAAAAGCATAGAGATAAGCTGTTACAAATAATGTAAAACATGTTCAAATATAGGAGATGCAATTGTAACATTGATTTTATTTTACTTCTAATTTAAACTATTTTAAATGAACACTTTTAGAAACTAAAGGATAGATAAGCTAATTGTGTTTGCGATGTAATTGTTGTAAGAGACTGAAGCTTGGTGTAGCACCTTCTATCTTAAATTATTAGACTCCACACATTTATGTATCATTCCAGGAAAATAGCTTCTTTACACTAAATACAAAAAACATAGAAAATGAAAGCCTTTTTCATGAAATTTTAATTATTATGTATACCTCTCTTGATTAAATTTTGTCGGGTTTGAAAAAAAAAAAATATATATATATAAAAGTCCTCTATGTGCCTGACGAGATCAGCCATTCACCTTTCTTTCTCCTCACACTCTTGCGTCTGGCTATAAGACAACTGGCTTCAGCAGGAGCCTCCGCCCTCTGTTCTTTCATCAATAAGAGACAAGAATGACAACCATTGCTTTCTTTGGTAAGACTGACAACTTAGATGTCTGTCAGCCAAAATTGTAAGGGATCATTATGAAATTAACACCTGTGTTCTCTGCAAGATTCCTACAAGTACAGTATGCTTAATGAGCATACAGAAACCCTGGCAGATAAAAGGACAGGTTCTCTCCTAATTGCCTTTATCATTTAAGTTGAGTGCTCTTCTGATGGTATGACCACACAGGGCAGAGTTCATGCATTGGAATTTGCACTATAAGATATCTGCTGACGTTTTTTTTTGTGTTTCTACAGCAAAATCCATGACAAATTTGTCACAAAATTCATGTGTTATATACAGATTTGCTTCTGATTTAGCAAAAATGTATTGTAAAGGGTGAAATCTGCGGTGAAAGTCCAAAGCATAATTTGACATTCTTCATCAATCTGCACCACAGGTCCCTTTCTGCTGCAGATTTTTTTTTTCCTGCATTTTCTGGATAAGATTTGCTATATTTACTTTGCTGGTACTATAATACACTGTGGATTTTCTGCATGTTATTTCACCTCTGAAAATTTTTACCATGACTACCATGTTTAAACATACCTTAAAAGTTTATAAATCATACCACCATTTACTACACATAAAATCAAATTTTATACTATCTTCTTTCATAAGGGTCCTTACATTTAACATTCAAGTTCTCAGTATATATTTTCTTAACTTCTTATTTACTTGTAACCATAAAATACAGATTATTATATCAAATACAAATCACAGCAATCACACCCCCCTCCCCCCCAATTCACAAAATACTACCCCAATATGGTGTCCTGTGAAGAGGGAAGCAAGGGAAAAAATGTTCAACAATTTAGAGAGCATCCCAGCATGAACAAATACTAAGCCATTCTTTTATGTTGTTCCTGCTTTTATATATATTTTTTTCATATTCCTTTACTTTCTTTACCAGGTCGCACCAAGAGTGTGGTCTGGGAGGTACTCTTACCATCCAGACTGTTGCAATTGTTAATCTTGCCAAAAATATGACCTTTGAAATGAGTACCTGTCTAGCTTTAGTACATTTTATTCCATTTAGACCACAAAGCATCACTGAATATTACACGCAATTTGTAAATTAAATATACTTTTTCTATTCTGACGAAAACGGATTGCCAAAATTGATCTACTGCACATGACCAAAGATTTTAAAAAAAGTACTTCAAATCACTTTTGAAGTACTAAATAGTTTTTGAAGTACTAAATTATTACTAAACTGTAATAAGAAATTATTCTCTTCAATACATTTATTAATGATCTTGTAGAAGGCTTGCACAGTAAAATATCAATTTTTGCAGATGACACTAAACTGTGTAAAGTAATTAACACAGAAGAGGACAGTACACTGCTACAGATGGATCTGGATAGACTGGAGGCTTGGGCAGAGAAGTGGCAGATGAGGTTTAACACTGACAAATGTAAAGTTATGCATATGGGAAGGAATAATGCAAGTCACCAGTACATACTAAATGGTAAAATATTGGGTAACTCTGACATAGAAAACGACCTTGGAATTTTAGTGAACAGAAATCTAAGCTGCAGAAACCAATGTCAGACAGCTGCTGCCAAGGCCAATAAGATAATGGGCTGCATCAAAAGAGGCATAGATGCCCGTGATGAGAACATAGTCCTGCCACTTTACAAATCACTAGTCAGACCACACATGGAGTACTGTGTACAGTTCTGGGCTCCTGTGAACAAGGCAGACATAGCAGAGCTGGAGAGGGTTCAGAGGAGGGCAACTAAAGTAATAACTGGAATGGGTGGACTACAGTACCCAGAAAGATTATCAAAATTAGGGTTATTCACTTTAGAAAAAAGACGACTGAGGGGAGATCTAATAACTATGTATAAATATATCAGAGGTCAGTACAGAGATCTCTCCCACGATCTATTTATCCCCAGGACTGTGACTGTGACGAGGGGCCATCCTCTGCGTCTGGAGGAAAGAAGGTTTGTATACAAACATAGAAGAGGATTCTTTACGGTAAGAGCAGTGAGACTATGGAACTCTCTGCCTGAGGAGGTGGTGATGGTAAGTTCACTAAAAGAGTTCAAGAGGGGCCTGGATGTATTTTTGGAGGGTAATAATCTTACAGGTTATAGTTACTAGAGAGGGGTCGTTGATCCAGGGAGTTATTCTGATTGCCTGATTGGAGTCGGGAAGGAATTTTTTTCCCTAGTGGGGAAAACTGGCTTCTACCTCACAGGGTTTTTTTGCCTTCCTCTGGATCAACTTGTAGGAAAACAGGCCGAACTGGATGGACAGATGTCTTTTTTCGGCCTTATAAACTATGTTACTATGTTACTACAACACCTGAGAAATATAAAATATACCACATCTCTCCCAAAATAAGGGTCAGACATTTTAATAAACTCTTCAGGTTATGGTTGCCCCAGTGGGGGAGGGGGTAAATACAAGGGTATTCCCAGTATCTCTTTCAGTGTTATTCATCATTTGCTAACTAACACATTATTTGACCAGGCCTTATAGTCGCCAAACATTATGTCCAGATTCTAACAATGTGAACACATTAAATGTTGATTTCTTCACCAACTGTATCAGCAGAGCCAGATTATACTTCCACTGTGAAGTTGTTAGGCAAGAAAATATCCCTTAAAATAGGGAAAAGATAGACTCTACCCCGTTTCCCTTCAGAGACACTTACTTAAACATAACATCTCCATTCTAACACACTTCCTTCCCCATATTATTAGATCATTCAAGTTTTTCTCAGTTGGTTTAAAAAAGTTTAACATCAATTCATAAGGGGCATGCTCTCAATACATATAAAGTTGTGGCAAGAATACCAACTTAATAAGCACAATTCTATCTGCTCTAGACAGCAGTTTTAAGCATGTTGTAATATTAGGCCTAATCTTAGACATTAAGGGCATCAAAAAAGCAAGACATAATTATTCAAGTTCACTGAAATATCAATACTCAAATATTCAAATGAATCGGATGCAACCAAGACACTCAAACCCATGAGCGTAGCTAAAGGCTCATAGGCCCTAGTGTAAGAGGTCAGCTTGGGCCCTCTTCCTTCAGTGCTTTGTGGCCAGGGTCAGGGGAGCACATAGCCTTCATGTTGCCTGAGGCAAATATTGAAACAGCACCCCCGCATGCCAAATTCTTGACCTAACCCCTTCCCTCCAGCCAGAGGTGTAACTTTACCATTCTATAATACCAGTGTCTTCTTATGCGGCACAAGGGTCTTTGGGCCCCCTCAGGCGTCTGGGCCCAGCAGCGACTGCTACCTTTGCACCCCCTATAGCTACACCCCTGCTCAAACCACTCCAATCACCCAAATAATTCTATTTTAATGGAAGAAGTATGGTCTTTGACCAAATAATTGAATTTCTATACCCAAAAACTGACCAAATTCCTCCTCCACTCGTATAAACTTTGGTAACATATTCTTATTGTCACTAATATTAAATACAATGTCAACTGTGTAAAGAAAAATCTTGTCAGTACTGCCTTCCATACCAAAACCCTTAATATCCTGTCTAATAGGTTGTATAAATATGTCAAATAATAAGAGAGAGAGAGGACAACCCTGCCATTTACCTCTAGACAGACTGAAAGAATCAGTGTCCCATTAACATTAACCTGAGCAGGTGGAGAGGTATATCATAACTTTGTCCAGCCAGTAAAGTTCCTCCTAATACCATATATTTCCATCACCCTCCAAGGGAAGTCCCACATCTCCACCCTTTTATATGCCTTTGTGGCATCCAGTGACAGGATGGAGCAGGATTCCCCAGCTGTATATTTGCAAATAACACAAATTAAAGTGAATATTTTTGGGGGATAAATCCACCCTGAATTATCTTACTTAACCCAATCGCCAAAACGTTTGCCACCAGTTTCACATCTGTGTAAAGCAAAGATATTCCCTCTCCAGAGCATCCTTAACATCTTTGAAATCAGAATAATGATCGCCTCTGACATAGAATCCATGAACCTGTCAGTTCTGGCTGATTCATTTGTAACATTC
Organism: Rhinella marina; assembly: GCA_900303285.1. Classification (NCBI taxonomy): domain Eukaryota; kingdom Metazoa; phylum Chordata; class Amphibia; order Anura; family Bufonidae; genus Rhinella; species Rhinella marina. The sequence goes on from ONZH01005687.1 coordinate 58,832, forward strand.
AAAAAACAAGGGAGGTTCATGTCCCCATATCACAGGTAAAATAGAAAGGGAACGCCATCAGAACCCAGGGAAGTATACCGTGTAAAGAATTGGACAGCAACCCTAAGATCTTCTAACGTGATTGGCAAATTGTATTTTCTGAGCCTCAGATAGTTCTGGAAAGGAGACAACATTCAGGTATTGATCAATCTAATTAATAATCTCCCTGTCTGTGGAATCACAGCCAAAAAAAAAAAGATTGTAACCTTATCTCTTCCTGGTCACAAAGGACCACTCAGTATACATTTAACTAACAATATTTTTTTTTATATAGTGCTAATATATTCCTTAACACTTTACAATTCTCAGGGTACAGATATTACAGAGTTACAAATATATTTATGAGGGCCGTGCTTAAATATGACATAGCTGGTAGCAGTCCCAAATTTTCAGGGACAGTTCTGGCAAATTCAGGCTGCGCTGGGCCAAAAAATGATGGGACTTATGATGACTAGTGTTGATGGAATCAAAATTCACTAAGTTTACTTCGATTCTAATTTCAGGGAAAATTTGATTTGCTGAAAAGCTGAAGTTCCTTGTGCTTCGTGGTAACAAATCAAATTTCCTTAAAATGGAGGTAAAACAAAAGAAATTCACGCTCACCTAATCTATTTGCATGAGAAAAGTCCTCTACTTGCATCTTTATTGAAGATCCTGGGCAAAATGCGCGGTGACATTAGACGTCCCCACGCCGGCCAGAGTGATGACATCATCATGCACTGCACAAGATTTTACGCTGGATCTTCAAGAAAGATGGCTGCAGCAGGTTCTTCACGATCAAATGGATAAGGTAAGTATTTTAATATATTTTTTTATTTCTTATATTTTTTTAAAGATTAACCCCTGACAGCCCTTTATGGTAATCACAGATGCTACGATCAGCAATGAACGTGGCATCTGAGGGGTTCAATGATGTGTGGCAGCTCAATTGCCATTCCCTATCATTGCGCCTGCTACTCATCATAACGCAAATTTCTTTGTGAAATTCGGCACAGCAGCCGAATCGAAGTTTTGAGAACTTCGCTCATCTCTAATGATAACCCCCACCTATAAATGGGCTTTTCCAGGTTGGTTGTGAGCATCCTGTGAACATGGCTTTACCAACTACAATGTTGGTAAGTATGATATGAACATCAACAGACCTTTAAAATTGCAAATTACCCGAAAATTGTAACTGTTGTTTTTAGCACAAATAGTGGCCCCATAGAACACACTGGGCCCCAAAGAAAATTATCCAAAATTATGAGATATGTTGCTTCTTTAACAATGAAAAAAATGATCTGATCTGTTGCTACAGATGTGACCACCATTATTTTGACCAGCTTAACGTGTTAACACAACAAAAACACTTTACAGTAAAACAACAAATGTCACTAAAGGGGTTTCCAGCCTTTTTTACGTGAAGGCCTAACCTCAGGATAGGCCATCTCTAGCTAACCGACCAGGGACTTGCACCCCGCACCCTTGCTGATCACTTATTTTCTGTAGTTCTATCACTGGAAGTCAGTGCCGGAGCTACAGAGGGCCGTCAACATTGTACTGGACAACGCTCGTCACTCCAGCGCAGCTCCTATTGACTTCAACTAGTTCTAGTGCTGGTCAAAAATAACAACCGGGGGCACACTTAAAATATAAAGGCGTGCCAGCCAGTAGTCCCTATAACCAGTAGAATACAACTACAACCAGGTAGATGATATAAAAACTGCACATATATACAGTACAGACCAAAAGTTTGGACACACCTTCTCATTCAAAGAGTTTTCTGTATTTTCATGACTATGAAAATTGTAGATTCACACTGAAGGCATCAAAACTATGAATTAACACATGTGGAATTATATACTTAACAAAAAAGTGTGAAACAACTGAAAATATGTCTTATATTCTAGGTTCTTCAAAGTAGTCACCTTTTGCTTTGATTACTGCTTTGCACACTCTTGGCATTCTCTTGATGAGCTTCAAGAGGTAGTCACCTGAAATGGTATTCCAACAGTCTTGAAGGAGTTCCCAGAGATGCTTAGCACTTGTTGGCCCTTTTGCCTTTACTCTGCGGTCTAGCTTACCCCAAACCATCTCGATTGGGTTCAGGTCTGGTGACTGTGGAGGACTTCGTCAAATAGCCCTTACACAGCCTGGAGGTGTGTTATGGTCATTGTCCTGTTGATAAATAAATGATGGTCCAACTAATCGCAAGCCAGATGGAATAGCATGCCACTGCAAGATGCTGTGGTAGCCATGCTGGTTCAGTATGCCTTCAATTTTGAATAAATCCCCAACAGTATCACCAGCAAAGCACCTCCACACCATCACACCTCCTCCTCCATGCTTCATGGTGGAAACCAGGCATGTAGAGTCCATCCATTCACCTTTTCTGCGTCGCACAAAGACACGGTGGTTGGAACCAAAGATCTCAAATTTGGACTCATCAGACCAAAGCACAATTTTCTACTGGTCTAATGTCCATTCCTTGTGTTCTTTAGCCCAAACAAGTCTCTTCTGCTTGTTGCCTGTACTTAGCAGTGGTTTCCTAGCAGCTATTTTACCATGAAGGCCTGCTGCACACAGTCTCCTCTTAACAGTTGTTGTAGAGATGTGTCTGCTGCTAGAACTCTGTGTGGCATTGACCTGGTCTCTAATCTGAGCTGCTGTTAACCTGCGATTTCTGGGGCTGGTGACTCGGATGAACTTATCCTCCGCAGCAGAGGTGACTCTTGGTCTTCCTTTCCTGGGGCGGTCATCATGTGAGCCAGTTTCTTTGTAGCGCTTGATGGTCTTTGCGACTGCACTTGGGGACACTTTCAAAGTTTTCCAAATTTTTCGGACTGACTGACCTTCATTTCTTAAAGTAATGATGGCCACTCGTTTTTCTTTACTTAGCTGCTTTTTTCTTGCCATAATACAAATTCTAACAGTCTATTCAGTAGGACTATCAGCTGTGTATCCACCTGACTTCTGCCCAACACAACTCATGGTCCCAACCCCATTCATAAGGCAAGAAATATCACTTATTAAACCTGACAGGGCACACCTGTGAAGTGAAAACCATTTCAGGTGACTACCTCTTGAAGCTCATCAAGAGAATTCCAAGAGTGTGCAAAGCAGTAATCAAAGCAAAAGGTGGCTACTTTGAAGAACCTAGAATATAAGACATATTTTCAGTTGTTTCACACTTTTTTGTTAAGTATTTAATTCCACATGTGTTAATTCATAGTTTTGATGCCTTCAGTGTGAATCTACAATTTTCATAGTCATGAAAATACAAAAAACTCTTTGAATGAGAAGGTATGTCCAAACTTTTGGTCTGTACTGTATATTATAACAATCTTTATTTACCACCACAACGCACGGTGGAACACATTTCCAGTTATGTGCTTCAGCAGACATGCGCAGCTTGCCTCTGGGAATTGCGGGGACTCCATGGCGTGGCGCCTTGTTTGATATGTGCATACCATGATAGGCCGTAATACAGGTGATTACCATGAGTTTTAATTATTTTGACTATATATATATTATGTGAACCACATTGTGCAATTGGCTTACTTGGGCCTGGATGCCTGTTTTCATATTATGGGTAATCACCATTATACACGTTTTAGCCCAGTGTATATATTTATTAATTCATTTGTGGGTTGTCCAGGCATTCACAATTGTCCTTATTGAGGACTAGTTTGCACTCATTTATGTATGGACATATTTAGTCCTACATAAGGTTTCTATTGTATACAATATTTAATGTTGTGGTGCTAAATAAAAACTGTTATATTTGATATATATATTGAATGTGCAGTTTTTTATAAAGTCTTTGTGGTTGTACTGGCCTAGTTCTAGTGCTGGAGCTACACCCGAACAGCTGATCTTTGGGGGTGCAGGGTGCCAGGCCTCTGTCGATCAGCTAGCGCTGGTCCTGAAGATAGGCCATCATTTAAAGTTCTTCATTGCTGTCTCTTTTGTGTGCTTTTCTTTTTTTAAAAAAAGCTAACGCTATTAACAACATGATAATATCACCTAGAGACAGGCAGCCATTCCATACAAAGAAATCAAAGAAGTTGTTGCAATAACCGTAATAGTAATAATTATTCCACCATTATTTCTATTCAGACCCATGAATAACTATACTTCTCAACTCTCCTGGAAAAAAGAGAGACCTCCCAGACAACTAGAACAGCATGGAGGGCGTCTCTAAGTGTGCTGTAAATGTATGTGGCACTAAGATTCTGCATCAATAGATGCAGCCCCAATGCCCAAAGTGCACTGAGGGTGAGACAAACAAAATAGATGAAGTGTAGAACAAACTGATGGAGTAATGTACAAAGAGGGTGAAGCAACATACACAGGGGCATGTCTAACCCCAGGAAATATCTGGTGGCGTGCTTTGTTGCAGTAGCATTCACCTGCAGGCCAACTTTCAAATTTTGGCAAGTATGCAACTAACCCTGTTGGTAACTGAATACCAAGGGTCTCATGATGAGGAGGAGAGTAAAAAAAAAAATGACACCATATTTACTCCTATTCAGTCCATGGTTGAAGTACATAATTCCTATTCCATAAATTAATCAATTACTTAAAAAATATAATCCAAACAGCCAATCTGGAGAAGCTTTTGGGGCTACTAAATATCTATTTATAAATGTGCCCCCACACACAGATTGTAAGTCTTGCACGTATAAGTAGTAAGGAGAAGAGCAATGAAAAAAATTATATAATTCACAGCCTGTGCGGGGACTGTTCTCGTAAGCGCAGAAATACCTATAAAGGTTTTCACTGACAGGTAATAATAATCTAGAATTAATTATAATGTCAGTTGTCAAATGTGAAATATCTGGCCTATTGACATCGGTGACCCTAAAAGACCTTTGTTCACTTACCTAAATAAAGTTCTACAATTTCTTCTCACCGCAATCATTCAGATTCCATGATAAAACTGTATAAGCATTCACATACCGATAACCCTCATGCTTTGACTTTTATCCCATTTGGATTACACAGAACATTTGCTTTAAAGGGTATCCAAATGTTTAGCACCAGCTGGTGATTTTAAGGCTAAGTCATTTGATTTGACACCCACAAACAACAGCAGTTAAATTTTGGCATCTGTATCAAATTTCCAAACAGACAGGCAGCAATGCTGACAAAGTCTGGGAATTTAAACACATTTGGACATCCTAATCTCATCGATCAAAAGGTATTTAGATCTTAGGAAAATATCATGTAGACATTACTATGGAGGTCATTAATACAAAAAAGTGTTTGGAGCAAATTCATGGTTTGAACATTGCTATGATCTCTATCTTGCTAGAGACTGCTCGATAGAAGAAGTTTAAATAGAGAAAACTGGCAAAACATTGTTTTTGAAAATATTTTAAAGGAGTTTGAAAAAAATGGTCAGAATGGCTTTAATACAATAAAAGAAGCCATACTCACCTCACCACTCCAGTTCCAGTGCTTTCCAGGACCCCCTCTAGTCTCTATTTTCTGATCACTGTTGACACACAGGAAATGTGACCTCTCAGTCAATCACTAGAACGGCTGCAGTAGTGACCCACCTCAGCTGCTCATTGTCTGAGTGGTTACATTTCTGTATCAAAAGGTGCTAGGAAGGAGAGAGTGACAAAAGTCCCGTGAAGCATCGAGTCAGCAGTGATAGGGGTTCAGTGAGTATTACTTGACTTTAAGCAATTTTGTCCCTTTTTTACTGGTTGAAAACCCTTTAAAAGTGGGGCTCACAATCCAATTTCATTAAAAATCTCATAAATTAGAAAACAATCACCTACCAGTATGATTTTGGAGTGCTGGGGAAAACCATAATACAGAAAGGTGATCAAAAAGTCCATTGACAGAAAACTAAAAAAAGTTATGGCTCACAAAATAAGACACCAGAAAAATAAAAGTTTTAATTGTGCAAATGTGGTAAGGTAAAATCTGCGGGTTTTCCCCGCTCAAGTCACTTTTCTAAAGAAAAGGGGGCGTGGCATGGATAGGGATGCAGGCGGGCCTGTAGACCAAGCTCATTTACAATTTTCCATCTCAAAAAATGGCATGGAAAATGGCTTAAATCTACACCAGCAAGGAGGCTGACATAGAGTTAAGTCTGTCGGAGAAAGCCTGCTGGAGGAAGCACCAAACTTATCTAGAGTCCTGCGCCTCTACATAACTTTGGTGCTTCCTCCAGGAGCATAGAGGGACTTAAGACCAGCATGGAAAACACCAGTTTTAATAAATGTCACCCTATATCTCAAACGTGTTGAGGGGTAAAAAATCACTGTCCTTAAAACTAAAAATTGTTGTGTCCTTCTAGGGGTTATTTATCTTTTTTTTTTTTCTTCCAGAAAAGATGAAATAAAAAGTTCTTGAAATATATACACTGAAAAGGGTTTAAGGGTTGTAAATACCATACTAAGGTTATACTAAGGACTGTATGTTACTGAACCACGATGACAGGCACTAGTTCCAATGAAGAGACTTGGGAGAGGCCAGCTTTCAAAATTACTACAAAAGCATATCTAAAACCCATACAGGAATTTACAAGACATACAAAAAGTTTCAGGTCTCTCAAATCTAAGATCTTTGTACAGACAGATACTTGGATTTACTATAGGTGGAAGCAACTGCAGTTGCCAAGTATATTCAATGGTGACCTTACATTTGTAAGAAACCACAAGTGCTTGCTCATCAAGCCATTTGGGATGATGTTTTAGCGACAAGTGAAAAGTAGAACTCTTTAGATAAAACAGGTTCTATTATATCTGGATAAAACACAGCATACCATCAAAGCAACAGCCAAGAATGGAGGTGGTCATACTCAGCCTTGAAAAATTTTTTTGAAAACAGGTCATACTCACCTTACCAATCTCCCACTGTGCATGTTCAATTATCCCCCCTCCCCCGCGCCCGCCAGTATTTACTTCCTGTTTCCTTTCAATTTAGTAATGCAATGTGAGAAGCATTGAAATCAGAGCAGAAGGGGATCATTATGGTGAGCATAATTTTGTTATTTTATTACAATCAAAGCAGTAGTAGCAGAGTAGACCCATAAAATTACTATAGACTAACATAGAGCATGGGATGCAGATGGGGTGTCTTAGATTTTACACTCATGGCAAGGGGTTGATATCCAGTGGATGTGAATATATTGACTGTTGTGATATAAAGGCTTTTGGTCAGATTTATAAAAGCTGTTACCAACTTTTGTGGCATGAAAAGTAAATTGTAGCTAATGGCATATTTTCACCATAAATTGCAAGATTTTGTGCTCTTGTCATGGGTGGAGCCTCTGTGTCCCACTAAATTTACTATATTTTATGCCATAAACTGGTGGAAATTAAAGCTCAGGTCTATCCCATGTTCCTATCTGGCATACATTTGACTTTCTGATGCTCAGAGGGATCAATTAGGCGCATCTCACTCCAGTGAGTGCACAGGGCATCAAAAGTAGTGTATGAAATGCCAGTGTTTTTCAGCGTTAAGGTAAGTTAAAGGGCAAATCGAATCATAAGTAATCTCATTGCATTCATAGAGACATGATAGTAGATCACATTGAGTCTGAGAGGTAGCGCATCCACAGATTTCAAAAGCTGTGATGTGCCTACACCCCATAGAGAATAATCAGAAATTTACTGTGAGGAGTAGGTCAGGGGGACACAAATGACATAGACAAAGTGAGGCCCTGACACTCCTCCCAACCACTGTCCCTGCCTTTTGGGGGAACCCGGCTCCTTAACAGGCCAGCCCCAACCGAAGACTGCAATTACACTGAAGAAAGTGGAACACGAGACAAACAACCAAAACAAAACACAAGCAGGAAAAAACCTAAACAGGTCAGGAACTGAAGGGGTAAAAGGTAAAGGAACCAAGCAAGGAATAAACAGAGGAGAACACCAAAGGTAGGTAACAGTAACAGAAACCAGGGAAAAAGGTACAGAGTCACTGGAATACCGGATAAACACAGAGTAGCTAGCTTAGGCACAAGGCTCTATAGAAGGCACAGATAAATGGCGAGTTTGAAACTAAATAGTGGCTAGAGTTCCAGCCCCAAGGCGTGATAGGAGCAGGGATCCCAGCCACACCCTAGAATGGACCAAAATTACTAGCAAAACTAGCCAAACCTTTAACCCTTAAGGAAGCTAAGTGTTACAAGAGGATTTTCTGGCTTGCACTCGGGATGAGCGCCGCATAGCATCAGGACACGGGAACGCCCGCACCCGCCCAACATCTGCTGGAGGGCTGCAGCGCCCCCGAATCCTGACATTTACATGGGAATTCTACAACCATGGAAAATCACCGCAGAAAGTAATATATATATAATTTTTTACACATGGAGAAGTCATGTATGAAACCAACTTTAGGTGAAGGACTAAAACACCCTTAGCAAAGGCAAAAAGATAGGATTTTTTATACAGCTTATTTAATTAATTTTGCATCTAAAAAGCAAACGTGAAATAAAAAAGTAAGTGCAAAAGTGTTTGTAGCCTTTAAATAGTTTTTTTCTGATATGATTTTCACTATGTGGCTGTCTGCATCATTACATAGCATGTTCATGTACTATTAAAGGGAGTACTTTTAAACCTGACGGAGCTAGGTAGGACCAGGAAGAGCAGGAGAAACTTACCTTCACAGAGAGTAGGGTCTGTGAAACAGCTCACTACAGAGAACAGCATGCACCTCACACTGAAATGAAACTGACTGACCTGTTACATGTGCACTTGGCAAATGAGGGGTGTTGGTCCCATGTTCATATGTGCCCGCATTGCTTAGCAAAAATGATGTTTTAATATATGCAAATGAGCCTCTAGGAGCAATGGGGGCATTGCCATTATTCCTAGAGACTCTGCTTTCTCTGCACCTCCTGCACTACCTCCACTTTGATTGACAGGACAAGGCAGTGTAAATGTGATCACACTGGGCCCTGTCAATTAAAATGGAGAAGGCACAGCAGATGTGGAAGAAATGAAGCCTCTAGGTTTAATGGCAACATCCCATTGTTCCTAGAGGCTCATTTGCATATAATAAAACATCATTTTTCTCAGTAATGTGGACACATATGAACATGGGACCAACACAGATGCCTTCAGCTGCCAAGTACACATGTAACTGGTCAGCCAGTGTCATAGGTACAAATCTGCTGACAGATGCCATTTAAGTTGCAGTGCCAGTCAGAATGAAGGCACATATTCACACTACTCCAGATAATAAAAGCTGATTAAAAAGGTATGTTTGTCCTGCTTCCCTCAACTAGTGCCGTCAGCAGTTTTGAATGGTCCAATCATATACATAGTGACAATTATATCAGTTATCTCATGGACACTGCAGAGGATAGAATTATTTTGACAAGTTCCAGATTTAGTTTGTAGAATCTGTAGAGAATAACATTTCCTGAACCTTCAAAATCCTAAATCTTAACCTTAATAGACAATGACAGATTGAATGGTGAAGGTGAACCCAGAACTGTAAAGAGTCATAGCTTGGGAAGCACTAGGACATGGCTTGTGTGTACTGTAATTGAAGGGAATGAAATGACCTGTTCCAGTGAGGATTGTTAGTGAGCAGACACAAGATAATGTTACATTTAACCTACATTGAGTGGTAAGTGGAGGACATTCCCCTCATCACTATGTGCAGAATTTATGAAGCTATTTGTAAGACTTTTGAAGTATTAAAAGTTGTAAACTGTGCAATAATTTGCAACTTTTCTCACCTTCTCATCAATTGTAAAAATTGTAGCAAAAGAGTGGGTGGGTTTAACTGAGAGGGGCATGGTCTCATCAGCCTGACAAATGTATTAACCACTTCAAGTCTGCCCATTGACTATAAACGTCCTAGTAGTGGATCTCTATCTCTGAATGGACGTTTTAAAACGTCCTTGAGCTTTGCCCCCTGTGTGCAGCACCTGTACATAGAAGCTCCATGACTCAGCTGCCTCCTGACAGCCAAGAACATGGAGCTGTAACCTGAGACCTTTTTTCCTGGTCTCCAGGCTTTTGATCACTCTGACAAGCTGTCAAAGCAATCACAAATGCTTGTACTATCTCCCTCTCATTACTGCTGGTCGCAGAGCAGTTTACAACCACATATGGGGTGTTTTTGCAAACTTCAGAATCAGGAAAATAAATATTCAGGTTTGATTTGTGGTTTACTCGTGCTATCTTATAAGAAAAATTAATTAAAAATTGAAAATCTGCAAAAAAAATATTTTTATTTTTAAATTTTACCTTCTTTCTGTTTTAATTCTTGTGGGAAATCTAAAGGGTTAGCAAACTTTGTAAAATCAGTTTTGATTACATTGGGGGCTGTAGTTTCTAAAATATGTTCATTTATGGGAGGTTTCTATTATTTAAGCCCCTCAAAGTCACTTTAGAACTACAAAGGTCCTTTAAAATTAACTATTGGAAATTTTCATGAAAATCTTAAAAATTACATTTAAAATTTGAAGCCTTCTAACGTCCTAAAAAAATAAAATTACATTTCCAAAATTACGCCAACATAAAGTGGACATATGGTGAATGTTCATTAATAACAATTTTATTAGATATCCCTATGCAACTTAAAAGCAGAGAAATTCATATTAAAAAATTGTGATTTTTTTTCAAAATTTTCTGTAAATTTGGGATTTTTTATAAATAAAGGTAAAATATATTGACTCAAATTTACCATTAACATGAAGTACAATGTGTCACGAGAAAACAATCTCAGACTGGCCTGGATAAGTAAAAGCGTTCCAAAGTTATTACCACATAAAGTGACACATGTCAGATTTGCAAAATTAGGCCTGGTCAAGAAGGGGGTAAATGGCCCGGATGGGAAGTGGTTAACTTTCAAGGGGTTGTCCCCTTTCCACAGGACTGATCACGAGAATGGGGCAACATACACACATGCCAGCTGCTACTCCATTCAACTCTATTGAGCTGTTGGCGATTGCCAGGTGCCTGTACTGATATCACCAGCCATCCCATAGAGCTGAAAGAAGCGGCCGACACGCTTGCATGTCTGCAGATCTATTCAAATTGGGGAATATGGCCCACATGGGGCCCAAGCAGTCAGATGCTTATCCCCTACCCTGGGAAAAGGGGATAAGTAGCTGTACTGGGACAACCCATTTGAAGCTGGAAAATTAAAGTTAAATGGACTGTGTATACAGTACACTAGAGGTGCTAAACGAAGGGAATGTCCCACATCCAATGATCAAACCTTCAAAGTATTCTCCAGGATAATACTAGTAATAAGAAATATTCATTCTAAATCCAATTTTAACATTATGTCTCAATATAGAGTTTTTTGTTCAATAGGCAAGTAACATATTATTCGGATTTATCATTAGACAATGTGGTCATGTTTCAGTGGTTCTCCTGGACCTTACAATCAAAGACGTGGTATAATAGAGGAGAAGCACTTTCCAGGAGCTGCCACTAAAGATCGGACGGGAAAGCACCGAGATCTAATGTGTAATAATTTTACAATAAATATTTCATATTAGCATTAGAAGAGTGCATAAAGCTGGATGATGACAGAAATTGTGATGCAATTCTAGGCCTGCAAGTACTGTAGGAGGTGTAGATTTCCCATTATGGCTCTTAGACAGACCAAAATGCACAAGATTTATTAAGAGAAATGTGCCTTTTAATTAATTTGGCAATTTTTAATCCAGCAAGTATTAGATTGCCTTACTAAACGTCAGTATTACTAAATCCATCCGGGGGGTAACAAGTAACCATGGAGTCCCATAACAAAACTTGGAATGGTGCCCCTTTCCACCATGACCACTTTCAACAACATGTTCACAAAAGCATATGATTGCCCCCTCTAATGCACAAGGCTAAGGCACACAGTGATGTCATAGTACAGGGATAATGCAATCAGTGATGTCATAGTGCAGGAATAATGCACACAGTGATGTCATAGTGCAGGGATAATGCACACAGTGATGTCACAGTACAGGGATAATGCACACAGTGATGTCATAGTGCAGGGATAATGCACACAGTGATGTCACAGTACAGGGATAACGTACAAGGTAATAATAGTGAATTAATGTGCACAATGAAGTCACAGTATAGGGATAGCACACATATGGTGTCACATTGGCATAATACAAACAGTGATATCACAGTACAGAGATAATTAAGACAATGATGTCACAGTGCAGGGATAATCTACTCAGTGATGATGAAACACTGGAATTATAGAAACAGTGAAGTAACCATGAGGCTCCATAGCAAATCTTAAAGGGGTATTCCCATCTCACAAGTGTAGTTTGTATAGTTAGACATAGCCATACCGATATTATTACTAATAGAATGTATTTATATAAAATGTACCGTTTAGAAGATTTGTCTATTTGTATTTCCATTGTCCCACACACATCAGTCAGGCCATTGCCCCTAGTTACGGCCACCGTGGCCATGTAGTAGTGGTGGCCTGCTTGCTCCTTTTCAAACCCTCTCTGAGGTAACTGCTGTATTGTGAACGCACATTGCATAAGCATGCGGAGACACATCTTAGGGTTGTAGCATTTTTGTCTGTGTTTCCAAAACGCAGAGAATCGTATCCTGTTCCAAGATCAATTCATCTCTATGGAGCAGGATCCGTTTATAAAGTCTTCATTTTGGACGGATCCTGACCATTGCGTTTTGGACTGGTTGCGTCCAAAACGCAGATGTGAAAGTACCCTAAGATGTGTCTCCGCATGCTCATACAATGTGCGTTCACAATACAGCAGTTACCTCAGAGCGGGTTTGAACAAGAGCAAGCCGGCCACCACTACTACATGGCTGTGGTGGCCGTAACTAGGGGTAACAGCCTGATTGATGTGTGTGGGACATTGGATATACAAATAGGCAAATCTTCTAAACGGTACATTTTATATAAATACATTATATTAGTAATAATATTGGTATGGCTATATCTAACTATACAAACTACATTTGTGAGATGGAAATACCCCTTTAAGTATGATCACCAACTGCACCTTATATCTCAGCTGAAATGGGCCCCTTAGTTGTTGGGGCCCCATGGCAGCTGCTCTGCCGGCTACCCTAGTAGTTCTACCCATGAATCCTCCCTATGTGTCTACAAGACAACTGCAGCTATGGGGGAAGGAACTATTCCTGTAAGTAATAGAAACAGCTGTTAAAGCATCATCTGCTATTGTACAATGTGGAGCTTCTGTGAAACTAGTAACGCTGCATAATAGTAGTTTCTGCCTATCACATGCACACATGCTCTTGTCTTGTATTTAGAATTAGGGTTATCATACCATCATGCACTTACAATATAAATATTACAGTACTCATAAGGCTCATTTCAGATTGTATTTCCCCTGCACGCTTGCCATATGCATTGGGAAAGCTCCTAGTGCACATCAGCTCCCATTATACCTGAGAAGGGGAGAGAAGTGTTCTGTTCGACTCCATCAGGTGGTTGCTTTGGGTGCTTTTGTCAGCTTTGGGTGATGGATGCCACTGAGCAGCATGAGCCGCATGCATATGGGAAATCCTCCGGATAGAAATGTTGAATGGACACTGCTGAATGCATTAGAGTCTAAGGGTACTTGTACCCAGGAGCAGGTCAATGTGCAGCAGATCCGCACAAATTTCAGTACAGATTTCTGTGCATTTCTTAGGGGTTGTTCACACATCAGTTATTTGATCAGTTATTTCCATCAGTTATTGTGAGCCAAAACCAGGAGTGGATACTAAACAGAGATCAGATATAATGAAAAGATCTGCACCTGTTTGCTGTTTTTGACCCACACCTGGTTTTGGCTTACAATAACTGATGGAAATAACTGATCAAATAACTGATATGTGAACAACCCCTTACTGAAACAGCACCAAAAAAAGGCAATACATAATAGCATTTTTGGTGTGGATTTGATGCAGGTTTTGTTGCAGATCTCACACTTCATTCGAAGAGTGTGAAATCTGCAGCTAAAACCGCAAACATAATTGACATGGTGCAGATTTTGAAATTTGCACAGAAAAAAAATCAGCGAAGTGTACATGAGATCTCATACACTTTGCTGTTACTGTAGTATCCTGCGTTTTTTCCATGTAGGAATCTGCGCAGGAAAAATGTGTATATTCCGCAACATGTGCAGGTGGCCTAAGAACTCATGTACACGGCACGGGACATATTGCGGCCCGCATACAGTGGGTCTGCAATACACGGGCACCGTTCGTGTACACCCCGCATCCCGTGAATGGGTCAGCAATCCAGGAGATGTGGTGTGGTGCGGAACGGAGACACAGAAATGAGTGTTTCAGTCCGTGCCTCCGCACCTCAAAAAAATAGAACATATTCTATTTTTTGTGGTGTGGACAATTGGATGCGGATTGCAGACTCTATTGAAGTGAATGGATCCTCGATCAGCATGCGACAGCCCCACAGTCGGTGCCTGCACAACCCCAGCACGGGCACGGCCGGAACTGTTCTATAGAGGCCATGACATTCCACAAAATGCGGAACACACAAGGTCGGTATCTGTGTTTTGCGGATCCACAATTTGTACACCGAAAAACAGGCTACGATCGTGTGCATGAGCCCTAAAGGACAGATACAAATTCTCCTCTTTTTTGAATTCACTCCTGATTTTGGCCTCCAATACAGCATCTGGAAACCTGACCGCGTTGGCTGTGCCATTACTGTTTTAATGTACATATCTCCCAACATATATGCTAAAAGTATAATCCAAACCTATGAAACTGTATTTCAGTATATTTGTACTCAATCCCGGACCTATGCAGCTGTAAGTCATACAAGTGCGCTAAATACAGTAGGTATTACTTTAGGTGCAAGTATTTATCAGGTCCTACAAGTGATTTCCTACAAGTAATTCTTGATATGGATGAGGACAGTAAAATTATATAGAATGTTTTAGCATCACTAGGTATCACATAATATTTAAAAGTCATCTATTGCTGCATATCAGACATGTATGAACAAAGATTAAAGCACGACTATATTTGTGCAAGTGGTAAGATTTTAGTAATTTCCAAAAAGCAAAACACCTTACCTGAACGAAATTTGCTTCTGATAAGCAGTGAGCGCTCTGAGGCCAGCAAGGTCATTTTTGGTGGTGGAATCCCAGCTGTCCCAATGGACTGAATAAAAGGTATAGAGACAGACGTAATTGCTCCCTTTTAATAACAAGCTGACTGAAGAAAAAAAAAATCCAAGGGCGAAAAATAAAAATCAATAAATATGGTGAAAGAAGAAAAATAAATAAGATAATAATAGTAGTAGTATCAATAAATTAAAAACAAAAGTTGAATAAATATTTTTTTCTTTTTTTCGGCCTTATAACTCCTTCATGAGATCTAGTTTTTCGTGAGCTTGAGTTCTGCTGTGATGTCAGGAATCTCTTCAATTATTTTTTTTTTTTTTTCTGCAAAAGCTCCGGGAGCAATCTGTATCTTGTCAGCAGTAAATACATAGGAAGGAAAAGTTAATGAAAGGAGAAGGGAGTGAGTCCAGAGAGATTCCCAAATGATATTGGCTTAGGGAGCTTTGCTAGATGCGGTCATTAGTTAAAAGATCTCCCTTCTCACTGTCTTTGAGATGTAGAAGTTCTCTCTGTACTCCAAGGCCTCTTGCCCGCCCCCTGTGCCTGTCTGTCCCCTCCATGTGTGATAAAATGCCATCTGCTTTGACACTTGACACCCCACAATTCTGCAGCAGGCATGCAGTGCTGCATCAGCAGGGCTCTTCTTTCATACAATGCTCCTAGGCTCACACACCTCCTTCTAGCCCCCAGCGTTACAGTTACATTTACTGACAAACCAAATTAGTTGTGACAGTGATTGAAAAAAAATGTTTTTGGCTATTACATCATTTTCCACCTTTGGATATGACTTATAGAATACATTGAAACTGTGTCATCCTATCAGTTGGAGCTTTTATTCTATATTGGGACATTTAGTTAAAAAAAAATCAAGGCTTAACAGGCAAGTCAAACTTTTTCATGGGATTGCAAACAAAATGTATGTGCATTATGCAGGGTATTATGACATGCACAGCGCAATGTGTGGGTCCACACTGTAACTGTCCACCTATGATTTCATACCTAACTTTATGCGTGATCCAACAGAAAAAAAGGTCCAGTTCCATTTGATGAAGTGTGTATGGACCTTTTGATGGTTTGTCCACAAATCTGCAGTTTTCTACAGCGGCTGAAATTTAAACAATTCATATCATCTATGTGGAATTTTAATGCATTATAAATCTGCAGCCTGGCAATATAGGTTGTGGATTAAAATATATTATAAAGATGAATTTTGCTATGAGGTTTTTTTTTTAATATATATATATAAGAGAAACTTCTATGAAGTTTTTCAGCAGTGAGAATAGAGCCCCCAAAGTGAATGAGGGTGCACTGCGCATGCGCAGCCGCTCTCTATTCATTTCTATGGGGCCGTTGAAAATTTCCATCGGCCACATAGCAATGAATGGGAGCGGTGGCCGTGTGCGGTGCGTTCCAATTCATTTCTATGGGAGCAGCGGGGGAGCTGCATCTGGTGGTGGCCGGACCCCGGGAAACCTGGGGTCCTCCAGGCGCAGCGCTCCCCCCTCCTTTCTTGATATAGGTGCGGGTCCCAGCGGTGGGACCTGCACCTATAAGACAATGGGGACATATCCTAGCGATATGCCCCTATTGTCTAAGATGAGAGTACCCCTTTAAGGTTCTTATCTTTAATTTAAATGGTTGTTGGGAGTTCAAATCCTCACAGGAAGATTTTAAAAATAGAGGCTAAATAAAATTTAAAAATACACGGGGTGTTCCTAACAGTGAAATGTTTGATTTTTTTAGGGATTTTTGCGCTAAATATGATCAAATAACACACATATTAACCCACACCGACCTTTTTAACTTGTGTAACCAGTATTTTTTGTTGGGAAAGGTGGCAACCCTAACGACACCCCCTCTCAAGACCTCTATAGACCGCTCACTGCAGCAAGATAAGCCTCATCAGGACTCACTTCATAAAAAAATATTTTTTTCTTTTCATCGCGATATTCTGATCCTCATAACTTTTTTATAGTTATGTCTACTGAGATCTGTGGGGCTCATTTTTTGCAGGACGATCTGTCGTTTTTGACAATACCATTTTGGGGTGTTTATGACTTGATTATTTTTTATTCAATTTTCTTGGGAGATAAAGTGATGAAAAAACGCAAATCTGCCTTTTTTAAAAAAAAATTCTCTTACACCATTCACCATATGGGCTAACTTTTTTTAATATTTTAATAATATGGGCGTTTTCGCCTGCAGCGATGCCCATAATGCAATTTTTTTTTGGGGGGGGGATGGGGATAATTTTAACTTTTAAGCTTTTTTTATAATTTCAAAACTTTTAATTTTTTTTTTACTTTTTGTTAAGTCCCCCAAGTGGACCACAACTTACAAGATGTAAATTTCTACATTATTCTGTATAGAAATCACTATATGACAGTTCAGTGCTGCCATTGAGTGGCCTGAACCCCCACCGATCAGGTGTTTAAGAAGCCACTGGTGCTCCCATAAGCGCTGAGGCCTTCTCTCAGCTTTTCCTAGGCCAGTGACGTCACGTTCATCAGTCACATGGCTTAGGAGTAGCTCAGCCCCATTCAAGTGAATGTGGCTGAGAGTGATACCAAGCACAGCCGCTGTACAATCTATGGCGCTGTGCTTGGTAAGCTGCGAGAAGGTAGCTCCGGGGACTTCTCAAACATTTGAATGGCAGGGGTCCCAGGTGTCAGACCCCCACCAATCAGATACTGATGACATATGCTGAGGATAGACCATCAGTAGTTAACTCCCAGAAAACCCCTTTAAATACATTTGATTCATAAAATATATTCAAAGATAAATTAAAAGTAAAATCAAATGCAATCACTGTCCCTTGCGGAGCTCACGCATGTGATTGTTATTTATAACGGCTTTTATGACTTATTTTATAATGTCACTTTTTTCTGTATTATTGCAATGCTTATTGTTTTCTCCATAAGTATTATTTACCGTGTGCCGTGTCTACACTTCCGTGCTTCTTACCCCTGCGGTGTACTTTTATGCACTGAGGTCTCTCCAATATTGGGGGGTTTGTTACAGATGAAGGGCTACAAACAGCAAATGGGGAGCTACAGACAGTATTCAGGTGTTACAGCGATCTGCTGATGTATTGTGGACTTCAATATGTTTTTAGCGCTACAGATAATGGTTAGATGTCTCTTACCAGTCTGTTGATCTACCTGCGCTTGTTACAATGTGCCGGCTCAGATGTTTTCACGCATGCGCTCTTGTATCTTACCAACGCCAGGCTTTTGGAAATATCAAATACACTGTTACTGCAATCTCAATATGTCTTTTTGATATATTTCAGTCAATGTCGCCATCCACACCAGACGAGTTTGGGAATCTTTGTTCCTTCCTTAGTGGCAAAATAGGAGCGCAGAAGCAGGGGAGCACCCAGGAATTTTTTCTAGGGGGGGTCCGAAAAGGAAAAAGGGTGTGGCTTCTTGTGGGTGGGGCTATTTTTCTCCATGCCCACATACATTAAAGACATAGTAGCAATGTAAAGTTGCGGCGCGCGTAGCGCGCCGCGGCGAAATAGGCCCCGCCCATTGTTATAAGCCCCTCCCATATCTAATAGACCACTCCCAACAAACACTACAGCTGAAATTATATGGTTGAGGCCCAGTTCTATACATCATATGGAGAGGGGAGGACGTGTCCTGGCTGCACTGCCTGCTTCACATTATACAATATACAACAGCAGGCTACAGCCAGGAAGATCCTCCACTCTCCTCCCTCCCCAGATCCTGCTCCAGGCCTGAGCGTCCCCCCCGACCATCTGCCACCTGCCTGTGCCCTGCTAACCCCCTTTGGTCATCCTCACCCAGCTCTGAATCCTCCTTCTGTAAATGGCAGAGGGAGGAGCCGGAGCATCGCCTCTCCTACACAGCGCCCCACATACCTCGTACATCCAGTGGTGTCTGCTCTGTTGTAGACGTTCTCTTTCTTCATCTTCTCCATTTGGACCAGACCGCCATGAAGATTTTTCAGCCATCTCTCGTCTCTGCAGAAATACAAACAGACATTAGTTTCCCACATTTCCATCATCTTTACATCTTCTGAACACCTCATCCTGCCACCCCCAATACTGTGCCCGCTGTGCTCCCCCAATACTATACTGCAGAAACTGTCCCCTGAAAAATACTACTACCACACAGATAGTGCCCCCTACAACAGTTATTGGCACACAGTGCTCTAAAAAATAACTGCACCTACACTAATGATATTATGCCAGGGTGCCCCCCAAAAGTAACAGTGCTCCCCAAAATCCCACCAATAGAAATAATTATCTGCTAGACCACACTTAGTAGTAATGATGTCCCCATAGTGCCCATACTAGACATCATGTTCCCCATAGCCCCCCAGTAGTAGTAAAGCTCACAATAATACCACAGCTTAGTGCCCGCAGTTGAGCTAATATCCCAATAATGTATACCAGTATAAAATACCCCTATATAGAGCCCCAGTAAATGCCCTCATAGTGCTCCTCTCCCCCATAGTGTTCCCCATAATATGCCAGTAAAAAATGCCCCTTCTTACTGCCCCATCACATGCCCCTATAGTGCTCCTCTCCCCCATAGTGTTCCCCATAATATGCCCCTTCTTACTGCCCCATCACATGCCCCTATAGTGCTCCTCTCCCCCATAATGTGCCAGTAAAAATTGCCCACTTAGTGCCAGATGGCATAGTGCCCCCTATAAAGTACCAGTATAAAATTCCCCTTTAGAGCCACCAGATGCCCCCATAGTGTCTGCAAATGATGCCCCTATAGTGCTGCTCTCCCCTATAGTACCTCCAATAATGTGCCAGAAAAAAATTACCCCTTAGTGCCAGATGCCATAGTGCCCCCCCATAATGTGGCAGTAAAAAAGTGACTCTTTAGAGCCACCAGATGCCCCCAAATGAGGCCCCTATAGTGCCACCACATGCCCCATAGTGCCAATCTCCTCTATCGTGCCCCCTATAATGTGCCAGTAAACAAAATGCCCCTTTAGAGCCACCAGATGCCCCCATAGTGCCCCCAAATTATGCCAATATAGTGCCAAATGCCAGTAAGGAAATGGCACAGTACAGGGCAGGGAGGCACGGTACAGGACAGGAGGCACGGTACAGGACAGGAGGCAAGGTACAGGGCAGAAGGCATGGTACAGGGCAGAAGGCATGGTACAGGGCAGGAGGCATGGTACAGGGCAGGGCGGCACGGTACAGGGCAGGAGGCATGGTACAGGGCAGGGCGGTACGGTACAGGGCAGGGCGGTACGGTACAGGGCAGGGGGGCACGGTACAGGGCAGGGAGGCACGGTACAGGGCAGGGAGGCACGGTACAGGGCAGGGAGGCACAGTACAGGGCAGGGAGGCACGGTACAGGGCAGGGGGGCACGGTACAGGGCAGGGAGGCACGGTACAGGGCAGGGAGGCACGGTACAGGGCAGGGTGGGACGGTACAGGGCAGGAGGCATGGTACTGGGCAGAAAACATGGTACAGGGCAGGAGGCAAGGTACTGGGCAGGAGGCATGGTACAGGGCAGGAGGCAAGGTACTGGGCAGAAAGCATGGTACAGGGCAGGGCGGCACGGTACAGTGCAGGGTTGTCACGATACCAGAATTTTGAGTTCGATACCGATACGATACCTCGGCAAAATAAAGAAGAACCTGAGGTCTGATGGGGACACGAGACGCCGACCTGAGGTCTGATGGGGGCACGAGACGCCGATCCCTGTACTGTGACATCACTGTGTTTATTATTCCTGTACGGTGACATCACTGTGTTTATTATCTCTGTACTGTGACATCACTGTGTTTATTATCCCTGTACGGTGACATCACTGTGTGTATTATCCCTGGACTTTGACATCATTGTGTTTATTATCTCTGTACGGTGACATCTCTGTGTTTATTATCCCTGTACGGTGACATCACTGTGTTTATTATCCTGTACTGTGACATCACTGTGTTTATTATCTCTGTACGGTGACATCACTGTGTTTATTATCCCTGTACAGTGACATCACTGTGTTTATTATCTCTGTACTGTGACATCACTGTGTTTGTTATCCCTGTACTGTGACATCACTGTGTTTGTTATCCCTGTACTGTGACATCACTGTGTTTATTATCTCTGTACGGTGACATCACTGTGTTTATTATCCCTGTACAGAGACATCGCTGTGTGTATTATCCCAGTGCAGGAAGAGGTAAGTGGTCTGTGTTTGTGTATTTGTTTTCTATTTTTCAGGGTCGTGAATGCAGAGGACTACGTCGGATTCGGTGGACTACGTCGGACCAGCTTTTTTTTTTTTTTAATAAAATGGTCAAACAGGGGTCTGGGGGAGTGTTTATTTCAATAAAATGTTTTATACTTGTGTGTGTGTATTTTTTTTACAATACTACAGTTTTAGTAATCACGGCTATCTACTGACGGCTCTGATTACTAATACTGGGCTTAGTGCTTGCCGGTATGGCAGGCCAGCACTAACCCCAACATCTATTACCTCGGCACCCACCACCACCAGGGGTGCCGGGAAGAGCCGGGTACCCGCAGGACCGGACCTTCTAAATTGAGGGTCTGGCTCTGGGGCGGCTGCAGGCTGGTACCATTAGGCTGGGAAGGGCCAATAACCGTGTCCCTTCCCACCCTGGTAGTCCCAGGCTGCTGCTGCTGGTTGTATCTGGCTGGCGAAGGAAAAAAGGGGGGGATCCCACGCCATTTTTTTTTTAAATAATGAAATTTTTGAAAAAAAAAATGGCGTGGGGTCCCCCCCTTTTTTCCTTCACCAGCCAGATACAACCAGCAGCTGCAGCCTGGCACTACCAGGGTGGGAAGGGACACGGTTATTGGCCCTTCCCAGCCTAATGGTACCAGCCTGCAGCCGCCCCAGAGCCAGACCCTCAATTTAGAAGGTCCGGTCCTGCGGGTACCCGGCTCTTCCCGGCACCCCTGGTGGCGGTGGGTGCCGAGGTAATAGATGTTGGGGTTAGTGCTGGCCTGCCATACCGGCAAGCACTAAGCCCAGTATTAGTAATCAGGGCCGTCTGTAGATAGCCGTAATTACTAAAACTGTAGTATTGTAAAAAAAAATACACACACACAAGTATAAAACATTTTATTGAAATAAACACTCCCCCAGACCCCTGTTTGACCATTTTATTAAAAAAAAAAAAAAAAGCTGGTCCGACGTAGTCCACCGAATCCGACGTAGTCCTCTGCATTCACGACCCTGAAAAATAGAAAACAAACACACAAACACAGACCACTTACCTCTTCCTGCAGTGGGATAATACACACAGCGATGTCACTGTACAGGGATAATAAACACAGTGATGTCACCGTACAGGGATAATAAACAGTGATGTCACAGTACAGAGATAATAAACACAGTGATGTCACAGTACAGGGATAATAAACACAGTGATGTCACCGTACAGGGATAATAAACACAGTGATGTCACTGTACAGGGATAATAAACACAGCGATGTCACCGTACAGAGATAATAAACACAGTGATGTCACAGTACAGGATAATAAACACAGTGATGTCACCGTACAGGTATAATAAATCTCAGATCAACACATTGTGCCCCCATCAGACCTCAGATCAGCGTCTTGCGCCCCCATCAGACCTCAGATCAACACAATGTGCCCCCATCAGAGCTCAGGTCAGCGTCTTGTGCCCCCATCAGACCTCAGATCAGCGTCTTGTGCCCCATCAGACCTCAGATCAGCGTCTTGTGTCCCCATCAGACCTCAGATCAGCGTCTTGTGTCCCCATCAGACCTCAGATCAGCGTCTTGTGTCCCCATCAGACCACAGATCAGCGTCTTGTGCCCCCATCAGACCTCAGATCAACACAATGTGCCCCCATCAGAGCTCAGGTCAGCGTCTTGTGCCCCCATCAGAGCTCAGGTCAGCGTCTTGTGCCCCCATCAGACCTCAGGTCAGCGTCTTGTGCCCCCATCAGAGCTCAGGTCAGCGTCTTGTGCCCCCATCAGAGCTCAGATCAGCGTCTTGTGCCCCCATCAGACCTCAGGTCAGCGTCTTGTGCCCCCATCAGACCTCAGGTCAGCGTCTTGTGCCCCCATCAGACCAGCGTCTTGTGCCCCCATCAGACCTCAGATTAACACAATGTGCCCCCATGTGCCCCCATCAGACCTCAGGTCAGCGTCTTGTGGCCCCCCCTCAGATCAACACAATGTGCCCCCATCAGATCTCAGGTCAGCGTCTTGTGCCCCCCTCAGACCTCAGATCAGCCCACCCAGCCACTTTAAAAAAATCATACTTACCTGTTCTGGCCGCCGCTGTCCTCAGGTTCCCCGCTCCACTCTCTTGCCTGCCGGCGCTCACTATGACCTGGCGCTGCGTCAGGTCATAGCGTCAGGTCATAGTGCGCGCCAGGGAAGAAGGTGGAGCGCGGAACCAGTGAGGACAGCGGCGGCCAGAACAGGTAAGTATGATTTTTTTTTTAAGTGGCTGGGACCTGGGTGGGCTGATCTGAGGGGGGCGCGGGGCCCCTGGCAGCGCGGCAGATATTAGAACATGGCAACCGCATCAAAGTGATGCGCACGCCATGTTCTAAGTATCGGACGGCAAGAAAACTCGGTATCGAGCTTCGGTACCACACTAGGTACCGAAACCGTACCGAGTTTTCGATATATCGTGCAACCCTAGTACAGGGCACGGTACAGGAGGCATGGTAAAAGACAAGGGCACAGTACAGGGCAGGGCGGCACGGTATAGGGCGGGGGGGCACAATACAGGGCCGGGGCGACACGGTACAGAGCAGCACGGTACAGGGCAGGGGGGGCACAATACAGGGCAGGGGGGGCACGGTACAGGGCAGGGAGGCACGGTACAGGGCAGGGAGGCACGGTACAGGGCAGGGAGGCACGGTACAGGGCAGGGAGGCACGGTACAGGGCAGGGAGGCACGGTACAGGGCAGGGAGGCACAATACAGGGCAGGGAGGCACAATACAGGGCAGGGAGGCACAATACAGGGCAGGGGGGCACAATACAGGGCAGGGGGGCACAATACAGGGCAGGGAGGCACGGTACAGGGCAGGGGGCACGGTACAGGGCAGGGAGGCACAATACAGGGCAGGAGGCACAATACAGGGCAGGGAGGCACAATACAGGGCAGGGGGGGGCACAATACAGGGCAGGGGGGCACAATACAGGGCAGGGGGGGCACAATACAGGGCAGGGGGGGCACAATACAGGGCAGGGGGGCACAATACAGGGCAGGGGGGGGGCACAATACTCACCATTTTCTCTTGCTGCAGCAGGAGGTCGGCTGGCCGGATGGCTGTTCCGGCGGGAGCGAGGTCCGGCTGGATGGCTGTTCTGCCCGGTGGAAGGACTGGCCGGGCAGCCAGTCACATGGGGCTCTGGAGCGGGGGCTTGAAATGATTGGTGGAGAAGCAGCTTCCGCCCTCTGCTTCTCCACCAATCAGATACCACATTACAGCAGCGCAGAGGAGAGGTAGGAGAAAAACCTCTCTCCCCTCTCCTCTTTAGCGCTGCTGCCGCCCGCAAAACGAACCAGGGCCGCGCCGCCTGTGGCGATTGCGGTGCGGCCCTGAGGTATTAAAAAAAAAAAAAAATTCTTTATGGTTCTAGGGGGGGTCCAGACCCGCTGGACCCCCCCTGTAGGTGCGCCCCTGCGCAGAAGTGCAGACAAACTCCACTGCACAGTAAATTATATTCATGGAGAAAACAATAAGCACTGCAATCTAATAAAGAAAAAAGTGACATTATAAATAAAAGCATAAAAACCATTATAAATAACAATCACATGCGTGAACTCTGCATGTTAAGCTATTAAAGAGACCGTGATCACAACTGATTTTACTTTTAGTTTATCTTTGAATGTATTTTATGAATCGAATGTGTGTACTATTTATGAATAGTGATTAAATATATTGTGTTTACTGTGAGCCAGCCATGTACTATACAGTAGATTTATCTGTGGACATTTGCCTACCATATTTCCCCTATGCAAAGTTATAAACTTCTTAATTAATTTCACTTTAAAAGGTTAACTTGCCCTGACTTATACTGGTTAATGCTTTGTTACTGTATTTTATATGTTTGGTATGATATATACCCTGTTCATTTGCACAGCACCGTGAAAAGGGTTAATGGACACTGAGATACTTTTGGGACTGGTATTTTTCCACAGCTATGCTACCATAAAGTTTAAAGAAGAGCATGTATTGGAGGGGAAAAAAACAGACATTGTTTGACAGCAAAACCAGACAGCCTGGCCTTTTGAATGTCAGGTCAAGAGAGGCCTGGATGTATTTCTGGAGGGTAATAATATTACAGGTTATAGTTACTAGAGATAGGTCGTTGATCCAGGGAGTAATTCTGATTGCCTGATTGGAGTCGGGAAGGAATTTTTTCCCCTAAAGTGGGGAAAATTGGCTCCTACCTCACAGGGGTTTGTTGCTTTCCTCTGGATCAACTTGTAGGATAACAGGCTGAACTGGATGGACAGATGTCTTTTTTCAGCCTTATAAACTATGTTACTATGTTAGGTGCTGCTACATTATCGTGTCTGAAAACCTGCTTTTGTCTGAAAAATCTTCTGTGTCATTTGCATTGGATATCATCGAAGCTGAAATGTAAGTATATGATATACAGGACTTGAAACATTGTATCTGATTGTGCTGAACTTCTCCACTCCACACCCACTGTAAGGGTCTAGTTCAGCTAGAAATGGTATATAGGAAAGCTTTCAGAGCCCCTAGTGTTATGCAGTTAGGGTACAGCGCTTGAGGGGGATACTCTGCCAGACTGCATGAGTGTCCAGAAGAAGATGCTGAGATGGGGATACTCTGCCACAGACCCTGGGCCTCCAGCCTTTGGCCAGGGTACCAGCATTCTGAACAGAGAAATAGCTAACTCAGACCTTTCCTCAGCATCAAACCCTTCTTCTGCCTGGGAGGAGACTGGAGAAGCCAGCCCTATGCCTCACCTGTATTGTTTTGCACCTGCATTCCTCCAGTAAAGAAGCACACTGGTTTACAGCAGACCCTGGCTCTCTGGACTTATTTGCCATTGGGGTGCCCCATCCCTTACCAACCCTTCCGGAGAACAGCAACAAGTGCTGACAGTTTGACAGTGTCCAGGGGACCCAACCTAGCATTGGGGCCAACCTAAAGCCAGTATGACTTCTACTAATTTAATTCACTCCTGGTTTTGGCTTCCAAAACCGTATGCAGAAAACTGATCATGTGGCTGTACCCCTAGGCCGCTTTCAAAAAAACAATACAGATTGTGTCAGGATGCATTGAGGATGTGTTAAATGGAACTCGCACCATTTTGCAAGCAAGTCCAGTCAGTTTTGTCTGCAATTGTGTTCAGTGGTTCAGTTTTTTGTGCGCGGGTGCAATCCGTTTTGATGCGTTTTTCACACACGTGAAAAAAACCTGAAGGTTCACAAACAACTCTTAGCAACCATCACTGAAGCCTGCTGAACATGCTGTGGTTCTCACGCAACACAGAAATGATGAGTGAAAAAATGTACACAGACCTATTGAAATGACTGGGTCAGGATTCAGTACAAGTGCTATGCCTTCCCTCCACACAACGCACCCGTCCGGAAAACTTGCTTGTGTGAAAGGGCCCTTAAGGCATGTGGTTTGAAGGATTAGGTACCTTGTTGGGCAAATCCTCTGCACTGTCCACACAGAAGACCTGTCAATAAGATGGCTGCTGATGGAGGGTCATGTGACCAGGCAAAAATAACTCTAGGCACATCACTGAGTCTTCTCCACTCAAATACACCACATTGGCAATGGTTGGCAGGAACAGGGCTAACCATCCTGTTCCTCTACTCTTGATAGGATTTGGCTGGTCCTACTTCCTTCCAGGAGGAGGAGTGCTAATTGAGAGAGTGAAGGAAGAGGAAGTTCCTACTCCTAATAACCAAATCCAATTCTGCAGTGAGACCAACAATCTACAGAGATCAGCAACATCAAGACTACTGCTTCCAGAAAGTATCAGTGTGACAAGACAGCAGAGTGATCAGCAAAATACAGCTTTACAGACCCTGTTGCAGGTGAGAGACTATGGCTCAGACATCCATCACCCAATCCACCAGGCCAGACTAACATCAAGCCTGATTCTTAATGTGGATACCTATATCCAAAATTGCCTGCTAATACCAATCAACAGATGTCCAACCAGACACCATACCTACTCATCTCGTTCCAGAATCTGTGCTTTATATTTTACTAGCTGAAGGACCCAGCTTCTCCCAGTTATATTTCACCTATCTCATTTAACATTTGTGTGTGGTTAAAAGATATCTACAGTGACCTCTACAGCCCCCCACCCCTTAACACTGGCCTCCTTAAAATGGGGCCTCCACAGCAGCCCACCCCTTAACTTTTACCTTCACAGCAGCCTGCCCCTTTAACAGTGAGTTCCACAGCACCTCACCCCCTTGACAGTGATCTCCACAGGGGCCTGCCCCCTTAACACTGACCATAGGTTACAGTCCCCTTAACTGACCTCCACAGTGACTGCCCCATTAACAGTGACCTCACAGTACCCTGCTCCCTTAACAGTGACCTCACAGTACCCCACTGCCTTAACAGTGACCTCACAGTACCCCACTGCCCTTTTAATAGTGGCCTCCACAGTCCCCTCCTCCCTTAACAGTGACCTCCACAGTGACCGCCCCTTTAACAGTGGCCTCCACATCAGCCTGCCCCCTTAAAAGTAACATCTACAGTACCCTCCCCTTTAACTGTGACCTCCACAGCAGCCTGCCCCTAGGGTGGTCAAAGGTCCAGTTTTAGGCTGGACAGTCCAGCTTTCAGACTCCCTGTCCTCCGTCATGTGCAGGGCCTGGATGGACAAAGGGATGTCCTTTTGAACAGCTCACTCTCAGACAGCAGCATTGTGCAGTCTGAGCATGAGCTGCAGGGAGAAAGTCACCCTCCCTCCCACCCCTGCAGCTGACAGAAGTTGATTTTACCTTCATTTTTTCAATCCCCATCGGCTGCGGAGTGGAAGGGATGTGACCTGACTGTGTCGGAAGCGTGGCTTAGTGGGACCTGGGGGAGGGGCATTTAAGTCCATCTTTTGAGGGTGGCCTGAATTACAGGTCAATGGCATGGTAATTTATGAGGAAACACAGTGGGTAACAGTGAAATAAAACATCTTTTATTACTACTGACCGGTAAATATGTGAAATTTACATTATATTAGGTAATGATTGATGATGAATTAGTCTACAACATAAGTTATATTTATGGTAACCAAAATACCCCTTTAACAGTGTCATCCACAGCGCCCTGTCCCTTTAAAGCTGACGAAAAAAAGTGAAGAAAAATGGCTGGGTTGTTATGGAAACCTGTTGTAAAACTGTGTGTATGTGGAGAGTAAGGGCCTGCAAGCTTCTATTAGCTAATAAGGGTCATATGACCAGGCTTCTATTGGCTAATGCATTTTTTGGGAATATCTCAGGAACGGTATGTCCTAGAGAGCTGAGACCCAGTCTAAAACCTTCCCAGACACCTTTCGTGATTGTAAATGCAACGGTGTGGATTCCTTTAGTGGACACACACACACATACATACACTCAGATTTATATATTAGATATTGCAAGTAAAGAGAGACTGTTATCCGTTTACTTCTGGCCTGATTCTTCAAACTACATTTTCACTGCATTGATCCCCAGGGAGCAATGGCCAGAAGGAGTATATTGTAACAAAACATTCCATCTGCAACGCTACCACTACCATCCTCTGCACTGGGTCCTCAGGGGCTCACTACTATATTTATATAAATATATAATTTGTAGCCTTTTGTGGCCTAAGAGTTATATTAAAGGGTTATTCCTACCTCATAAAGTTGTTGCATATCATTAGAATATGTTATCACTTTATGGTCATTTGTGGTTCAATGTCTGGGAACCGCATCAATCATGGGATGCTGCATGGTTTCGGAGCACTTGAATATGGCCCTGAACAGCCAGGTGGCCTGCAGCACCTCTGTGCAGGAAAAGTCTTTAGATCAGGGATGGCCAACCTGCCGCTCTCCAGCTGCTGTAAAACTACAACTCCCACCATGCCCTGCTGTAGGCCAATGGCTGTAGGCAATGTGGGCATGCTGGAAGTTTTAGTTTTGCATTATGTATTTTCAATACATAATTTTCAATACATAATCCACAAACAATTGGCTTTGAACCATGCGTTGAAGCCAATGGAAAGCTATCGTTGACATTATGATGTTGGATTTTACAGCAGAAAAAGACTGTTTTCCGTGATGGAATCTGCAGTGGATTTTATGCGTATGAACATTGTGTCTCCCTCAGGATTGGTTATTATGGCCCTAGTGGTCAGACTCCCACAATCATAAAATGATGACGTATGAGACCATGTAATGATACTGGTAAATAGAGATGAGCGAATTGATTTGTCGATTCGTTGATTCGTAACGAATCTTGGGATTTTTTTAGCTGCGAAGCGAATCCGAATATTAGGTGCTTCGCTTCGGCTTTGTACGCATTCGCTACGTAGTTTGTCCTATCAATTATACGCTATTGCTACGTATAAGTTACTCTATACGCTGTTGTGTACGAATTCAATTTATTTGCGATGCAGACTCCTCCCTGGTAGCCCCGCCCCCTTCTCCAGCGCGCGAGGAAGACGAGGCAACTCAGGAAATTAAGATGGCAACACAGCGAGGTCCTGACTGGGGAGGCATGGTGTGGGGCACCGACCCCTATGAGGAGAAGGAATCGGAGGAGATCTACGTCTCTCAATATGTCCGGCAGCCTAAGAAGTCGGTTGAGGTGCCCGCTGAGGTGTTCACTTTGCTGGCTGACACGGCAGAGGCGGCAGGAGTTACCGCTCCACCGTGGAAGGACTACTCCCTTCGTCAAAATTCTATGGTCCCCGAGGCTGCTTTAACCAAGTTGCGCAGACGTGCGCCTCATCCCTTTTTTCCCCCTTTTCAGGTTATTGGGAAGCCCCTTGAAGGATGTTTTTTTAAGGAACCTTTGCTGCTATTTTTTTACCATTTACCATTTGGATTACAATTTTACCTATGTGGATTACAAATTGCAACTGAGTTTGGGACTCTGCTCCAGTTCTATGACAAGCGTCAGAAAGAAGAAAAGAGACTTAAATGTGTCCGTGAGCAGACTAGGTAGGTGATATTTAAAATGTTTACATTATACCTATAATGTATTTGCACTATATTGTTTGCACTGGATTGTTTGCACTAATGTTTTTACCTTTGAGCAACGTTTTCAAGTATGTTGCCCATTGTGTGTATTTCTTTACAGGTACCGCAATGGGTCCTCATATTCACTTTATAGTATTGTGGATGATTGTACTATGCCCATAGCCGGATAGACAGCACCTTACTTGTTCTAACTCAAATATACATACTGCCTCTGAGGGCGATTTCAGATCTGACCATTTACACTGTATCTGGCCCGGGGTCCGCAAGGTGTCACCTGCTGGATCACCTACTTTTTATGCTGGTTCGGGTGGCGGTGTGTGCCGTCATATATCGTAATACTGGCGGTCCATCAGCCGGACTATGTATTTCAGCTGTGCAGCAGAGCTAAATGATGAGGATTGTCTGGATGCCATTTTCGAATATTCGTTCTGCCTCTGAGGAGTGCACCCCGCGGCCTCTCGTTGTACGTGCCTGCGTATTACGTAATCGCGTACACAATAGTTCACTGAGGATTCGTAAGCTATTTGTACGCTCATGTGTACGTCTTCTAAGAAGTTGCGTACATTTTTTAACTGTACGTTCGTTATTAGTGCGCGAATGTTCGCTAATAGCACATAATAACGTATATTTTGTACGCAAATACAACGAATCTATTCGCCGAATATACGAATCTTAGGAAAACTTCGGCGATTGTTCGGCGAATAATTTTTTCAATGATTCACTCATCTCTACTGGTAAACCCTTTTAACTCACTGAATGGTCATTGTGCAAAAAAAAAAAAAAAAAAGTGACAAAAAAGCCCTGCTATATTGCGTTTAATCAGCAGACCCCATGTTAAGCACCGTGACAGTCAGTAACATGTGCATGCTGGTTAACAAACAAACCCTCTTGGACGTCTGTCCTCTGAGCACCTAACAACACACCTGTCGCTCCTTTGCTAGCTCACTGTCCAATCAGGGGCAGAGACTAAACGACTGTAACTACACGAACAGTGTGAGGCTGGCTGTTGAATCCTAGCAGGGATTGTGGTATGGAGGATTTCCAGCTGTTGTTGCACAGACAGCAGCTTTTGTTTCAAGAGGAAGTACACAAGCAGGTGGCCAATTTGCTGAAGACGTGAAGAAAGAGAACAATTATTTGAATCACTGACCAGTACAAGTTGAGGAACCAGCTGTAGTGTACTACTAAACTTTAGTGTTCAGTTGCAATACAGTTATTGGTGCTATACTGTATGGATGTGACAATGATAAGGTCTGCTGCTCAAAAATATGTTCAGATAAGTCTAAGCGGGATGTAATTTGGTGCATGATGACTCCACTGCAAAATCCATATTTACTTACACATTGTTACCTGGATTTGGCTGCAGATTTTCACCCTGTAAGCTTAAGTCCTACTGTGCACTTAAAATCCAAACTACAGCTCAACTTGTGTGCCTGTACCTTTAAGGCACAGCCATTAATCAACTGTCTTTGGCAGCCGCTAAACCGAAGCAGAGATGAAGTACTCTGGAATCACCCCCTACACACTTGGTGGAACTTTCTGCTTCCTGCTCCATCTACTGCGCTTTCCTGAACCAGTAGCTGCTGAAAAGGTGGCAGGTGTTAGACCGCCATTAATCTGATATTGATGGCCTATCCTGAGTACAGGTCATCAATATCTAGAGAGTGGAAAACACCTTTAGGGCTCATGCACAGTCCTACTTCCAGCACTTCCCAGGCAAGGAGTGCAACAGCAGGCGGTGAGGGTAGGAGAAGTGGCAGCACCAGGCCCAGGGGCAGCCGGGGTAACAGGCGTGGCAGCAGGGTGCAGCTACCCCTGACGCCCACTGGTCATGTAAGAACCACAGAGCCAGCGGTTCTAGATTGGCTTACCCAATCCTCCAGTTCCACCGCCCAAAGCTCCCAAACAAGGAGTCAAGCATCCGCTGGATCATCCCACACCACCCTTACATGGAACGGTCAGCGAGAGTCCTCTGCCCCGTCCCCTATTATTAGAATGCCACTCACCTTTGGGGCACCTTCTGCCAGGGAACTCTTGGGAAACCTTGATCTGCCCTTGGAGTTTCTACCACTTTTTAGTGATGAGGAGGAGGAGGAGGAAGTCCACCAAAGTCAGCGGGTGGAACGTAGTGAGACTCCAGAGGAGGTGTTGGCTGTAAGCAGTCAACAGAGCCAGGGAGGGGCATCCAGTGCCACACCTGTTATTCTGTCCCAGCCACCGGAGGAAAATAGCAGTGATGCTGAGTTTGATGACAATGTTGCTGATCGGACGTGGCGCCCTCAAGCAGCATCATCCTCATCATCAGGGGAGGAAATAGAGGTGCCACCGACGCAGCAACATTCCACTGTTTCAAGGAACCGAGGCACAAGAGGGAGGGGTAGAAGCCAAGCTACCAGGCAGGGATCACCCTCTCAAAGCCTTGGTCCTGAGAGGGCACCCTCAGGCAGCAGTGGCAGTCAACAGCCAGCAAGACCCCCCGTGGCTGTCAGCAAATCACGGTCCTCTGTCGTCTGGCAGTTCTTCCACCTGGGGAAAAATAAGCACATCGCTTTGTGCCTGCTGTGCAATGAGAGGGTCAGTCGTGGCAGGGGTGATAATCTCAGGACAACATCCATGCGAAAGCACATGGAAAGGCAACACCAACAGGCCTGGAAGAACCGTGACCCCAATAC
Source organism: Rhinella marina (assembly GCA_900303285.1). Classification (NCBI taxonomy): domain Eukaryota; kingdom Metazoa; phylum Chordata; class Amphibia; order Anura; family Bufonidae; genus Rhinella; species Rhinella marina. The sequence continues at coordinate 91,785 of ONZH01005687.1, forward strand.
CACCTCCTGTCAGGATGCACCATACACTGCAGATCCCATCATGCAGCATCCTCTCAGTGGAACTCAGGGTTTGTCAGCCTCAGGTGCCAGCACCAGCACAGTGTCACTGCCATCTACACTGCTAATGAGGCAGCAATCCGTGACTGAGTCCATGGGCAGACGTCAGGTGTATTCCAGCAGCCATCCCATGGCCCAGAAACTGACCGGACACCTGGTTAAGCTGCTGGTGCTTCAGTCCCTGCCCTTCAACCTCGTGGACTCCCAGCCTTTCAGGGATTTCATGGCATGTGCGCACCCCAGATGGCGAGTCCCCAGCCGCCACTACATCTCTGGCAAAGCTGTCCCATCACTGCACAGTTATGTGCAGAAAAAGGTGGGCGACTCATTGGGACTCTCGGTGTCCAAGACCGTGCACCTGTTGCTGATGTCTGGTCCTCAACTTATGGCCAAGGGCAGTACATGTCTGTTACTGCCCATTGGGTCAACATCCTCCCAGAAGACCATCAGGAAGTTGGCCCATTCTTGCCACTGTCACCTCCACGGTGCTTTAGGGGGCCAGCAGCGGGAAGCACAAGTTCTGCCTCCACCACCTTGCAACCATCCGCCGCTTTGACTGCAGTCCAACCTGCACCGGTGTCTTACCACCGATGTCAGGCCCGGCGCTCTCAGGCTGTCCTCCATTTGGTGAGCCTGGGTGAATGGAGCCACAGTGGGCAGGAGCTCCTCCGGACCATCAGGGAGTAGATAGATGAATGGCTGACAATGGGAGGAACATTGTCTCTGCAGTGCAGCAGGGAGGGCTGAGTCATACACTTTGTATGGCACATGTGATAAACCTCATAGTGCACAGGTTTCTTCGATCATTTCCTGCACTACAAGACCTTATGAGGATGTCACGCAGAGTGTGCAAACACTTCAGCCACTCCTACACTGCAAGGAACACCCTGCTCAGGATCCAGAGACAGCGCAGTCTGCCTCAACATCGGCTAATCTGCGAAGTGCCAACACGCTGGAATTCTGCCCTCCATATACTGGACCGCCTGTACGAACAAAGTTCAGCCGTTACAGACTACCTTATGGGACAATCAGGCAGCTTCACGCCACACTGCGACTTCCAAGACACACACTGGCAGATGATGCGTGAAGTCTGCCAATTGTTTATCCCTTTTGAGGACGCGACTCTGTTTGTGAGCAGGCATGACTATGGGATAAAGTGCGCTGAACAACATAATCAGCGAGGATTCCCAGGCCACCACTCCAAGGCTGAACATTGCCTTGAGCCCAGAGATGGATGAAGTGCAGATGGAGGGTGAGGAGGAGGAAGATGTCTACACCCAGCCATTCCACACACTGCCACCTGGCTTCTCTGCCTCTCAATCACAGGAGAAGATGGAAGATGAGGTGGTAGAGGAAGCGGAGGAAGACCCCAGCAGACCCTGGAACTATACCGAGGACAGTGGAGATGAGAGGCGCTCATTGTCCTTGGTGCAGATGGCAAGGTGCCTGCGGGAGTGACAGCCGGATTGTGGACATCCGCCAGAGGGACCAATACTGGCTGGCCACCCTGGAGGACCCTCGCTTCCGCCGCAAAATGGCTGAATTTTTTCCGCCATCAGAGAGGGAGGCAAAACTGGGGTACTACCGGGACCTACTCACCAGTCAGTTGGTCTCAACTTACCAGCGAGACCAGCCAGGTTCCCAGACAACATCCGCTCGGGGGGAACCAGCGCGCTCCACTACCACCACCACTAGTGGAGGCGTGAGAAGTCGCTACAGCCTCCAATCGCTGATGAGCGATTTCATGCAGCCAGCTGCTGAAGAGGGGACACAACACCGGACTCATGGTGTGGACCAGCATGAGCT